>JAQMYJ010000015.1:12916788-12936130 GCA_030014305.1 Clarias laeviceps
ATATATTTTTTTTTTTTTTTTTATTATTATTATTTTTTTTTTAAAGCGTTATGTTTTTTCTCATCAGTTCTGCTTTTTATTATTTATCCAAAACAAAGTTTGTCCTCTCCTAGTTGGCGCAGTATTATCATTGTTATTCTAATCAGCTCTCCCTCCATCCTCTCCAAATATTACTCGATGTTTAAGCGAACTATACACCAAGGACTTGTTGTGCAAACACACATTTGGTGCACACATGGTTGAAACTTATGTAAATCAAATGACAAATGTGCAACACTTCTTTGTTTACTCAAACTGTTGGCAGCGGTTATGAGTCTTCCCTAGGAGGGGGTCACGTTTGTCTTCAGCCTCTCCAAAAATTCTCAGCATGAGCCATTCCCCTAAATCTCGACTGACATTATCTCTCTCTGTGTGAGAGTGTTTTCTGGAGACAGACATGACACATCTTTTCTGTTCCTCTCTAGTTATGCTATGTTTTTTATAATGTTCTGTTAGTGAGTTAATGCCTTCACACATCCAACATACATCCACTACAGTATGTGCAGATGCTCTGACTCTCCCCGAAGTAAGTGCATACAGGATCTGAAGCATGATGAAGAATGCAGAGACTGCATGGAGATTTGTGTGCTAAGTGGAAAGTTCCACCTGGGGCTTGATTTTAAACTTCCACTAGAAGATTTCTTATATTGTCTCATTTATCCTTACTCTTATTTCCTTTCCCTGCCATCAAAAATAGCCTCTCGGCTATTGAATTCTGTCATTTACAATTTTTTAACCTCAGCTTAGATCTCTCCTGGAAGGAGAAGAAAAGATTGAAATGAGTAAACTGAGTAAATGATAGGCCAGTTAAACATGTTTTTTTTAATTTTTTTTTTAGAATTAGTGGGTTCTCTCAATCTTAAGATCATAAAAATATACTGTATAGTTTGCTGTGCAGGACAAATCCTAGATGTCAAAGAATTCGACTGTGCTTGGAAAGAATTTGAAATGTGATCACCAACATTAAAAACATTATTGCAGATTTTAATTATTCAAAGGTGAATTGTGGCAGTTTTTAAGCAGATTGCAGACTTTGGATGTGGTTCGTAAATCTTCATAATAGAGTGTAGAATCCACAAATATGCAGAATGTCTTGTTTAATGCTAACATGGAAATTGCCAATACTGGGGCACTTGTTTAAAAAAACACTCTCACACAGGAGGGTGGAGGAAATCTTTTAAACCTATTAAATAGCATGCTTTCATAAATACTACACTATGTATGATGACATTCGTTAATGAGGTACACAAGCCAAATCACGAGGTGTTTTAGGTACTTCAAAGGTAGGTAGAGTTTGGGACAGTTTGGGGTTTTCTCATATGAAAGAGTCTCTATATAAAATAATACAACAGTCAGACAAACAAATGGAAAAATACATAAACAATTACACCCATTTACATTTTGTATGTGTGTGAGGGTTTTCTTAGGGGTCTTTTTTAAGCAGTTTGGAATGTGAGAATGTCTGTAATGGTGGAGTGTTGTAATCCCTGGTGGTCATGTTTGTAGACTCTGAGAAGTGGAATTTGACACCAATTCCAGCGTAGATGATACATTAGGGAGTTCGTGGCTATTAAATAGTGAGATGTTTTGGAAGATCTACAGGCTGGTTTTTCTAAAATCTACAAATGAATAGTATGAATGACTGATATCTTCATTGCCGTTCTTAGGGCAAAATAGAGGCATGGAATTCTGGAAGCAAAACTAATAGCTCAGTTCCAAGTATTGTTAAATGTCATTCCCAAGTTGGGCCTCGGGCTATGATTACACTGACATTCTATTAGAGATCTCATTTTAAGCAAACAAAAAGCTGTTGACCATATTAATATTATTTATTATTTAATTTTACACAACATAAAAACAATGTGTACGCACATTCAGATTAATCAAACCAGCTCCTGAAGGCATGCACACTCCTTGTTTATGCACTGACAAAGTAGCTTTTCTATTTTTTTCATACTGCGTTCCTGTTCTCTGTGTCCTCTATCGCTGCCTCCTCATCCACTTACACATCAACTCACTCCCAGTCCTTTGTTACAGCAGTGCACCAAGCTTCATTAGTCATTTTTTGATTAATATATTGTGGGTTAATTAAAAGAGGTAACATCTTTATCATCATCTCTCCATTTCAATGATGCTCCATTATGTCTATTTTAAATTGGTGCCTTAGTGACTAATTCTCTCCTTATTCTATGAGCGGTCCAATATTTGCAGCCAGTGTCTACCTAGGCTTATCTAAACGAGCAGTATAATGCAGCTCTACATATCAGATCAATAAAGCGTGTTGTATAAGTATTCACCCCCTTTAACGTTTTTCTACAGAGTCACAGAGTTTGCTGAACGTAGTGCACCTGTGTGCAAGTGATATCATCTCGATACTAGTACATTTGTTCCTGAAAGGTCTCGTATGTTGAGCATAGATGACATACCCATACAACCAGCATCTTTAAGATCATAGAGCAATTAAAACATTTCTGGGATCAGGACTCAGGCTGTCTGAGTTGCTTCAGAAAATCAGGACTTCTGTATTGAAATTAGTTCACTTTTTTCACATTTATTATAAAAAAATATATCTGTGTTAAAATATAAGGAATGGGTACCTTTTTATTTTCTATTTTTCACAAATGGCACATTCACACAAAGTCATATAGAAACCTTCAGCTCAGCCCATTACAAAGGCAACTTATAGGGCATTATATTACATTTTCTTCATGTACTGTACCTTAGAGATAATTTTATCACATTATTTATTTAGCTGTTCTGTACTTGTGTGTGTGTTTAGTCATTCAATAAGACTAAAGTTGACCTTCATCTTAACAATTTGACAAAGTGCTATCTTTGGCAGAAACCCAACACTGCTCATCATCCTGAGAGCACCCTACTTGCAGTGAAGCAGTAATAAATGTATGTATAAATGGTGGGAGATGTGTTGTGTTGTGTTGTGTTGTGTTGTGTTGTGTTGTGTTGTGTTGTGGAGATGCTTTCCAGCAGCAGGGACTGGAAAGAGTAAAGTAAAATAGATAAAATGCAAGGCAGTCCTAGAGGTAATGGTATTAAGTATTAACCCAGTGGGGTTGTATGTTGATACAACAACTTGTAAAATTCCCAATGAAGTCAGTGACATGAATTATTTATATTGGATTAGATAGTGTAACAGTAAAATATTGAAAGTCAAAGGGGACGAATACTTATGCAAGGCATTGTAGAAGCCAGTCCTCCACTAGCAACAAGCATTATATTTTTGCCTGCAACACTGTTTGTTCTTAGACTTGCTTTGCCCTCTGTAAACCATTCATTCACTGGAACACATGCTCCTTCTAGGGAATGCACCTTGATGCATCCGTAATCATAACCAGCATAAAATGGATGAAAAAAAATCGGACTAATACTACAGCATGTGATGTGAGTTAGACAGAAGGCAGGCATCTGTATAATGACTCTGCTGGGAAGTGTGTCAAGTGTTTTACATTTACATTGCACTGGCTAAATGGATTTGGCCATAGGCAGCAGTGCCACTGTGGGCTTCAAGGAGGCACATTGTCATTCAATGTCATCTACCATGACTGTAACAGACGATGTGGGGAGGATTGAGAAAGGTGATTCTGTGATTGAAGTTCCATGTAGCTCTTGCAACTTTTAATAAAACTTTATTTGGTTGACATTGATTTTTTTTTCTGTGATCTTTCTAATACTGGGATGATGCATCGGGCTTCTAAACATCTGTGCAATTTTTCTATTTGATATACTAGGGCAAACAAATGGGACCCCAATTATCTAAAATCATACCTAAACTAACGAATACTAGAACACTATTATAGTGAAACTAAAGCCATCGTGTCGGGCGGCATCTTTGAATTTTCTAGCAATATAATTATACTATTTTATCTAAGAACAATGTAATTACTGATTGGTTCATTATAAATTACTGATTGTAAATCTTCAATGGGTCAAAGGGGTGCCAATAAATGTCTAAAGTAAAGTACTGTACTAGCTCACATAGTATAAAACAACACATGATCCAGAAGGTTGCTTATTTGGCTCATTTAATAAAACCAAATATTGCTTCTTAATACTTATGTCATTGATCGAGTGTGTATGAGATATTACCTCTGAGTAGGTCAACTGTCATTTCAGATTGGACTGTAAACATTCCTGTTTAATTAAGATGGTGGTAGAGGAGGCAGATGGTTCACACTGCAGGTGTATAAATCCGTAGAGGTATAAAGGCAGCTGAGTCAAAGAGATTAATGAATCTGATGAAGATTAATAGATTATCAGTGAAGGGGAGAAGTGTGAACTCTGATCATAATATAATGCAATCAAAGCATTCTGTCTGAGAAAACAAAGCTGCTATAGAGGCTGCATACCACACCAAGCTATAGATAGACCACTTGCAAGAGTAATACAGCCACTTGTCCCTTGAGTCCTACGAGTAGTCTGTGGCCCTCATATCAGCTGATTTAATTTTAATTAATGGGCCTTCATTTGTGGTCATTAGCAGCGATCACTATGGGTGGCAATCCATTCTAATCACTCAGTTCCCTGGAAGCCTTTGGAGGTTTAACTGAATGACCCAGGCTGTGTGCGCTGTTGTTTTTGTTGGAGCCCGTCTGCCGGGTGTGATTGGGTTGAGTGGAGCATTGGACGTGCTTCATTAAGAGAGTCCTCTGTTTGCATCTGCCGCATTCATTGAAAGATGATTTCCTTCATTTCCTTCACTTTGTCTTGCTGTGTCATGTCCTGATTATTGTCAGTTACTTGGGCCTTCGCAGTTCACAGCCCAAAGTGAAGATTTACATCAAAATATGCGAGACGCTACGCTGTATAGCCTTTTCAGCCACCAGGTTGCAAAGGCGGTGTCAATTAATCAGTTCCAGATTCACCACTCTATTATGTCCAGCCAGGTTGTCCTGGCAACATATGAAATGCAAGCTGGGTTACAAGAGAAAACATGTAAATTGGTAATGTTGAGACTGGATAACAGTTCTCTCTCTAACAGGGAGAGCCTGCCCCTCTAACGGTTTAGTTACGAGATTTTTTTTTATTGAGGAATAAATAGAGCAGGACTTGCTTGGTAAAAAATGTATTGCATTTATATTATAAAAAAAATGTGAATATGTCCTCTATTAGGTTTGTCACAGGATTTGGTGCTTAAAGTTGGTGAATATAAGTATTATGTAGATTGTGGTACATACTTGTCCTGTCTGGCTTGATCCATATGCTGTGGTTGTGTTAAGGTTGTGCACTGGAGAGCTATTTATCAAACATACATGAATTCCTGCTTAGACGCCTCATTTTTCAACTCTGCCCTATTTAGCTGCGATCCACTAGAGAAAATTGACCAGTTCCCCTTGGTCAAGGTTGGGGCTAATTTTACATAGGTGGTTTTATAAATACTGCATGTATTCAGACAATATCACATGGAATTAAACGATGGAAGCTGATATATCTTTATTTTTTTGCTCCTAATTGGGAAAAGATGTGGATGCTAGAACTCTTTGGGAGGGTTAAAAGCATTTTTATATGCATCTCTTCTCTGATAAATATTCATCTAATAGAAAGCCTTTTCAGTACCCCAAGTAATTAGACTGAGGAATAAACTCTCTCTCTGAAAGCATCAAAAAAGGGAAAGTAGACGCAAGCATCAACACCACACTCACTGTTTGTTTCCTTCTTGTAATTGGTTTAGGTCGATCAGATCGCACATGTCCTGGTTTAAGGAAAAAATAATAAACCCTTCAAACATTCACTGATTGCATTGCCTCATACCCTGCAACTGTACAGTGTACATACATCATTTCTAATAATATACACTCACCGCAGTGTTATTATAGGAGCACTTATTAGAAGCACTTGCTCATACCTGTTCATTCATGCAATTATCCCCCAACAAGCGGAAGGAGTGTAGTGCATAAAAGCATGCACTACATCTCTAGGGCTTTGGTTAACATTCATAGTGTGTGGGAAAAGTGATCTCAGTGTCTTTGTCCATGCCATGGTTACTGGTGGCATATGGGCTTATTTGAGTACTTCATGAACTGCTGATTTCCTGGAATTTTCATACGTAACGGTATAATGTGTGTTTACACAGAAAGAAAGGAAAAACATGCAGTGTGGGCCAGTTTTTTAGGCCAAAACACCTTGTTGGTGAGGGAGGTCAGAGACTTTCTTGAGTTGATATGAAGGCTATGGTAAGTCCAGTAAGCACTCCTTTCAACTGTGGTGATCGGAAAAGCAAAAAAGAACACACAACACACCAAACCTTGAGGTGGAAGGGCTACAACCCAATTCCACTCTTGTCATTTAAGAATAAGAATCTGAGGCTACAACATCAACGCCGTGTCAACATCAACCGCACCACCATAAAAAATGACTAAGATCCCAATCTGATGCTTGATGTGAACATTAACTGAAACAGTACATCACTTTTTAGTCAGAGCATTTTGAAACATTATGTAGCATTTTGTCTCTTATTTTACATTCTGATGTAACTCACCCACCTCGTTAAACAAATAGCGTTAAAGTGCTAGATATTGTAGGTGATAATAATGTACTTTGATTCTATTGTTGTAATGTGGTTACAAGAGATGCAGAGGGGGTCAGGGGTAGCTCAGTGGTTAAGGCATTGGACTATGTTCTAGAAGGTCCCAGCTTCAAGCCCCACGACCACCAAGTTGCCACTGTTGGGCCCTTGAGCAAGGCCATTAACCCTCTACTGCTCAGATGTGTAATGAGATAAAAAATGTAAGTCACTCTGGATAAGGGTATCTGGCAAATTTTTTCATTACATATTGTATACAGTTCTAGCTCGCATGCCAGTAAAACGCAGCGTTTGAAACTTGTTTCTTTTAATGCTGTCTGCATGCTTGCTCAATGCCAGTGATTGCTGATTAACCTGCTTTGCTAGTGAGCAAAATGTAATCCTCTTGAGTACAGAACAACAAGAGTCCTGGCTTCCAGGAATGTGATGTTAAGCCATTATGCTTCATTAGAGTACTTAACACGACCAGGTTCAGAAATGATGTTTGGGTTGCTGCGGCACTAATTATTGAAAATAGATGCTTGATTCAACCTGAACAGTCATTTCCAAATTTAGTGCTCGCCAGGAAGCTGAAGCGAATAAAGCGATTGAAACAATCCCATTCACAACACTCACTAAGAGGTTTTATTATTTAATTTGTCATATTTATCATATGGTGAGTGATGTTACATCATTTTTCTACTGCAGACATAAAGAAACGAATCTGATTTCAGAGTAGCTGGATGCCAGCGATACACATTGTGTTGGAGAAACTCTGAGTAGGGTGGAGGAAGAGGAGAATAAGCGAGGAGAATATTGTGTAACAGACCCAGTTGCCAGGTGTCTGTAATAAACAGCTGGAGATACTAGCAGTTTGTCTGGGAGCCACCACAAATGAGGACTGAGTCCTTTATTAAAGTTGGAATTTTATGAAGAATTAGTCTGTCATTAAATCTTCCACGACTCGATTGAGTTTAAGTAACGTCCTGTGCGGGTAGAAGGTATGCTTTCATGAAATTCAGGGGAATGCACAGGATGGGCGAATAAAGCCAGCAATGGACAACAGATGAGTGGACAAGCAAACCCAGTTTAGGGAAGAGAATGAAGCGAAGAAGGGTGTGATCATGGGGAACTAAATAATTCCAGCGGAAGAGTATTATCCGAATGCTTTCCTTTATGAAACAATTGCTTATTAATGGAGGAAATAGAGGAAAAGATTCCGTAATTACCTAAGGAAGGAATTCTTACGATAATGAAGGAAGAAAAAACAGATGGGAAATGCAGGGCAAAGCAGAGAACACGGTTTAAAAAAAAAAAGAAAGAAGTAATTAACATACTTTTTAAGTGCATGCCAAGCTAGTGATTAGAATTTGATCTTGGAACGTTTTCTTGAGTTGCATCAAAGACATAGTGTAACAGGTGTCTGCTCTATTTGCCAGCGCATAACTACAGCTGGATTCTTCCAAAATAACTAATGAGACACACATACCCATGAAATCTCTCACCATCACAACCCCCCCACAGCATGAACACCACACACAGACATAACCATTTACATCTAGTATACGGCTTACGCTCGATCTGTCAGCTTTCCATTGAAACCTGTTTAAACAATCATGATCAATAACTTTAGACTGAGTTTTTCAATTGAAGCGCAAATGGAAATAGCCCTTCAGAATTCGAGGAAGTGGATCAAATTCTTGTCATGTGCATGTGAGTCTGCATGAGTGAGAGGAGACCAAAGAAAAAACAGTGATGACAACATGCTGCTCTAATAAGGACACAATATGTGATCATGCAGAGGTTTATAGGCATAACACACCTGGTAGGAATGAAGAAAGCCCTCGAATCTGGGCTGGACAAAAAAGACAGCTGGACCGACAGAAAGCGTTTCGAGTCGGAGCAAGAAAGCGGAAGCTGTGCAAGTAGGGGAAGAGGGATGGAAAAAGAAGCAGCTGTTTAGGCAACAAGGGGGCCCTGGGAGAGGGCCAGGATGTGCGAAAGTCAAACCACACACTCTAGTCTTGCTCTCCGGGTGACTGGATTGCTGAGTTCACACTGATCTTTCCTGTGTGTTTCCCTGAAATCAGAATCAGAAATCAGATACAGCTTTGGTGGCTAAGTGTTGGCAAGGAGTTCTTTTTTTTCCCTTCACAGGTGCAACGCACAGTAGGGTTCATCATATCAAAAGCAGGAAAAGGAGAGAAAAAGCAACATTCTTTTATTTATTTATTTATTTATCAAGTTGAGCTCCAGGTCTCTGGACCAGGCTGAAAATCCTGAACCTCCCTGCTGCTGCTGAGCATGATGGGACATTACCGCAGGTCCCAAAGTCAGTGACACATGCCTTACATGTTCATCAGTGGGCTGTGTACTATGATAACACACAAGCAGCTGTGTGTGTATGTACGTGTGTGTGCTTTAAAGTGCTCATAAGAGTAATAAGGCTCCCCGGAGATGAAAGTGGAGTGCTGCACAGTGTAGCAACACACACTATATGGCGTTGTGTCAAGTTACACACATTATAATAGCTTTGACTTATGTGTACGAGTACTTATTTTTATTATGGATGTGACATGGGTAAATTAATCTTGCCCCATGTTGGCTTTTGCAACATGTTTAACGATGAGCTACAACTAAGACAAGCAAGAAACTGTCTTCATGCATCATCTAAAGATTTTGTTTTGATTTCCAAAGACAGCTGCTGTAGATGGATTTTCTATCCATGCAATTTGATCGTAGGGATAAAGTAGGGATAAAGCTGGAAAAAACAGCCTGTTTTGGTCGGATCTGGTGTGGAATTGCAATCAAAGAACAGTTCCAGCATGTAGTGGGTGAGAAAAAACTGGCAAAGATGGCAGTGGGCTTGATGGCGCATGTGGGAGATCACATTCAGCTCATGGAATGGAACCGAACCGCATTCATCACTTTGTTGCACTTGGCACCTGGCGTGCACACACACACACACACACACACACACACATTGCATACTTTAACATATTAAGAAACACCTACTGTTCTATAGACTCCATCTCCTGTATCAATCTTCTATAACATACCAATCTCCATTTCTGCTCATGTCATCTTTAAGTACTAAGTGTTTTTCCTCTTCTGATCCTTTTAAAGTGACTTTCATACTCTCCCGACAAATTCATTCTGTTTCAGTTGGACTAAGACACCCAAACATATGCTAAACGAGCCAAACATGCACATTCCAAAAATTTGTAAGAAACAAAGCTGTAAGAAAAATCCTTACAATAACAACACACTCCACAGGTTCCCTTTCTTTTAAGTACTCTGTCCTTTATCCAGCAAACTGTTTCCTTTCTTTCCACACTTCTCTGGCATTGCTGTGCTGGCAGTGATATATATATATATATATATATTTTTTTTTTAGGAAAAAAAGCACTCAAATTCGACTTGATATACACAAGTCATTATGTTCATTAAAATACTCCACTTTTTTGGCTCTGTCTCACACTATGCTTTTCTACAGTAGTGTAAGCCTCTCACTTCACTAGTGTAAGACATTCACTTTACACCAATCACCTATAAAATGTAAACTACTGACAGGTGATAAGGGGATAACATTATCTCATTAAAGTGGCACCTGTCAAGGGATAGGATATATCAGGAAGTAAGGGAGTCAATTCTTGAAGTTGCTGAGTTGAATGCAGGGACAATACCAAAGCGTGAGGATCTGAGCGACTCTGACAAGGGTCAAAAGGTGTCAGAAACGGCGGTTCTTCTGTGGTATTCCCAGTGTGCGGTGGCTAGTACATGCCAAAATTAAGTGGCAACAGGATGGTGTTTGTGGGGAGCAAAAGCTAGCCTGTCTGGTCTTATCACTCAGAAAAGCACTCTCACTCACTCATCATCTATACCGCTTCATCCTGTATTCAGGGTCGCGGGGGACCTGGAGCCTATGCCAGGAGACTTAGGGCACGAGGCAGGGTGCCAATCCATCGCAGGTCATACACACACAACAGGTAATTTGGGAATGCCAATCAGCCTAATCAGTATGTTTTTGGACTGTGGGAGGAAACTGGAGTACCTTAAGGAAACCCACCAAGCACAGGGAGAACATGCACACAGAGACGGGAATCGAACCTGTCCAGGAATCGAACCTGGACCCTGGAGGTGCACGGCGACAGTAACCACAACACCACCGTGACACCTTAGTATAGTACAAATTGATGAAAAACTTAATCCTGCCTATGGTTGAAAGGTATCAGAACACACATGGCATAATCTAATGGACCACAGAGCAATGTCAGATGGTCTGGCCTGGTCTGATAAATCATCTTTCTTTTTCTTTTGGACCACTTACCTGGAGAGGAGATGGTCTCATGTTGCATTATGGTAAGTAGGCATGATGGCAGAGGCAGTGTGATGCCTTAGGAAACTTTGGGTCCTGGCATTCATGTAGATGTGCTTTGACACATACAACCTACAAAAAAATTGTTGATGACCAAGTAAATGCCGAAACAACTGTTTTTATTTGGCTGGTAGTTTTAATGTTATAGCTTATCTACATCAATCAATCAATCTATCTAGCTATCTAGCCAGGTAGCACTGGAGCAAAAGTCTACACATAGATACCCAGACCTCATTCCCTCTAGCCACCACCTCCAGCTTCTCCATGTGAAAAACCAGGCACAAGAGATACAACCTCTCTATCTAGTGCTTGGTCTGCCTTTGGATCTTCTCCCATTTGAGACATGGCGAAAATCACCACCGCAAGGACGTGTCATGGAGGCATCCTAGCCAAATGCTCAAACCACCTCGACTGGCTCCTTTCAATGCAGAGGAGCAGCAATTCTGCTCTTTAACCTTGTCCAAAATGTCTGAGTCCCTCAACTTAAGCCTGCCACCTCTCTCAGGTAATGCCTAGCCACTCTGCAAAAGAACCCCATTTTTGCTGCTTGTATCCATGATGTCATTCTTTTGATCACGACCCAGAGCTTGCGACTACAGGTAAGGGTTGGGATTTAGACGATTAGTGAATCTATATCTTTTCAAATCCTTTGTCTTTTGACTCATCATGTAACTGCTGATGCTGCATGGAACAGTCTGTTGGTTCACACTACCCTCACTCATGAACAAGATCCAGAAAAAAGTTACACACTTTAATATTTTGAGGCTCATCTTTAGGTTTGATTCTGGCATGCACTTACCACATTCCACTTGCTTCCAGAGGCTTTTACAGTGAGCACTATCTATTGATGAGTGCATTGCTTCATGCACTTCCCTTATTACCCTGATGCACCCATCACTCTGGAATAGGATCAATCTGAATTCATCACATCACATGACTTTTTTATTACTCTAAATTCCAATCTTTATGCTTCCTAGCAAACTAAAGGCATTTTTTATTTTATTTTTTACGATTAGTCTCACCAACAACAGGTTATGTGGCCACACATCGGTTTAGTCTCAATCCTGTGAGTTCTTGTCACATTTCATGTGCAGAAATGCTACTTTGATTATTAAACATAGCTGTGATTTTTGTTTTCAGATTTGTATAATGCAAATTCATCAAGTGTTTAATGCATGATTTTTTTTTACTTACTTCTGCAAACCTTTCCTGCAAACGGTTCAAGCACTATCCTTCCGGGTGTCAATAAACCACATAGTGTAGCACTGTATTTAAAATCAGCTTTGTTCATCTAAATTTTCAAATCTGGTAAAAATCCATATCTTTGAAGTGATATTTAATACTGCAAGCTCAGACCTCAGTGATGTGCTGCCTGTTTAACTTGGCATCATTTTTAAATCTCGGCTCACAGAGTGTTGGCATAGCATGGGATGTACAAGGCGTTTATCAGAATACGAAGGCTGTGCTTTTCCCTCATACTGGCTTAAACATTTTGTAGCTTTCATGAATATTTCCCAGCACTAGTTCAAGCTCAACTGTATTCAATTGCAACGTGCACTGCATTGAATGTCATGAATTTGAATAAATGCAACATTCATTTACACCAATAAGCCATAACATTAAAACCAATTACACTTATTAGCCATAACATTAAAACCATTAACATTAAAACCACCTAGGTTTTAGATTCCCATTGTGTGGACTTCTGGGTATATACTGTGGTGTCTGGCACTGGGACATTGGCAGCAGATCGTTTGTGTTTGTATGCTTACTAAACATGAAACGACATACAGATGCAATGTCTGTCTATGATTATAATCAATGCTGCAAGTTGGAGACCGCAGACATGCTGCAACACTGAATGATTGCACCATCATCAGACCATACAGTAGGTTACAATTAAATTACTACTGTACATTTTTTATTTAAAAAAGGATGCATGTTAATGGCTATCAGGTTTACTGCAGGTCAGAACAGGAACTGGTAGCTCTGAGTGTTAACATCACTATGCTAACCACTGAGCTCCTGTTGTCCCAGATGTAAGTCTTGATCCCTTTTAACAATAAGCAATGAGTGAGATTGAGGGAAAGATGAAGGCATAGCTACTAGGCATCCTAAGCATCGCAGAATTCTTTTATAATATTTATTTATATATTCTTATGTTTTTATTTTATAAATGCACTATTTTACATTAAACTGTGCCTTTCAAAAAAACTTAATATTATGAAAAGGTTAATTTTCTTTCAGAATTTAATATAAAAATTAAAACTCATATAATCTAGACATTACATCTAAAGTTAAATATTTCAATCCTTTTTTTGTTTTAAGATCGATGATTACAGGTTGTAACTCATGGTCCAAATTTTTACTTCTTTTAAGAAGAATGTACTGTACATTTTGCATATCAGTCTGTAGAAAAAGTTGAGAGGCACAGAATCCAAGTTGCTTAAAGTCCAGTGTGACGTTTCCACTGTCTGTGATGATTTGGGGCGCCATGTAATCTGCTGGTGTTGGTTCACTGTGTTTTATCAAGCCCAAAGTCATCGCAGCCATCTACCAGGAGATTTTAAAGCATGTCATGCTTTAGAGCACAGTTTGCAGACACGCTTTATGTTGATTTCCTTTTTCAGCAGGGCTTAGACATCTGACCAGAGAACCAAAATTCCCCCTATCTGGTTTGCTGACCATAATACTACTGTACTTACTTGGCAGCCAATTCTGCTGACTTGATCCCCATAGAGAATCTATGGACTATTATCAAGAGAAAGATAAGGAAATACCTGTCCCAACAATAATAGATGAGCTGAAGACTGCCATCAAAGCAATCTGTTCTTTAGTAAAGCTTCATCAGTGCCACAGGCTGATAACCACCATGCCATGCTGCATTGATACAGTAATTTGGAGCCCAGTATTGAGTGCAGTGCATAAATGAATGTTATATTTTTCAGAATTCCTGTATTGTAAATCCTTTTTTAATAGATCATAGAAAATATTATTTGAGATATTGACACTGGATTTTAGATTTTAATGTGCTGTAAGCATAATGAAAACAAAAAACGCTTGATATATATCAACCTACACGTAATGAATCTAAAATATACGAGTTTCTTCATCTCCTATAGTGCTTATCGCAGGGGACCTGCAGCCTATCCCAGAAGACCTTGGGCACGAGACGGGGCACACCCTGGACGAGGTGCCAATCCTTCACAGGGCTATGAGTTTAATTTTTTTTTTCAATTAAATTACAAAAGAAAATAACTTATGTTCTATAAATAAGAATATAAACATTTACATTTTTAGAGATTCACTATATGTATATTTATGTTTGTGTGTGTGTGGTGTATGCATTTGATCCTTGACTCTGCACAAGGCCACTTAAAAATAAATAAAGTAAAACTACAACATCTGCAGCAATTTTAATATACCCAGTGACTCAGTTTGAATTATTATTGTATTATGATACTGGCTAATAGATTTCTTTTGAGCCTATTATGACGTTAAATGTTTGAGTGAAATGCTTTCATGCATGCTTTATTTTCCAATGTTGTGAATTGATGTTCTGAGCGATGTCCCAAATCTATTTTATGATGGAAATTAGGCATAAATAAACATTTTTGAACAGCATTCTGCTTTAGACTAAGAAACACAACGGTCTGAACTATATTTAAAATACCTTAGATGTGAGATCATGGTTTACTTTAGTTTTTAAACTGCATTTAAACTGCTTTTAAAATCGGACTTTATGGAAATGTTCTTTTAAATAGCAGGTTTATGGATGATGTTCTCCGCGAGGTGTTGGGCAGCTGTCAAGATGCTTTTCCCTCCCTTTAACACTGCCCAGTGATAAATAAGCAGCTTTCATTCCTGCAAGCCAGAGCATATTTTCTCCATATGTGTGCACAGATGTATGCTTTTATAATGTTACACAACCTTACCCGGCCGTTTTCTTAAACTTGCTTTAGGATGATAACAGGATTTCAGCACCATCTATAGGCAATGAACAATCAGGCATACTTTTAATCTAACGGTTTTTGTTTTTCTCCCCCCCCTTTTTGTTTAAAAAAAAAAAAAGCATGTAGATAATAAAGTGATAAAGAGTTGATTTTTTTAGTTGAGTATTTATTACACACAATCTCATTGGTTTACATTTCTTCCATAATCTACATTAATGAAAAACAATATGTGTCATACACTACTGATGCTGCTACAAATTCTCGTTTTTGAGGTACAGATTCGAGGTTTTATGTGTTTTCCCGAACCTTATCACTCAGTGAGCAATGGTTTCCAGCACGGAATTATGTAAGTCAAAAAACAGAGTAGAGACATTCTGTTTGGTATCCACATACAGGAAACATCACTCATCGCAGTAACTGGTACTATTTTTCCTCCACAGCTTACCCCTGCTTATGTAACTATCCGTCTCTAACAAACCCACACCTTAAGGTGCAAATTATGTTTCTTAAAGATTAATTAGTGTTGGTGTGTTAACCATGTTAAAGAATTGCAGTGTTTGTTGGTCCAGGATTAAAGCACCTTTACGTCAAGAGACCAGCCTGCACATAAATCACACCTTAAGTTAAGAACACAGTCATGCTCGGTTCCATAAAATAAAAATAAAAATAAACATTGGATTGTTTTGTTGCCAGAGGAAGCTCTAAAAAAAGCTGGAAAATTGAGAGGAACTTTACAAATCACCTGCATACTGGAGATTGAATTACATATTAAAGCTAAACAACGTGCTTAACGCTCTAACTTTAGACCAGTGTCGTGTCGATATACGATATGAAACTTTTGTATAAATAGTAAAGACAGATGTGTCTGTGAATCCCTTTGATATCCTGTTAAAGGTGCAAAAGTGCTTGTAGCAGGTGCGTCATATTCCATGTCTCAATGTACTCAGTATGTACGTAGGTTCCTAGTGTATTATGAGGAGTGTTAGTTGTATACCTGGTGTGTTCTTTCATATGTCATGATCTTGTGCTGCATTGGATTAAAACGCTACTTGGAAAGTCAGAGAGTTCTCCAAGTGATTTCACATCAACGTGGTTGTTTACATAAGCGAGATGGCGCTTCTTTACTTCTACATGAGTTATACTGTACAAGCATTTCCTTTAGGTAAATCATAATAAGCGTATATTAGCTTGTTGAGTTTATAACACCGACTATACAGGAGATAATTATACATCGCTCAAAGTCAAAGTTAGTTGAGGCATCGGTGTTCGTTCAAGTTCTGGCTTTCCACTTCTGAGTTGAGTCAAATGCAGCATTAGTGCTTTCAAGTAAACTCTGGATATTTAAAAATTCTAAATCTCTACACTCACTGCTGCTATATTTTTTTAATTACAGTTTTGCATATTTAGGCTTTTATCCACATGGAAAGCAATTGAATTAAAATGTGATAGTTGCAAAGCTACACACACACACACAACCGAACACACATATACATAAGCTTCACACAGTTTTGTAGTATATATTGATTGAAGATGTCGACCTAAAAGGCATAAAAACAACAACAATAAGTGGTTATTTCTGGGGCACACTTAAGCTGGGGTTAGTGTGCATGAGAGTAAGTTTATACAGGTTCTCATCATCGATGTTAGACAGTATTGTGAAATGCACTTCAATTAAGGAATAACTTCAGGACATGGTGTGCGACTAGGATAATAAGTTACCACTCTGAAGTTAATTATATTCCAATAAAAGCACATGCTGAAGTGTTTCATTCTTCTTTTATCACAGCAATTTGGCAGGAGTGTCATTGCTTTTTTACTTGTGAAAGAACTACATTTTATATATATTTAATGTTGGGTTGGCAATTTTAGTTCCTGTTAACATGTATGTCGCAGCAGCTATCAAATGCTTCTCTTTTTTTTCCTCTTCCTTGAAGTTAATGTGACCAAAAGAAAAAAACAAAAAACAAGTACTTTCCCATGTTTGAACATTTAAAGCTACAGCTTAACTGCAACAAAAGCTCTGACACTGATCTTTCCATAAGATAATAAACACAAATATGTTCTCACACAAAACACGACAGTTCAATTCAGTAGAAATGTTCTAAGATTCTGCTCACATTGACCATCTGCTATAGAAGCCCCTTCTCAGCTGTTACTATAGAAATCTACCACATTCGAATGTGTGCATTAATATAAACATCACAGCTGCTGTTATAGAAAAACCTCTCGGCACTTCTCTCCAGTCTCAGAACAGAACTGTGGCCTGACTGCTGTATGTATAAATACTTTTACGGTATAATACAGTACATAATGTTGCACTTGAATAATTCTTGTTTATACAGAGTGCTATCGAGGAAAACTTCCTACCTTATGTTCAGGTGTCACATTTGTTCAGACAGGTTTGGAGATATGCAGTCTGTTCCTCTGAACCTCCTGCATCACGGCTTGGACCACCTCGGACGTTGTGCCTTGACCCCCAAGATCAGCTGTGTGTAACTGCATGGTGAGGAAGAAATAAAAAGAGATAGACCACATACACATACACACACGCACACCACCCCATGCTGTAATGGTCCTCTGATTTAATACTCTGCACATCTCTTTGATGCCAATTTATTTAAACTTGTTTCTTTTTAACAGAGGCCAAAAAAGTTTAAATCCCATCTGTTATGGGTGTATCCATATTCAGCACTGAAATCATTTGTGATGTCATACTTAACAGCGGTAGTTAATGGCTCATATGAAAATAGACACTCAAGGATTAAAGAACTTGCAGTTTTTCATATGTTTTAAATTGGATTAAATTAAGTGAAATTAAAATGTAATTACATTTTTAATACTCAATCTATTCTTTGGACTTTACAATGGCTTTACAAAGCTTCAGCTTTGTGTTGGACATTTTATCTTTGTACCAGTGTTATTCTGGAGAGGTGTGAATCGTTCTCCCAGCAGCGGGCTTACATCACTCTCCTTTCTCAACACCCTGCTCAACAATAGCTAAACACAGAATCAAGATACTCTGGACACAGAACCCCACCAGTGGTCCTATGACAGGTCAAATGTACGGATTAGATGGTCCACTCTGGCAACAGGAGCAGCGAAAGAGCAACATGTCTGCACCACTGACTTCAAATTTATACTGTACACGTTATACATATACAGAGTCAGCCAAAAAATTTATACACACAGGAAAAGAAAAACTTGCATGAATATTTAATACTATAATATGATAATCCTATTAATATCATATTAATATAATATACATCATACCATTTTTCTTTTCCTGAAATGTGTATAATTTTTTTTACTCTACAGTATATATGAGGGGGTATCAAAAAGTTTTGAGACTAGTTTTATAACACACCAACAGGTGGCAGCACAAGGCTGCACGCACAGTCATTGAGAGCACCGACCTTCCCAAGTCAGCGTGCCAAAAGACATCGTCCTGTTTACACCATGAGCTGTGCAACTGGTGCTATTCTGCGCACATGCGTTACAGCTGTTATTTCATCAAAATAGAACAACGAGCAAACATGAAATTCCTTGTAAAATCTACCACACAGGAGGCATAAAGTGACACGCAGGCTTCAAGATTGGTAGAACATCAGTAGATGTCGAGAGATTGGGAAGACCTTCAATGAGCTCAAGCCCCGAGAATGTCTAAACCGTTTGGCAGTTTGTGCGTGATGATCGTCTGACAACAATCCGTAACATTGCTGCCGTTGTCGGTGAGCAGTTCGCGCAATCCTCACGTGTCATTTGCCGTGTTGCTGCCAAGTTCTTCTGACATCGAGGCTGCTGACCCAGGAGCAGAACGAACATCGCATCGAAGTCTGCCAAGAACTGTGAACAGGTCAATGTGCCATGGATGACCTGTCGTTCATGTTGAGGATTGTTACCGGTGGCGAAACTTTTGTGTATGAGTACGACCCTGAGACGGAACAACACAGTGGAAGAGCTCATCATCTTCACTAACGGAAAAAACATTTGTGGCCTTGTGCGTTGAGAATTCGTCTTCAGGGGCCAGACGAATTCTACTACCAGGCGTCTGAGACGAGGGACATACGAGTAAAGTACTTTCTTATAAACAGAGCTAATCTCGAAACTGTTTGATACCTCCTTGTAGTCTTCATCATATTTACGATATCGATCTAGTTCATGTTACATACAAGCATATTATAATATACAACATATAACACAATTAAAAGTCTACACATGCCTAATACATTTCCAGTCAAAGATTCCTGAAAACCAGTCAGGTTATTAGATTTTTTTTGTTTCCTTTCCCCCACAAAGAACATTTCTGATTGTTTGAATTTTTTTACCCAAATTTTAATACAGAATCTACAAACCGGATTCCAAAAAAGTTGGGACACATTGAATGCAATGATGTGGAGATGGCAAATGTCAATATTTTATTCAGAATAGAACATAAATCACGGAACAAAAGTTTAA
>JAQMYJ010000015.1:12947126-12959362 GCA_030014305.1 Clarias laeviceps
TGTTTTTTCACCCCCCCCCCCCCCAATTATAAGTTTGACATATTAAAGCGCCTTGTAGACCAGCCACAGCTTATTTCTCTAATCTGATTGGTCAGAAGGTGGTGTTTAATTTTCTGTAACATTAAAACAGTAATTCTGCTGCAAATTTCAGCTTTGTTACAATGCACTCATTCTAATACCTTATTGTTTCTGCAATAACTTGCACCGGTCTTTTATTTTAATTGTCTCACACAGTCTAAGCTTACTAATAAGCGTGTTAGAAGTATTATTTACCAAAAAAAACCTCTTTAATCCTTGTTGTAGTCAATGTTTCTGTTGGGAAACATTTAACATTTATAGTCTCTGGTGTCAACAATTTGTAAAGGTTAGTAAGTTTTCCGCAATAGGAAAGTTTTCAAAGCAAAGGAATTTCTGCTTCCCAGGTTTCTCTCAGTAACGTTGCAAGGTGTGTGTGTGTAAGAAAGAGAGTGAGCGTGAGAGAGATTGATTTTCTTTACTTCAGCATTGAGAGAGCCTGCTAAGGGGATGAGTTTTTATAGTTGCTATAGCTCAACATTGAATATAACTATAAATAGTTACAATTATAGTGTCATTAATTGACTGTATTTATTGGTAACTTGCTCTGGTGTAAGATTAATGCTTATGAATGTTCCAGTCTCGAAAAATGTTTAACTTTGGGTTGGTAATATCACACCCATTAAATAATTGGTCTTTTTCTTATAACGTACCTCTGTAATTCTTTACTTAGCATCGTCTAAAGTTGTAAAAAAAAAAAAAAAAAAAAAATTGGTGAAAAAACATTGACAATTTTTTCCCTACAGCAATCTAGTTTATTAGCCAAAGCAAGCGTACAATGTTTAGTTATTGCACTGGATGTGTAATGCTTGTGTTGTTTACAAGTAAAGTCTGTCTCGCCAAATCAATTATAAAGATATGCTCATTTTGTATCCATTTTAGGAGATGTTAATTTGTCATTTGTGTAACTGCTTATTGTCAGGTAACAGCCTGTGAGTTTGCCTTTAAACTTCGGCAGGCAAAGCTTAGAGGGCAACATTATACAAAATGTGACATTATGGCTAATTTACTTTGACAGAAATTAACACTTTGCTCAAATGTTTCACTCTAATGTAG
Organism: Clarias laeviceps; assembly: GCA_030014305.1. Lineage (NCBI taxonomy): Eukaryota > Metazoa > Chordata > Actinopteri > Siluriformes > Clariidae > Clarias > Clarias laeviceps. Next base: position 12,948,258 of record JAQMYJ010000015.1, read on the forward strand.
TTAACATTTATTTTTATTTAGTTGTACTTGGTGTTTGGTTGAAAATAGATCATGGTTTAGTTTACAATATTTGTAATTGCTGGCTTTATTTTTGATTCTGTTTTGGGAAAAAATAGTTCACCAGAACTAAGTCTAAACCTGATGATACATGATTCTCTAACAGTCAGCCAATCATTATTCTGAATGAATAGGAGACAGTGTCTTTAGCCAAACAAAACAAGGTACCTTCTAGCTTAAATGAAAGAAGCGCACACTGAACCTAGCAGACTTTATCCTGAATCAGGAAACTGCAGCTGTATGTTAAGTGTCATACTAATGTATTATTTTCAGGGATGGACAAATCACTAACCCAGGCTCTTGGGACAAGCAAATTATATACCTGGGTTGTCTTTTCACAGTTAGTATCTTGGAAACACTGAGAAAACAGAACATTATACAGTACTGTGTAGCACAAGACATCATGCATCTCAATCAAATGTACAACATGCAATCAACTCACAGCTGAACATGCCCTGCTTGAAAAACATCTCTTTTATTTATTGCAAGCAGAAGCAACCGAAACACCGTTCAATGTCTTGTTGTTGTTTTCTGCAGGTCACAAATATGATTTCCTACATTAAAGACATTACCAGGAAAGTATTTCTAATAACTAAGACTTTCCACTTCAGGGAATGCGGTATTGTATTTGTCAGAAAATCTTTTAAACATGACTACCAATTTTATCACAAGTTTAATGTAAAATTCCATAGGGATATGTTGTGGCTTTGGTCAAGTGCAAGAATTTTAGGCCTCATGTAGTTTTTGTCTTGGGTCCAATATTGCAGTGTCAGCGGTCTCGAACAATATTTACTCTGAGAACTTGGACCCATGTCAAACCTAATTGATAACCCACAATCTTGTCAGCTTTTTAAAAAATGTGTGAGTGCTTAACTCATTGATAGAAACTGATAAATAATGATTTATCAGTTTCTGTTGAGGAAACCGCTAAAGGAAAATAATAGAGTTGGAAATTTGTTCATTACTCCCATTTGCAGCAGTGATATATAGACTCTGTTGAAGTATAAATGTGGATTATATGCCCTCAATCAACCCTCAAAAAATGCCTTATTTCCAGATCACTGCACAGTCTGGAGTGTGTTATTTCACGATGCGTATATACTACACAGCGATTTGCCAGTGGTTACAATTCACACTTTAAAGGTTTGGTTAGATTTCATACTCTGGAATATCTGAGGGAGAAATTATTTCCTAGTCATTCCATTACCAGTCCCCCTCTCTCTGGAAAAACAAATTTTATTGAGGAATAGGATAGTGTCAACTTGCATTACCTGAAACCTTTCCAATGCTTTGACCTGAGACTTTCACCAAAGACAAACTCGTGCCCTTCGATTAGTATAGAACTACTGTATAGAAGCAATAATGCATTAAAAGGAGTATGATAATATTAACGTCTTGGTCATCTTATAACCAAAGCTACTGTTCAAGCTGTGCTGTTGTACCGAAATAACGCTTTCCTTCTGACCAGTCATGACCTGTTTTTTATTTTTTATTGTGTCTTAGATTCATACCCATGGGTCCAGATGAGCTCTTGTACTTATTGTTCAACCAGAAAGGAGTATAATATAAGATAAATAAGACAGGGAAATTCCTTGGTTATAATCTGTTTTCCTTTCTTACTACAGGTGGTTCAGACCCTTGAGGACCACCACCAGGAGGTGCTATCTCTGTACAGAGACTTTGGATTTCAGGGCCTGATTGCACAGGACTCCGAGTTTGCTCTATGCAATGTCCCGGCCTATTTTAGCTCTCATGCGCTTAAGCTCTCCTGGAACGGCAAAAATCTGACCACTCACCAGTACCTGCTGTCTGAGGCTGCTCGCCAGCTGGGCCTTAAAACCCAGCACTTGCCCATCTTTGCTGCCCTACTTGGTAAGTTACTCACCTCAGTAAGCAAGATAACAGCTCTGACAGGTGTCTGATACATTTAAGCTTGTTTTGAATGATCTTATCTAATCTTACTTCTTTTCTCAGGTAACCACATTCTGCCAGATGAAGACCTGGCTGCCTTTCATTGGAGTCTCTTGGGTCCAGAACACCCTCTTGCCTCTCTCAAGGTGCTGTTATTCTTTCCCTTTTAAGACAATTTTTTTCCATCTACCCACTGATAACTAGTTAATATACAAAATGTCAAAAAATGAGCTTTAATTCTTATTGTCTCCTTTTTATTTTAGGTAAGGGCTCACCAGTTAGTCCTCCCTCCCTGTGAGGTTGTGATTAAGGCTGTATCAGAGTACGTCGCCTCTATTCAGGAGCTTGGGAACCTAGATGCTGTGGCCAGAGATGTATTCAAACAGTCTCAGGTACATCATAATTCTTATGTTCCTTGATTCTTCATGACGATGGTGCCGAGTTACAAAAAGAAATGAAAAACAAAATTAATATGAAGAAACGGGTAGCGTTACAGAACAGTGTTGTATATTTGTCCTGTAACAGAAAAGTATATTTGACCGTCATACTTATCCTTTGCTTAGTCTCGGACCGAAGATAAAATCGAAAGATTTAAGAAGGCAGTGGAATATTTTTCAGCGGCCAGTAAACCCAGACCTCTTACCATGGGACCTTCTCCTTACCTCTGTGAGTATTTATTTATTTATTTTTATTTGATTCTTTTGTGAAACTGGATGTCTTGTGTACTGCCTGGCCCCAAAAAAGTCTCTCTCACTAGTAGGACTGCACAATTAATCGAGAAAAATCTCGATTCATACATGCACGTGATCTCATTCCCTGCGTTTAGGTCACACTGCATTCACATGTTCGCTTATTTACTTGACAACAATCCCAGCTTGCTATATCAGTCACACTCATTGGTCACACTCACACAGTGTAACACAAAACACTATTAATTCACCGTTCATGCCAGAGATAGGCGACTAATTCAGACTTACAACTCAATCACTTCTCTTGTCTCCCTGCCCTTATTCACGGCATTCCGCTGTCACTCATGTGACACTGAGCCAGACGTAAACATACTAGTCAGTTTACACTCTCTCTCTCAGGTACACACGCTTGCTCGCTCAATTTCAGTCCGTCAGAGGCTAGAAGAGGGACGTTACAAGCCAATCAGACTCTTGGGTGCACATTCTGACAACCTGTTTCTGATTGACTCCTTTTGTTGCTCTGAGACCTAGAATATGCTTGTACCATCAGGGAAGAAAGAAAATCTGCTGATGTGATAGCCTTGTCATTTAGTACATTCAGACAGTCAGCTGACTTTATTTTATTGCCACATTACATTGTTGAGCCTAGACCTGATCAGCTGAAGCAACCCCAGATAAAAAAAAAAAAAAGCCTCCACAGGCTTGTACAGTGCGCACTATGCATGATGGGGGCATCACTTCTTACCCTGATGCACCCATCGCTCTGGAATAGCATCACTGACCTCATTGGACCACATCATCTTTTTTGATGAGTGCTCACAGGATTGAGAGGCTAAATCACATTGTGCATTTAGAAATTCTTACTTTCCTAATAAACATTTGTGGTGTTGATTTTGTTTTTTTTTTTCTTTCTTTTTAATGATGCACATTATTTTTTTAGTATGTTTTACTGCTATTTTCCAAGTTCTATTAATGTTTTGGACAGTCCTTAACCAAGTTTCTGTAATTTCATTAATTATTTGCTTGATGCAGGCCAGTTATTTGACCCCTCTGAAATGCAGTAACATCTTTTTTACAATCAGGGGAAATGTTTTCCAATCAATAAATAATTGCTTAGTTAAATTCAAATGGTCATTTTCGGGTAGTGTTAAGTATGTATTTCGGGCAATGTTTCTGCCTGACCCCTTGCCTTAATCTGAGTGTGTACAATCTTACTGTTTTTCATTTTCATAATTAGTCTTTCCTTTTCTCTTTGTTCACAGTGCCAGGTTTTGGGCCTTGTCAGTTTGGTGGTCCTCTGGGCCACATGGGGCCAGTACAGTCTGGGAAAGCCCAGGTAGAGTTTAGTATAAAATTTATAATCTCTTTAGTATTTCCAGTAAGGATTTTTTTTCTCTCTCTTGTTTTCAGTTCTTCTTAATCTTCTTCTTACTTACATTTTTTTTTTCTCTCTCTCTGTAAGGTTGGTCCACCCCAGGTATCAGGTGTTAAGGTGCCTTATCCCGGTGGGCCTTATGGCCCCGGCCCAGCCTCTGCCCTTCTGTTCCAGAACCCGCCTCCACCACTGCAGGAATGCAACGATTCTCTTGTTGGAAAAATGGGATTTGGTGATTGGTCCGCTCCTTATGATTCCACTCAAGTTGGCAACCGAATGCCCAATCACCATGCTGCTGCTCCTTCAGGCCCTTCTCCATCACCGTCGTCTTCTTCAGATGGGGAGGAGCAAAATGACACCAGCACTAAGTGAGATTATTTCTGAACATGCATCTCTGTGTTTCCCATTTGTTCTTTACATGGTCACTATAAAAAATAGTGTTGCACATTTATTCGTGGTGGCCTACTATGATATCAGCATTGACATTACCACGGGGGTGAATATCATGGCATTAAATAAAAAAATGCACCAAAACAAACGGCTCATGACTAGAATTAGCTGTTTTTTTAAAACTTGGTTGGCCATGATAGATTTTTTTTGCCAAACACGCAATAGAAAGAGTTATGCAAGAGAAAGGTGTTTGCCCTAATAATCGGAGATCACAAGTAAATATCCTGGATAAGTCTTGGGAGCTGATTGACTGTGCTCTCGATGCGGGGTGGCATTTATACTGCATTTTCCCTGGTTGGCAGCTGTTGCCTCATTTTTAATTGGATTTTATTTGTACAAAAAAAGCTAATAACCTGGAGCACTTTAATATTTCGAGATTTGATTGTGTGTTCGAGAAAGTCCCGTAACTTGTACAATTTTCAAGAAAATGTTATTTTATTTGCATCTCTAGTTAAATTAGTTTCAAAAGTCACATGCATTAACAACAAAGTACACAAATTAATTTTAAAAATCTTGTGTAATAGTCTTGAAACTTCAGTTCAAAAATCAGATTATTGATTTTACTGTAAAGTGCAGCTGTTCAACATGTGCATGTTCTGACATTTAACACTTTGGAGGTGGGATCAGTGGCTGATGTCTCCACTAAAGATGCGCTGATTGCAGTTTTCTTGGCTGATACTGATTTTGGCTATTCAGATTTTCTCCCAACTAATTGACTAGTGCTATTTTGATAGATGTGACCGTGCACCACTCTTGAGTTTCTGGCTACAGGTAATGATTGTAGTGGTATTTAAACTGGGTATCAGCAATTGTGTTTCTGTCAGGCTTTTTCTCAAATACAGGAACTCATAGGATTATAATTGTCCAGGTAAAGCAAGATTTACAATACAAGACCTATAATGATGCAGAAACCATAATTTTTTTGGAAGATTCAGGAGTGTTTAAAAACATGGGGGGAACAGCACTCATTTGTCCTTTCATTCCCAATCGTCAGGGTCAAAAGACCACATAATGAAGTTCAGGTTTTAGGCTGTATCGCATAATAATAAAAGGATAACTTTATATTGCATAAAATATAAAAAAATGTCTCACATAAGTATAAAAATGAATTGTATAGGATCATTTAACACCACTTTTCATAATACTTTATACTGCGTATCTCCCGATCCACAGTAAAATTGTTTTTTGTAAATATGCATACATATTTATATTTTTTCAGATAAAAAGAAACACGTTTGCTAAATACTATTTCTTGCACTTTCATGTAGTGTCTGTACCTTTTTTGAATTCACATCTTTCAGTGATCTTAATTGTCATTCAGATGAAAGTTAGCCAATTTAGATTTCACAGGAAAAGACATAAACCTAAAAAGGGGTATTATTTTAAATTCAAAATTAATATATTTCAACATGAATTTATTTATTTATTTTTTAGCTTTTACCAAAAACCATCTTTCATGCAAAGCTCTGAGGTAGCCCTGGAATTTTAATGGTATGTGTTTTAACGATATTTATTTAGGTAGATTACAAAAAGCAATTATAACTGAATAAACTATAGTTTTCTATATTTTATGGCCACATAATGTGTTTTCGTAATTTGGAGCATTTAAACAAAACCACTGTTGGTAATTTTGGGAAGAAAATCCTTAATTTTTCATGGAATGCTTTAATTTAAGCAAAATTTTTTACAGGTCATATGCTCCTAGAAGCGTACACCATTTTAAGTGTCAAAACACAAAGAAATATGAATAATTTGCATTTTAAATTATTATTGTTTGAAGCAAGTCAGTATAACGCTGAAAAATTGCCATTTTTGGGACACAAGATGATAAAATTATCTTTTCAAAACGGCTGAAGTTAGTAACTTTCAATTTTGCATGAACTTAAGTAGAAGCTTCTTTGGCTCACCCATTTTTTTCTGTATTATATGTATAACAAAACAAACAGGAGCGATACTGTGTTTTGGCCGATACCATGCGTGTATATATGTACTACCATGATGTACATTGATTGAGACATAGAATACTTTGTGCCTTCAACCATGTCCTTTCTTGCTTCTCAGTCATTTGGCTGACAAGTCCTCTAGATGGGAAGAGCCCACTGGCCGTGGGGGTGGCACCTCCGGAGAGGGTCCCCAAGGCAACGGGAGCGGGTCATCTATTCCGTCACTGCTGTCCATGGCAACGCGGAGTCACATGGACATTACAACTCCACCCCTTCCACAGGTCAGCGCTGAGGTGCTACGAGTGGCAGAGCACAGACACAGAAGAGGTCTCATGTACCCACAGATATACCACATCCTCACCAAGGTACTGCAGTTTTCCTCTTCTCTGTGGTTAATCTGACTTAAAATGTAAATGTTCAAATTGTCATTACCTTCACTGTTCCTTTTTCTTGGTGGAGCTTTTGCTTGTGACTCATATTATTTGAAGGATTGTTTACATAGAGTGTAGTGCTGGACGATTTTTTTTTAAGTGAGTAATTCGCTTAATTTTAATTAATGTGTTCACATGATTTTGAGATGTTCTATACAGATGTTCTTATAGATTTATATTTTTTAAATCAAATCTTCCAGGAATATTGTTAAAATGTAAATTGGAAATAGAAATATCGGAATTGGAAATAATACACCAAGTTATTATTATTTGCACCATTGTTATCGATGGTGCGGTTATATTTTTCAAAGTCCATCTAATAAATTAAAACACTTGCATTTTAAAACAAGTAAAAAAAAAAAAATCTAGATTATTTTTCAGCCCTAAGGGGAAGGGGACTAGAGAGCCCCAATATTAGACAAAAATTTAGATTATAGTGCAACTCTTTTCTATAGTGCATAATCTTCTCTTCTGCCTTTCTGCATTTATACTTGGTCCTGTTGTCTGTACAGATGTATCGAGTTTTTCTGCATGTTGCTACTTGCAAATCAGCGGCATCAGGAATGGGCTTTGCACTTTGCGCGTGATCAGCATACATGAATGCATTCGCAAAACATTTGTAAACCCAGTAGAGACTTTTGTACAGTTTTGTGTAAATGTTTGGATAAGCCAAACCAGACAAAAGATTGAAGAGCAAGGCTTCTGGCTGCACATATAAGTGCTTAGGTACAAAAACTTTTTTGTTATAGTCATTATTACAGAAGGATTAGTGATTAGAAGGATCAGAACGGATTTGATGAGGCCAAATTTTTACGTCTGTTTTAACTATTTTTATAGGATTTTGTGCATTACTTTCATATATTTCGCATTTACAAATCTGATACTTATGCAGTGGTTCCACATGTCCTGAAAATAGTTAGGCTAATTGTCCAGTCATGAAAAAAAACTGGGCAAAGTAGATAAAAATATTAGCAAATTCCTCAGAACATATGTTAAGGTCCTTCCATGCTTCTTGGACTAACATAGTTTTAATAATCATATTAAATTTATGATCTGGGGAAATAAGTCAGTACTCAGATCCTATTATCCATCTGAGTCATTATGTGTGTTTTTATTTAGTAAAATTTATTTAACAAACAGTTTACTTGTTCTACCACCCAAAACCCTTCCCCGTCTCATGCTCCCCGTGCGGTCCTTTAAACAGATCTCTGAACTTGAGTGACCTCTCTACTATGTTCTAAGGTGTATTCTACTATTTCTTTGAAATACAGTTTATGAAACTGTACTGACTTTTTTTTTTTTCACTTACTGGGGTGTTGTGATTTGAATGTTAATGATTTCCACAAATGTAAGTCATTCCAAAGAAATCCCCAGTGAGCAATGGCTATCATGTAACTCAGTAAAAATAAATGATGATACATCTGTCAGTGGTCAAAGCCCAATCCTTGGAAGATCTTTACAACAAGGAGAGTCCAGCATGGGTACTATCTGTATTATATTTTTTCTACAGCAGCAGTGATGTACCACTGCATTAAATAAAAATAATTAGATGTTCAGCTTTACCATGTCACATTTTGTTAAAATCTTTTCTGATTGCTTACTGTGTAACGTAGGGGGAGATGAAGATGCCAGTATGTATAGAGGATGAGTGCAACCCTGACTTGCCTCCTGCCTCTTTGCTGTTCCGCTCAGCCCGGCAGTATGCCTATGGCGTGTTGTTTAGCCTGGCTGAGACTCAGCGGAGACTGGAAAGGATGGCCATGCGCAAGCGCGCTCCACTAGAGGGTGAGTGTTGGCTCGAGAGTGTAACTGGAACAGCTTAATAACTGTAGTTTATAAATTTATACATAAATGTGTGTATAGTAACGGTGTAACGATCATTTGCACGGATGTCAGAGACACGGACACGAGGCGAGGTCTTAAAGGGGAAAAGAGAACTTTATTTAAAAAAAACCTGTTACAAAGTTGTTAAAAATGATGCACTGTTCAATGTTTTCTTTTGGGTTTTATTACTTTTTACGATGTTTGCAATTAAGCAAGCTGATTACATAGTTTAAAGAAAATTGCTTATATATAATCTGACACTGGCTTGCTCCTTTTTTATTTATTTATTTATTTTTTATTTCATCAATATGATGTACCAGACTTTTCCATTGATTCTTTTTGTAATATTTGATTGATGCTAATTGTTTCTCTCTCTCGTGCCTCCGCAGTGCCCCCAGTAATAGTTAAGGAGTGGTGTGCCAGTAAGGCCAAGTCAGCCTTGACCCCTGAGCTGGTTCCAGCCATGTGTTTCCGTGAGTGGACCTGTCCTAATCTAAGGCGTCTGTGGCTTGGTCGTGCCTCTGAGGATCGCAGTCGACGCACGCGAGCCTTCTTGGCCTGCATGAGATCAGACTGCCCTGCCCTGCTTAACCCGTCCTGTGTGCCATCACACCTGCTGCTCATGTGCTGTGTACTCAGGTAGTGAAACCGAATACATGAATTTATGACACATAGTATAGCTTCTAGTCTTCTTTGTCTTTCAACTGTTTCCTTTTAGGAGTCGCCAGGGCGAATCATCTGCCTCCATCTAACCCTATCCTCTGCATCCTCTTCTCTCGCACCAATTTGATATCCACTCTCACTGCATCCATAAATCTCCTCTTTGGTCTTCCTCTAGACCTCCTGCCTAGCAGTTCCACCCTCACCATCCTTCTGCCAATATGCTCGCAATCTCTCCTCTGAACATGTCCAAACCACCTCAATCTGGCCTCTCTGACTTTATCTTCAAAACATCTAACATGGGTTGTCCCTCTGATGGACTCATTCTTGATCCTATCCATCTTTGTCACCCCCGAAGAGAACATCAACATCTTATAGCTTCTACCAACAACATAGTATAGCTTCTAGTACTTTATTATAAAGGAAAAAAATATATATTTTAACAAATTTATCGTCATAAATAGAACCTTTAACTTGTATGTGTGGACCGGATTGTCCGCTGTGGCGATCCTTTCCCGGGAGCAGCTGAAAGAACAACAATATTTTAAGTTTATCTTTTATAAGTACAATTATAGTCAGTGGGAATGACCGGAAATCTTTTTCCTTGCATGCAGGTATATGATGCAGTGGCCTGGTGGCCGCATTCTCCAACGCCATGAGCTTGATGCCTTTTTAGCTCAAGCGGTGTCCAATCAGCTCTATGAGCCTGATCAACTGCAGGAACTCAAGGTAGGTGTCCAGAAATCGTAACTCAATTACACTGCATGGCATTTCCATGTATAGAACACTAGTGATTGGTTCCTTTCTTGTAATAAAGTGAAGTGGATGTCTCTATGTCTCTGTCTGATATTGTAATGGCTAGGTGGAGAAAGTTGACAACCGAGGTGTGCAGCTGGCCTCTCTGTTTATGAGCGGCGTGGACACTGCTCTTTTTGTGAATGATGTGTGTGGCCAGCCTCTTCCTTGGGATCACTGCTGCCCATGGGGCTTCTTCGATGGCAAACTGTTTCAGAGCAAACTTGCAAAGGCTACCAGAGACAGGGCTGCTCTGCTGGACATGTGTGAAGGCCAGGTACAGAGCTCACCATTTTTGTTTCTGCCTCCTTTTAATAATCTCAGATCTCCTTTTTTTTTGCACTGATGTTTTTTTTTTTAATGATTTAAAAGACAAAGCTTCTTTTCTCTGATAGGAGGAGCTGGTGTCCCGAGTCGAGAAGATGAGGCAGGCTATTCTGGAGGGCATCAACCTCTCTCGGCCTCCTCCACCACCCCCACCTTTGCCACCCCCAGCCTTCCTGCCCCCTGCTATGGTTCCACCATTCTACCCTATGCACCCACTGTACCCACCTCGACCCTTGGGTTCTATGCCTCCTCCTCACCACCAGCACCGACCAAGAGCTTTCCCAGGTCTGATCACAGTCACACATTATGATTAAAGGCTCTGTCGAATCAGAGCCAGTACTTTTGATGGGTGAGCTACTTAAGAAGATAGTCCTGTACCCTTGAACCTAATGTCCATCCACAGCATTTCTATTACCAAAGCATAGAATTTCTACACGGTTCCCTGAACTGACAAAGAAAAGAGAACAAAACAAAACAGAAATGCTGTTTTCTCAAAAAATGCTAGGTTGGTGCAGTTGCTAAATTTTGACCCCAAAAAAAAATAAAATTTTGCACATATGTGAATTATACATCTCTCTCTCTCTCTCTCTCTCTCTCTATATATATATATATATATATATATATATATGTTATAGCGCAGTGG
>JAQMYJ010000015.1:12961298-12979361 GCA_030014305.1 Clarias laeviceps
TGCATCTAAAATGGTTAGATATAGATCCGTCTCCCCCCCCCCCACCGCTTTTCTTTTATTTTTTTCTTTCTTTTTTAGTGATTTTAAGCAAACATTGTAGTTTTGACGAATTGGATCGCTGTAGCTATCAAAACCTGCACGGTTCTTTTTTTTTTTTTTTTTTTTTTTTAAATGATGTTCTTATGAACAAATTCATAGTAATTAAGCAAAAACCCTGTTACTGTATTGCAGCCAATGTAAATATTGAAATAGGACCCTGTTTAGAGTTAATAAATTGTCTCTGATTTGAGCAGCGCACAAAGTGAGACACTCCAGTGCCGTCGTAGCTTAGCGTCAATGGAATTGTCCTCACGAATGGTGATTGTGGCTACCAGTGAATTTATAGCTGCTTAACAGTGAGAATAGCACCAGAATTTATTCATCAGGCAGCCACACTGTATGTTTGAATTATCCCTTTAAGGGGAATGATATTTCATATTTTGTGTTTTTACAATAGGGTTAATTTTTTGTTTAGTTTTTTTTAAAGCACCTTATGCCCCAAGATATAAACATGGATGTGCAAGCCCCAGCACCAAAATGTTAAAGGAAATGCCCTATGAAACTGATTGTAACCCAACGTAAAGCACTTATGTTATTTATGTATAATTGTAGATCAGTACAACCACAGTCACCAGTCCACAGACCAAGAAATTGGGGTAAAGAAGTGGAACTCCTAAATTTCTGACAGTTGGGTGAAAAGAAACAAAAAAAACTCACCTTCTAGTTATTTCATTACATTAATATATGTTGTTTTTTTTTTGTGTGTGAATTTAAGCCCATATGTGTTGTTTCTATGACTGCCCTTGTGGACCTTGTGCACTTTTGCGAGAGCATTTTATTGAGGGAACATGGGTTTAAAGTAATCCATCTAACATGAAAATCCTCTAGCTTCAAAACAATCTGACACCTTCACACAAAGGAAGTGCTTCTTTGTGACCTTTTTCTACTAGTAATGAATGGGATGTTGGTAATTGGAACAAATACACTAGAGAGAGGATATCTTTTGACAAATAATTTTAATTAGAAATCTTTAATACTGATTTTCATTAGTGTCTGTGCAGGCATGTTAATAAGATGCACCTTATTTTGTTACAATATGGATAGATGATAGTATATCATGTGCCACAAATTGTATATCAAAGCTCTAAATATTGCAGAATGACAGACATATTTATGTTTGTATAGTCTAAAGGTTTTGCTGAAACCCCTCCATTAGCTTAACTTTAAGTTTATATACGTGTCTTCAGAGACATACACAAATAGCAACTTTTACACACTGCGTTTGTTATTGGCAACGACATGAAGTGACCGTCTTGGACATAACATGAACTATGATAAATCGGTATTAATTGAAACCGTACCATTGCAAGTAGTGTATTTAAGCCCGATACGATACTGTACTAATCATGCACAACTTCTGAACTTCAGGCTTCGGTTGTGGCATTCGATGATAATTTCAGCAGTGCTCATAATGGAAGAATCTTCCATCATGAATTAAGCATGCTAAAAACGCACCTAAACATACACACATACACTTGTTTGTACCTTTGAACAAACAACTTTGAACTGCTTCAGACTTTCTGTAGATCATTGTTCAGTTTTCAGTTTCCATTTACAGTAGATACAAAATTTCAGTAAGTTCATTAAACAAATATAGATCGTCATAGATTTACCAGACATCAAAGTTCATTTAACTTAATCTTAGTCTTGAAGACATTAACACACCCAGAAATGGACATGAACATGTACACATGCACACATACACATATACACCTGTGCGCAAACACACACACACACACACATATGCATATGTAGATGTTTTCTTTTAGAGAGACACCATTTAGTACAAGAGAAAATGTAACGTTATTTAGGATTTCTTTTTGTATTCGATATAGTTGATTACTTGTAATGCTTAATTAGTGATTTCAGATGTGTGGTTCCCAAGTTACTCTCTGCAGAGCTTCTTATCTGGCTTTCATGTATTTTTTTCCACTGTTCTAACCTCTTTCTTATTTGCCATTTTAATCAGACATTTGTTAAGAGTTCACTATACCCAACCTAGCTGCAGATGTATGATAATTTACAGTATTAAGTATATTAAAGGATCTATGTTTCGGATTTTTGAGGTACAACTAAACCTTTTCCCCCCTTATCCTAATCGGTCATATTAAAAACGGTGGTAATATAGAACATGTGCGGATTTATTCATATGGCGATAGTTAGTTCACTGCACTATTCGTTGCTGATTTAAGAAATCATCCCTGTCTTGGTGTTGAGTATATTGTTACTAATACACACTCTTAAAGTTCACATGTTCGCTTTCTGTAGTTTTAAAATAGCAACCAGATTTCCTCCATATCTATATAAAGGAAAAAAACACACCAAAAAAAGCCCGTCACCTCTTCTTTCTCTTGTTCCATCATGTCTAAACTCTTTTGTCTTTTCTCTTATCATGTCTTGGTTGTGGATTTTCTTGCTCCTGCTGCAGTGTTGTCTCCTTACCCCATCATACTAACAGTAAAGATATTACCGACAATAATAATTACGCTTATTATCAGTCTGTATGTAATTGTAGCCAGAAGTTGGAAACGGATATTTTTCAGCATCGGAAAAGAAAAACAACCAAAAACAAACAAAAAAAAGTAACCTAACCATCTTTGGTTTGAACTTCTTCTTTTTTTTCTTCTTGCTTTTCTTTTTTTTAAAATATATATATATATATTACTCCTTTGACCATTGCTACAGTTAGTATTAAATACACTTAGCACAGGTAGATATTTGAAACTGTAATGATTATAGGTATCTTTACCTTGCTATTGTTTTAAACCACTTCACCTTTAGGGTAAAATTGTAGCCATCAGACTAAACCACAACTTTGTCGAACATTTTTGAGATGCAATTAATTGGTGAAGATCTTTTAAAAGCTGATAAATTCAACATTTAACCCTTGCGTCCTTGCACAGAACAGAGTTATCTCTGATACTAAAAACCAAAGTGCATACTATCTTACTATTTGTCAACCCAAATTCCACTTTCTTTCGTTTGTGGAAATGAGAGTTCTATTGCTCAGTAATTAAAATCATAACATATATTATGGGTCCATTTGCAAATATTAAATGAAGGAAACAATGTATTTACATCTTTTTGGTGAAATGTGGCAGAGGTATGTTGTCCGGTTTCTTCGCTAACAGTTTTTCCCTTTTTATGAAGTGTAGCCTCAGATGCAAGTCTTGATGCGGTTAAATCCTAGCACCCACTACAGTTACAGTTTGGGAAACGAAGCTTCGTCAGTACTCATGGCTAGGGTAAACGTAAGCACCTAACTGTTAACAGGTTCTGTTCACAAGTGAAGAATCCTTGCCTGTGCATTCCTATAGACTTGTGTCTGCAGATACTAGATTTGATTTTTGCTTTGAAAAGTTTCCCTTCTATTCTAGCTTTGAAGCCCTTCACCTCACAGGATCGTCTGTGTGCTTTTGACCAGTGTTGTAAGGTTTTGAGCCCGTTAGCGATAACAGCAGTGTGTTGTGTATAATGGCTCCCTGCCATTCTCCCCTACGTTTGCTGGACGAGTGCCCTTGTTTTATCCTTTTGTTTTTAGAGCATGTTGCCCCTGCAATGTTGTCAACATTTTCAAGTGACGACCCAGTCTCATTTGTAGGCAACACATTCTGTCATCTGATCTGTTCACCAGGATAAACGCGTTGATGCATGCATCAAGGTCTCCAAAAGAACTTGTGTAGTGAAGGGTAAAACTTCATTATTATTATTATTATTATTATTGCTGTTATGGTTATGATCGTTATTAACAGTTTCTCATTTTTAGTCAGAAGAAAGCACCAGGTTGTTTGGGGAAAGAAACCTTTTTTTATTTGTCTTGCTGTTGTGGTCTGAATTCACGATGCATTGAGAAGAAAGCCAAAAGGCTGAGAGAGAAAGAGTTGGAGTTGGCAGTCATGTTTGTATGGTTGGAAAATGACTTACAGTGCTGAAATAAAATTTATTCTTTTAGTAAAAGTTGGTTTTCCTCTTTATTTTTTTATTTTATTTTATTTTTTCCTTGAGTGTACTGAGTGCACTGTATTCCTTATTTAATGTAAGTTTTGATTTAAGGCTAAAGAGTATACAGTTGGACATTCTTGAAGAGCTAGCATTTTTGCATGCAGCATGTGTTGTGTGAAACGTACTGTGTATATACCCTCACTTTGTCAATATCTTCCTTTATTGAATGTCCAAATAATTTTTAGTGCTAAGCATTGAAATTCTTGAACATCAAAGTTCTGGGTGAAAATGCCTTGTTGATGACTGGTCAGAGGAGAATGGGTAGACTGCTTCGAGCTTCTACAACATTAACTCAAATAACGCTTCATTATAGATGAGTTATGCTGAAGTGCATCTCAACATGCACAATCTTGAAGCAGATGGGCTACAGTGGAAGAAGGTCACACCGTGTGCCACTCCTGTCTGTCGAGAACAAGGAACTGGCTTCATTTGCATGGTATGGTCAGAATTTGGTGTAAACAACATGAAAGCATGGATCTATCTTGCCTTGTATCAGTGATTCAGGATGGTGGTGGTGTAACCAGTGGAGACTATTTCTTGGTGCACTTTTGGGCCTCATGTCCATGACCACAGTCTACCCTTTTTCTGATGGCTACTTCCAGCTGGATAACACACCCTTTACCTGGTCACAAAGCTAAAATTAACTTGAACTGGTTTCTTGAGCATGGCAATGAGTTCACTCTACTCCAAACGGATTTCACAGTCTTTCAGTAGAGAGGGCTTTGTTGAATCTATGTCGAGAAGAAATAAGGAAGTTCTGTATGCAAAAGGGTGTAACTAACAAGGTAAGTGTGCATGTGTATGTGAGGGTATATATGGCATAACAATTAGTAAAAAAAAAAAAAAAAAAGACAATTTTGTTTAAAAAAATGCTGGTGCTCTGATTAATGAATAAGAAGTATCCCACATAAGTGTTCAAACCCATCACTTAGTCCTTGGTTACAGCATCTTTGCCAGCAATGACGGCCTCAAGGCTGCTTGCAAATGATGTTACAAGCTTCTTGGCAGAAAGGTCGAGCACAAGCAGGTTGCATGGGCGCAATGTCGGTGTAGAGCCATTTTAAGGTCTGTCCAAAGATGCTCTCCAGTCCAGTTCTTTCACAAAGTTGTTCTGAAATGTTTTCTTAGCAGTATTCTTTGGGTTATGTTTTGAAGTGTAAACCATCAACCCAGACTGTATATACATAAATATATAAATTCATGAGAACTCTGGAGAAGGCTTTCACTGAGAATAGCGTTATAGTCTTCTGCATCCATTTCCCCCTCTGTCTAGTCTCCCAGATGCAAAAAAAACATGATGCTGCCAACATCCTATTTGACTGTAGGGATGGGTTTAATAAGGTGATGCACAGTGACTGATTTTCATTCACACATTGCATGGGGAATTGTATGCTCAGTCCAGTGGATTTTGTCTCTCATGGACTAAGTCCTACAGGGGCTTTTTGGCAAACTCGCAGAAGGCTATTACATGACTTTTAGTGAGCAATGGCAATATAGGCAAGTATCTAATGAATACACTATTCAATGCCATACCATTTCTGAAAATTGTGATGTACCTGTCTTGTGCTGAGAAGTTTAACCAAGTCATAATAAAACACTGTTACAACATGTTATAAATACTTCAAGTATTTAAGCACCCACCTCTTTCATGAAACCTGCTTGCTATGGTGGTTATGATATTTAAATGCAGTTACATTTGTAACTTGTGTTCTGTTTCACGCATTTAACTTTTCTAAGGGCTGTGTTTAACATGTGGACACATCCTGTCTGTTGCCAACTGGCAAGGTGTCTCTTTCTAATTAGTACTCATGAGAATGAAACACTCCTTATGGAAAGTGGTGATCTTCTGACACCAAGTCAGATATCCTTTGCTACAAGGTCGTAAGACACCCAATCACGTGTCCAACTTCATCACACTCGTACTACTAGGAGGAGCAATGAATTGCTGAATTGCTGCATCATCTCTAGTAACGGGGTCAACCACACCTCCTCACGAAGATAAATGTTTTTGCACTTTCCTTACTCAGAGTTGCTTTGAGAAGTTTCCTAAATCACTTTTAGTCTAGGACTCTCAGCTAGGACTTTTTAAAAATATGTGGTCTAATGACATTCTCATCCTGCCTGGGTTTCAGCATGAGCTTTGTGGAAGGAGGCACCCAGCTCCTTTCAGAAAACTGTTGTCTTATGTTTCCACCGAGGTGCCCTACTGTGCTGTAGTAAACTAAAAATATTTTACACATTGTCAGTGGGGACATGTCAATTTCCAGAAAACCTTGTAAAAATGGCAGCACTTTAGACCAGCTGACGGGTTAAACCCCATTTGTCGACTAATTCTTAAGATATACAGTATAGCCTGGACTACTATTTTACAGTCTGCCCCACTCTGTGCGGCCAAACCCACAAACATAGACTATCAAATTAAGTTTATTAACTTTTTCCAGTCTTGGTGTTGGAAGGTTGATTTACTAGTGAGAACCAGATTCTCTCTGGCTGTTTTGATGGCTCAATGCTGTGAGGATGTAATCGAGCAATCTCTAAAATTGTGCAGTGTGAGCTAAAAAGGAAATGACCATAGCTTTGGAAGATGAAAGTGAGCACTGACCATACTCCTAAGCTGCATAGAAGAGCTCCAAGATCTAGTGAAAGAAAGGAATATGATGTGGCATGAAGGTATTTATAGTAAATACTGTCTCATTGTTCCTTTATGAATCTGTTGGTCCCAAGTCTTAGCCTTTGCTCTCTGTAGCTCTGGTTACTCAGCTCGAATGCACAAATGCATATCAGACAATTTTCTATACCATCTATAAACTATTAAATTTCTCCTAATATGGCTCTTTTATATCTCTCCTTGGTTTGCTTTCTGCTGTACTAATAATCGTTATATATAGCAAAAAAGAAACTGAGAAAAGAAGTTTTTTTCCCTTTATGCAATAAACTTCTCTTGCTTCTGGAAACATGCTTCTGTGAAGTCATGAATGTACTCTGTATTATAAACATAGCCCACAATATAAACATAATCACTTGTATACTTGTATGTTTAAGAGTATATGTTTTACTGTTGTATAAATGTTTTGGTCGGTGAAAGTATCAGGGAATAAAAAATTAATTCATCCATCGATTAGTTGGATGAACATAAGAGAACATGTTGCTGTTAAATGTCAAGTTAAAATATCATTCGGGAAAGAGTGCTTCTGTTTGATTTAGTACAACAGCACAATTATGAAAATAATGGTGCTTTTATATACATCATATAAACATCATGTAAACAAAATTTTCTACTTTGAGTCACTGCCTTCTAAAACACAATATGGCCAAATATGATTCTCTATCATTGAAAATAGTTCCCAAAGAAGCTACAGCTGTAGAGCATCTTGTGTTACAATATACAGACTGATACATCCCAAGTGTAGGAGTAATGCAAGCTGGGCGATCTACTAGTGCTGTTATAAGAATAATAATGATGCTTGTCTAATCAATTTGGTGGATCGTGGAGGAAAACTAATTTAGTAATCTACACTTCCGGGCCAAAATAATAAAAAAAAATTGCCATTTCAGGTGGTCAAATTATTGGGCTGAATCATGCAAAGAGAACAACTAAGGAGTTGTGAAGTTCCTGAAACTGGGTTAAGAATCCTTCAACCCATTATTAAAACCTGGAAGGACAGTGCTGACCATAAAATTTGTGAAAGACATATGGTTGAAAAAATTAATGAATGGAAATCATGTAAACAATTGGTGAAGTTTTAAGGTAAAACAAAGTCCAAAACAGTAAAAAACATAGCTATGTTTAATAGTGAACGTAAGAGCATTTCTGAACATGTGTACAGACTCAAAAACATTAATGTGGTAATGAAATGAAGTCAACTAATGAGCTGAATGTACAGAATGACCAGGTTATTACATCAAGCGAGTTTTTCTTTCCTGATGGCACAGGGATATTCCAGGACTCAAATTTTGAGCATGAGCAATCATTTCAACACATGAACTGGCCACCACATTGTGCACTGTTAATCAAAGCTAAAGGTGATTGAATGTAACCTTAGAGATTTGTGCGACTTTTATTTTGGCCAGACTGATCTAACTTGGCTGCAGTTTTCAGTGTTCCGGTTTCTACAGAAACGCCCCCTGATGGCCGACGCCCCCCGCTGCGAGAATCCAAATCTCGCGATAGGACGGGATCGTCTGGCTGGCTGGCTGGCTGCTCTTCTAAGATGGCGAAGACATGTAGGAGTCAGTGTCTCAGGTGAGCAAAATTAAACCGTTTCTTTATTCAGTTTCAGGTTCGAGAATGTTCGAGAGCTGCTCTTCCTTTCTGTTGGCATTAATTTGAAAATAAGAACGCGGAAGGAAACATCTGGAATGGAAAGTGCGGATCTCTGAAACGTGCAATTTATTGCCCATCATCTTCAGCGGCCATTTTCAAAATAAAAAATACGTTAGTTAAATGATTTATCAGTTTGTACTAAGCTAGCCTTAATCAGCATATTTTCCAGGAAATATCCATTAACCTAAGACGCTTTATTTGTTTGTGTATCTTTAATTAAGGCGTATAACGTGAATAACGCCGTTTTCACCGTTTCAGCGTGCTAAAGCTAACTTAAGCGTGAGGATGAAGCTGTGATTTAATTTACAGCTTTATACTTGTATATTATGGCCAGTTAGTAATATTAGCCAAGACATCCAGACTCCCGTAATATACAGTTTGTAGAGCTCTACATTTAATAATCAGACAGGTGGGATTATTCTGGCCTGTTAACGTTACTGACTTAAGCTAGCTAGTGACTTTGGAGTTTTAGCATTGAACTTGGTCTGTTATCTAAATGTTCCTGTGTAACGAGTTAATGCAGGGATATTCTAGCATTGTGTTCATGTTCAGGAACTGCATATTTGACTCTATGACTTAAGTCATGTGAGGTTTAATCATTGCTGTAGATAAACCGTATACTAATAATGGGGCGCAGAGCTTCTGAGCCGAATGCAGAACAGAACGGTGTACATGCACAGGACATTAGGGCTGTAGCTATCGAATATTTTAGTAATCGAATATTCTACCAAAAATGTAATCGAGCAAACGGATAAAATGTACTTTTGCTTAATTAAACAGCAATGTAAAATATATATGAGAAACATTTTTATTTTTATTTTAGAAAAATCTACTTTTATTTTTTAAATGCATTCAGCATTTTATCAAAATAAACATTGTCATTATTCACAATACAAGGAATAGCTTAAAGTTGACTGAGATGAATTAAGTGCATTACAGTGTCATACATTCTTATTTTTAAAGCCTTTTCTCAGATGCAAAAACAAAAAAAAAAAGTATTTCAAATGACTAAGTATCA
The DNA here is from genome assembly GCA_030014305.1 of Clarias laeviceps. NCBI lineage: Eukaryota > Metazoa > Chordata > Actinopteri > Siluriformes > Clariidae > Clarias > Clarias laeviceps. The sequence continues at coordinate 12,970,742 of JAQMYJ010000015.1, forward strand.
AAAAACTAAGGCACACATTAAAATAAATAATTATACAAAAACACTAAGGCACTTGGATAGAAGGAAAGTTAAACAGCAAGATGTGTAGTAAAATGCATCTCTGCTTTAATGCAATCTTGTCTAGTAATCACTATTTTAATCTCTCCTGTAATTCAGTAGATTTATCATCAACAGGGAAATTGGCAGAGAGACTGCTCTCATATGGGAAAGAAATGAATGACACCCCAGCCCCTGTCTCCAAACCCTTGTTTTGCTGCTTTGACTACATTTAGAACTTTTTTTTTATTGATTTGTATCCTGCCCAGGAACGGTTGCTCCACCACTGACCAACATTCACAATGTTTTTTGTTCTCCATACTCGGGTACACTTGCGTATTTACAGTTTCCTATACAGCAGGAGGCAGTATGCATCTGCTTGATCTGTGAGCTGCCATTAAACACGAGGGCAGACAAGAATGAGTGAGTTAACCTTCGAGCAATGCCTAATATTATTGATATTTATGAAAAAAAAAAAAAAGTCAAGAGCAGTTCTATCACATGCCTTCTTATTTTATCAGCTATGACTGTGTAGGTCCCTGAGCACGGACCATTTGTGTTCTCACTGATCAAAATGAACCAGGGGTCAAGTATTCTAGGAAACGGTCCCAGGGCCCTAATGTGAAAGCTCCCTAATTATCCCTGCACTTCAGTAGATTTAGTAACACCAGTGAAACATTTTCTGCTTTAACCACATTTGGTCTAATTACATAATTTGTTAGGTACACTCATCTATTATTCTCCAATATTAGGTGAGTTTTTGAAAACTATAAAAATACAGAAAGTTTGATATGGCATCTGGTTCTGATTAGAGGTTTGGACTTTCATGAAAACTGTTGGCTTGTTTAGGTCGATGTTCTGGGAAATATGACTGAATTTGTTAGGAAATGTTAGCAATTACAAACAAACCAACAAAAAAATAACCTCTTGCTCATTTCCGGGTTAAATACAGATACAGATCAATTAAACAAAATTGCACCGATTTTGTTTGGGTGCTTCTAGCTTTGCTGGAATATGCCCATGTCATCAGTAAGGGGAAAATAAATCCATAGACCAGTGATAACCCGGTCTACCAGTATATTCAAGTCAACAGCTTTTGCTATTGCTGAACCTAGACATGATCAACGGAAGCAACCGCTGATCTCTCCTGAGGCTTGTACAGTGGCCTCTATGCATGATGGATGAATCATTTCACATGCTTTCCTTCGAACCCTGATGCACCCTGGGATGGGGTCTGTCTGGACCGTCAGACCACATGAGCTTTTTCCATTGCTCCAAAGACAAATACTCATGCTTCCCAACCCGTTTTTTTTTTTTTTTTTTTTTTAAACAGCCAAGCAGTTTATCTGATACCGATTACACCCTTATTTTATGTCTTCAGTCACTAATTGTAGTTGATCTGCTGCTATAAACAGTTTGTCAGCCCCACTCCCGACCAACTCTAACCTGATGATATTTCTGTGACCGACCATTTTCAGCATGCTGGTGTGCATGGTAGAGAAGGACATGCCCCGAAGTGTTGCTGGGAATTTGAGCACAGCAGCATCAATGCTGGCTTGAGAACTTGAGCCAGTGATTAAGAGAAGGAAATAGTTAAGGTTTTGGTCTGCTAAACGGAAGGTTGTGTGAGAAAGAATTGCTTGTATTTTCAGTCGCCTTATGTCATTTGCATTGCATTATGTCATGTCGTAATACAAATGGTTGTATTTAAAGTTAGCTACTATACAGCACTTGTCATGCTTGCACAATATCCAAAACAATACGGAGGAAATGAACCCATGTCCAAAATAGTAGTTTGGTGTGCATCCTTATGCATGTGGTTTCCTGCAGTTCCTCCATGTCTGTGTCATTGTTGTGTTGAGAATGCTCCATCACCTAGAATATTCCATTCAATTCAGTTTTATTTATATAGCAATTTTAACAATGGTCATTGTCGAAGAGCAGCTTTACAGAATCACAAGAAAATTAAGAAAAGGTCAGTGGTTGACTTGCTCGGGTTCCTTTCCACTGCATCCTGGGTTAGTGGATGAACTGTGCATAGCAATAGATTTAGTAAAACTGCACCTACTGTATTCGGTAGGTTTATCTAATACGTCCATACTACGTTCCATGAAAAACTCTAAGCAAAGCATAGGACATGAATGCAGAGAGGTATAATCAGCATAATTGAAGGCTAATAATAAACCAATTAGAAAAATGAGTCCTTGATATTTTGAAGCTTTCAGTACACGGGTAATTATTATTATTATTTTTTTTTTACATTAATGGGAAGAGTTGCAGATGCGGATGCTTTGTAATAGTCAGCGACGTTGCAGACACAGAAACTTCAGGACAGAAGACTGGCTTCTCAGTAATGTGGTGCTGTGTGTGTTTTTACCTCAACTTTGAGAGGATGTTGAGGGAATGACGAACTGTTTTATTCTAAGTAATGACAGGATGGACTCATGGACATTTCGTAATATGATGTTATATGAGGTTAAAAGTACATATAAAAACAAAAAGTTGGGAGGGGAATTCTTGGTGTCAGTTAGAATATAGCACAGCTTACACTGACTACATTTCTTCATGCTGGAAATCTCTGGTGATTTTGTTGCTCCCAGTGCTGAGATTTCTCAGTAGGTTTTCTTCACGTGCACAACTGAATGGCTTTCGTGTGTATTCAGTTCCTCCATGTATACAACGATATCTTTGTATCCTTGAGAGTCTCGGGTAGACCCGGATAAGCTATACAGAGGTGATGCGATGAGATCAAATACCACCAGCCTGTACATATTTCTCTTTGTGTTGGTGTTTAATAGGATTGGACATTTCAGGCAAAGTTTTGACTTCCATCTTATTTTTTAAGAAATTCTTAAATAGTTTTCTAATAATTGCAAAACAACATTTGGCCAAACTCTAAAGCCTTTCAGTGTGCAGGCTCGGCTGTATGCGCACCGAGTGACACTTTGAACTCGCTCCATCCTCACATTCTGCATTAGAATTCCATTTTATTTCACCAAAGGCAGTGAGTTACGTGCAGCGTGTTTAAATGGATAAGTTAGTTTTGCTGCATACAGATGAGTGACAAAAATCGATTTGGACCGACAGTTTCCTGCATCAGAATGTAATTAAAGTTCAGTCAAATATAAACTTGACTCTGTTTGCCATTTACTTTTCAAAGCTTAACAACTGCGACCAATTTTATATTACAAAAAAACAAGAAGCCAAGAAGGATTTTTCCTCCCCATTGAAATATTTGACACATGTACAAATTCTACCATTTGTAAAAAAAAAAAAAAAAAAAAAATGGAACTGGAATTTATTGTTGACATGACGGATTTAAAAACATCAACTTGTTCCCATATATCAAAACTTTATTTTAAAAGATATGAAAGTTGAAAGGCAGAGATACGAGTGCTTGTTCCTCTAAAGATCTAAGTTTTTGCATGGCCCATCGATGCATTACTATGGATATTGGCCTGAATATACTGAATATATATATTTTTAATGATTTGTAACAAATAATAGGAAAATGGATTTGATTACCTGCGTCACAACTTCAGAGTTTTAGTTTGGTTACTTTAGTGATCATGTGTATGGGGAACGAAGGTCTTTAAAAAAAAAAAAGAAAAAAAAAAGTCACATTTTAGAGTTTTAAAAACAGCAGAAATGTTTATTGCTTATAATATAATTGCCTTTACATTTTTTGAACATTATATCAAAAAGCTATTTCCTTATACACTGATCAGATGGTCTATTCAGTCATATTCAGCAGCATAAACATGCTTTCTAACATCAGTTTTCCAATCCTATTCAAAATACTTATCAGAATATTCAGGTTCATTTTCTGTATCATCTGAAGAAAGTCCTTTATCCTCACTGTCTGATGGAATGCCCCCATCAGTATCATCCCAGATCACAGTGATGGCAGAAAATGATTGATTGATTGTAAGTGTTAATTTGGTTCTACAGACACTTGGTTAGATGGGTGCTGAACCACCAACCCCAGTATATCAAGGCGTATACTGACCCGTCATGGTTAATGAAGTAACCAACAACAGAACAACTCCATAGGCATAAATTAAACTACTTTTACAGACCAATCTACAAATTAAGTCAAATCATTTTCTAAATAGCTGTCAACTCATTTTTAAGGTTCTAACTTTTTACTTGATCAGATCAGTGAGCATTTTATAATCCATTGCATTTTGTGCTTAAAGTAAGGCAAAAGTGAAGCCCTTCTCTTAGGACACCATTATGGCACATGCTGAGGTCATCATAGAGCCACCTTGTGGTATAATTATGAATTACAATTCATCACTAAAATAAGCATTATGTATTTGAAGGTAATGAGTTAATAAGAGTGGGAGTGGAAAAATGTTTGGGTTACTCTAATAACCATGATGAAACACAGGGTTATTTTTGTTGTATTTTTTTTATTTGGTAAATGGAACATGGCCAATATGATGACGTGAAGTCATGATCTTGTGTCTAGTGTGTATGGGAGACTGAGCTGAGGTAGAATGCCGATTCAATTAGGTTTTGATATTCAGTTTGATTTAATAGCACTAATTTTTGTCTGGTTTGTCCCCCCCCCCCCCCCCCTTCAGTCAAAATTAAATCAGTTCTGTTGCTACTAAAATGAAACTTTTGTGCTTGTTCATGCTTAAGCATCAACAGGTGCTCAAAATCTAAAGCATGAATTCTGTTAGTATGAATGTACACTATTTCATAGTATTCCTGTCAAAGGGCAAAGACTGCTTTAATAAACCATTAACTCTATACATTTATCTCTGTATGTCTACTAATTTATATTTTGAAATGAGGGTCCAGATTTGCTGAATAGCAGTTATTTGTTCCTTTCATTATAAATGGAAGTGCCTTTAGTCTAAATTGCCTCGGCCCTTAGTTTTCTTTGTGCCTCCTTAAATATCAGTCTTGTTTGTGTTTTTCTGTCTAGGCTCATGCTGAGGATCCACTCATTTTTTCCTGAAGATGGTGTGAACAGTTTGGCCGAGCTTTGGAAAGATGATTTTGTATCTGAACGCAGCCGGTATTCCTTCTCTACTGTTGGTGTCGGTTCAGTGATGATTAATTTAAACTCCTCTATCAATAGAATGTCTATATTGTATAAATATATAATGTATATACTGTGATACCTTTAATTAAACATGTGTTCTAACACCTCTAGGTATGAAAAAAAATAAATACATGGGGAGACTGAGAAATAGATTTTCACTCAGCATGAAGGCTAGATTCTAGTCTATTTGAGCAAATTAATTTAGCAACTTTTAGTTTGTATAACTACAACCTACTAATATAATGTATGTAAATCTAAAGTGTAAATTTTTCTCTTGCTTACTTTGATCAATCTTGACCTCTCAAATTGCACATTCAGCACTTCTTTCTGTCCACTATTCTTCTTCCTGATGTATTTACCATATTGAAGAGACTACACCTGTGGGTCCTCCTGCCATGGTGTCTGGATTGTGGACAGTGGTGCTGGGGGTTGTGAGCTGAGGTAGTAGTTTGTATAGTTTGGGATCACACCAGATCTAGGAGATAACTATACAGTCTACTGTCTTTCTCACGGCTACTGCGTTGCATCCTGCGCTTCATTATGGAAGAAGAGAAAAATGAAATACTCATGCTTTGATCTAATGTGTAGCATAGAATGTGTCCAGGTGTGGCTTGGTTGTGTTGAGGTAGTAAGTTGTGTTGTTTTGGGGACTTGCTATGATTTGCCCTTTTTTTTTGGAGATAACTATACATCTTACTGCCTTCCATGCCAGAGTCCTGAACAGCAGCAATTACTGTAAACAATTCCATCATCAATAGGATTTTTATGTATTGCTTCTGGATGTTATGTTGTCTGTTCTTCATGAAGCAATTTCATTAAACTAGACACTTGGGAATTAAGTTTATATCTTTACCCTTTTATTGTAAGATTATATAATAGTTAAATGGCACCTGAAATCATCACCGACTGTGGACTTAAAGCAACTTGCATTTTGTGCCTCTCAACTCTTTGTCCAGACTGTGGCCCCTTATTTCCAAATGAAATACAAAATTTACTTTAATTTGTAAAGAGGACATTGAACCCAGGTTGAGATAAGGAATGTAACGGTTGTAGCCCATTTCCTGAAGACATCTGTGCATGGTAGCTCTTCATACACTGACTCCAGCCTCATTCCACTTCTTGTGAAGCTCTTAAAGTTCTTCCTAAAGTGTTCATCCTTGTTGCTTGTGTACCTTTTCCTTACCACACTTTTCTCTTCCATTCAACTTTCCATGAATAAGCATTTCTGAATAAAGCACTCTGAACAGAAAGCGATGATTTTCTGTGGCCTTTTCTGTTAGTGCAGTGTGTCAATTATCGTCTTCTGGACGATTGTCAAGGCAGCAGTCTTCACCATGATCGTGTTTTTTGTACTGAACTAAACCAAGTGGTGCACAATATACTGTATGAATGGTAATTTACTTAATCTTTAAATAATACAATATTTTGACATTTTGATTTTTCCAAGCGCTGTAAGCTGTAGTAATTAAAAAGGGAAAAAAAAGGCTTGAAATATTTCACTAACTTTGTAAAATTGAGATACTTAAGTATGAATGTATATGGGTGTGATGGATGGATGATTCTCATTGAATCTTTTATAAGCACTCTAATTTTATGATCAGGGTTGGACTGAATCCGGAGCAGCAGAGCAGCCGTGCACACACACACACAAACCCCAGGGTGACCAAGTTAGTCCAACCAGTCTACCTTTTGCTATGATTTTGGAGGTAGGAGGAAATCTGACAACCTGAAGGAAGCTCACATGGACATCATTGTGTGGTGATGATCTGAGGATCACACCAGGTACCCTGTGGCTGTGATAACTTTTCACAGACCTACTGCCAGTACTGGCTTGGTGTATATTTTAATATTTACAAAAATCTCGTTTTAGTTTGGAGAAATTAGTATGTTTTTAAGTAGTTAAAATTATAATATTTGTAAGAATCAGTTAAGAATTAATAAAATCAGTATATGGTGATATGATCATACACACAAAGTGCATTAGTGACCTTAACGACCCCGGTCTTTATTCTGAGTGGTTGAGCGCGTGTCACTTAAATAACCCTTAGCCAATAGGATGAAGGGAGGGGCTGTGTACGTGTCCCTGATTGGTCCGAAACTTCGTTTGTGTCGGTTTTTTAATGACGTATTTCTGACGCTGAAGCGGTGCCGTCTGCAAACATGGCGAACATCAGAAATCTCAAGGTGAGAAAGCAGTTGAATGAGAATAATGAATAACCCATATATCCAAGCAGCGTTATATTCTGTGATATACATATTGAAGCATTGCTTTCTAAGTTAAAGGTGAACGTCGTATTTGTGTCATAGTAAGCAGATAGACAGGTGTGGTGCTCCTTGTGCAGAGCCAGTGAGTGAGCTACAAGCTATAGACTGTATTATTCACTACAAGCTATAATTCTGCTTATTCACTGCAGCATCGCGTTCACAGTGTGTCAGTTTCCGATAACGGACGTGTCGAGATCCGAACCTCACCTGTCACCTACAGAACCCTGCGTGCTTCCGTAATAAGAGCTGAAACATGCTGATGTGTAGCGCTGGTGAGATCAATCTGCACCAGCCCTCTTCTAACACTATTACTTACTTATTAAACTGGACTTCCTGGAAAGTTTTTGTCTGTGGATCCCATCACACCTTCCACATGGGATCATTTAAGTAATCTGTCTTTTTCATTCATTCATTCATCTTCAGTAACTGCTTTAACCTTGTTAGGGTCTGCAAGGTGGGAATGCATCCTGTAGGGGATGCCAGTCTATCACAGGGCACGATGCGCACACATGATGACCACTTGGGCGTCACTGGGGAACGCACCTCCAGGGTTGAGGGTTCCCACAGTCCAAAGACATGTCGATTAGGCAAACTGGCGTTCCCAAATCGCAGATTGTGTGTGTGTGTGTGTGTGTGTGTGTGTGTGTGTGTCCTACAATGGATTGGCCCCCGCCTCATGCCCAAAGTCTCCTGGGATAGGTTGCAGGTACATCACGACCCTGTATCAGGAACAGCAGTATACAAATGAATGAAGGAAGTTTTGCATTGGTGGCTCAGTGGTAGCATTCTCGCCTTGCAGGTCATGCAGGTTCAGTTTTCACCCACTGCCCAAACCCCAGCCACTGGATGCAGAGCCCAAGCCCGTATAAAATAGGACGGTTTCTTAAGAAAGGCCATCCAGCGCAAATCTCAAGTTTTTGTGCTTTGTCGCGACCTCTTGATGGAAGCATCCAACAACAATGAATGAATTAATTCACAAATTGAGATACTGTATCTTGGAGACATCGTTTCACCTCATCGAATGTTTTTGGGAGTTTGGGAAGAAACTTGAGAAAAGCCACATAGATACAGCAAGGAATTGTATAAGAACAGCAAATCAGTCAATTCTATGGACTATATATATACTACTCACAATAAGTTAGGGATATTGTTATTTACATGAGTGCTTTTCCTATTTGCTCTGAACTTGAATGAAATAAGTAAAAGTTCCCTTTGATATTACGAATAATGTATGAGAAGAAACACCATTTTCATTAGTTT
>JAQMYJ010000015.1:12979461-13001078 GCA_030014305.1 Clarias laeviceps
AATAAAATTTATTTCTTTTATCACTTCTAGTTTTATTGGATTGTAAAAAAGTTCCCGTTTTTTTGTCACCTTGTATACATATAATGAAAAAGTAGAAACTGTGTAAATTATCCAAGTATTGAAGAAAAAGATACGTCTTGAGTCCTTGTTTAAAGATTGTCAAAGACTCAGCTGTATGGACATCTAGCGGAAGTTGATTCCACCACCTCGGTGCCAGAACGGAATAGAGTCTAGATAAATGCCTTCCTCGATCCCTGAGAGATGGTGGGATGAGGCGAGCAGTGCTGGAGGATCAGAGGGAACATGGTGTGGTGCGAGGTGTGATTAGAGTTGAAAGGTCAGTGCTGGGACATTTTTAGCTTTGTAGTCAAGCATCAGGTTTTTGAATTTGATGTAGCAGCTACAGGAAGCCAGTGCAGGGAGCGGAGAAGTGGCAAGTGTGGGAGAACTTGGGAAGGTTGAAGATAAGACATGCAGCTGCATTCTGGATCAGCTGCAGAGGACAAATTGTGGACAGAGGCAGACCTGCCAGGAGTGAGGTGCAGTAGTCCAGTCTCAAAATAACAAGGGACTGAACAAGCGCCTAAGTAGCCTGTGAAAAATGAAATGGGCGGATTCTTCTGATGTTGTAAAGAAGAAATCGACAAGAGCAAGTGAGGTTAGTGATGTGTAAGGAAAATGACAGATGGTTGTCCACGGTTACCCCAAGATTGTGGGCAGTGGCTGAAGGAGTGATCTGAGTGTTGCCCAGGGAGATCACAAGTTTTTGACCGGGTTGGGTTTTACTCAGATTGAGCTTCAGAGAGAATAAGTTGGGTGTCATCTGCATAACAATGGTACGAAAAGCCATATGATGATATGACCTTACCAAGAGACCGGGTATAGAGGGAGAACAGAAGAGGACCAAGTTCTGAGCCCTGTGGGACACCAGTAGAGAGTTTGCATGGGGCAAATGTGGATCCTGTCCATGTCACCTCATACGACCTATCTTCTAGGTAGGAAGCAAACGTAGATAATAGAATCTTGTGGTTCACCGTGTCAAATGCAACTGACTGGTCCAGGAGGATGAGGACAGATGATAGTTTATTTGATCTAGCAGCATGGAGCTTCTTAGTGACTGACAGAAGGGCGGTCTCTACGGAATGTGCCACTTTGAATCCGGATTGGTTGGGATTATTAAGGTTGTTCTGTGGGAGCTAAAGAGACATTTGGTTAAAAACAGTCCTTTCAAGAATTCTGAAAATAAAAGAGAGAAACGATACCAGGCGATAGTTGCTGATGTCTGCTGGATCCAGGCAGGGTTTCTAGAGGATGAGAATAATTCTTGCCTTCTTAAAAGCAGCAGGAACATGTCCATAGTCTCACCTGCAGGTTAGGTTAATTGATGTTTCCAAATTTGTAGTATAGTGTGTGTGCCCTATGATGGTTTGGCACCCCATCCAGGGTGTACCCCATCTCATGCCCAAAGTCTCCTGGGATAGGCTCCGCGAGCCTGTATGCAGAATAACGCAGTAGAGATGATGAATTATTGAAAAAAATCACAATTACTCAAGTAGCATAGTGTATATGTATTTATAAGATAAATATATCATTAAAGCACATTTTAACTGATCCCCAGCTGTCAGCTCTGTTTGTATTACAAGAGTTTGGTCTGGGTGAGAGATTTACTAATCTCAGAATTTCATTTATTCGGTGTGAGCAACCTGGACTACAGGCAACGATTCTGAAACGTGAAATTAGACTGTAATGTGCACGACACTCAACATGAAACACTGAAAGAGCAAAACGGTAATACAAATTAGTGGATACCAACTGTCATAAAATAAGAAAAAACAAAAAAGAAGATGAAACTCTTCCTTTACTCGAGTCTACAAATTAATGAGCAAACAGTCTTTCAGTCGGCTTCAGCAGGGAGAGTTTGTTTCTTATCGACGTTTGAGTCTAAATACTATACCAATTATTGTTGGATTGAATTGACAAAATCACGGGTGCTAGCGGTTGGGGGGTGGCGAGGTAGGTGGTGTAGTGGGGGGACAGGACCCGCACTTCCAACATCTATGTTTTCCCAGTTTTCCTCTTTGTCTGGGCTTTGGAAAGTCACTGATCTGAGATGGTGCAGTTCCTAAACCAGGCATCCACTAGTCTGCACATGCTCTGAACACCCTGTCAGACTGTTGCTTCATCTCAGGGTCGTACCCGTACACACAATTTTCATCACCGGTAATGATTCTCGACATGAAGGGCGGGTCATTGACAGCACACTGACCATTCTGAGTTCTTGTCAGACTTCGATGCATTGTTCCTTCTGATGTTCCTAAAATTATGAAATGTGTATAAATCAGAATGATCAGATGAACAAGCTGAGGGTGACGGTGCTGAGGGAAAAACTGAGATGGTAATAGGAACCCATCCTCATCTGGGTGATAACGGATAGCAGGGATTGATCTGAAGTCATACTGTGTGTTAGGAGGCTAGAAGTTCAGTATAACAGGAGATGTGGAGAAGTGCATATGGAGTCCAGTTCGTTATTGGAGGCTCAGGTAGACTGTAGGAAACTGCAGTCCTGAACTATCGAGTGACTGCAGTCACGAGTCCTCAGAGAACAGCTGTCTGCATCAGCCGAGGACAGGACCGTCTTCATGGTAAAGTGGAACCGTCCCCAGTCACCACACGCATCCTAGACAGATCACACGGGGCATCAATGTGACGAGATCTCTAACCAGAAGAGGGACACCAGGACGAGTCAGACAGGTCCAGAGGACAGAGGAGGTGCATTTGAAGTTCTTTATAGTAACATAAGTGTAGCTACAGAGTCAGCTCAGTCGATCCCACTAATCATCATTTACAGACCTCCAGGGCCGTACTCTGAGTTTCTCTATGAATTTGCAGATTTCCTCTCAAACCTAGTCGTTTCTGTAGACAAAGTGTTAATTGCTGGAGACTTTAATATTCATTTTGAGAATCCAGAAGACCCTCTGAGAAGAGCATTTATGTCCATACTGGACTCAGTAGGAGTAAATCAGTGTGTAGTAGGACCCACTCATAAAGCAGGTCACACTTTAGGTCAAAATTTAGACAATAACAGGGATAGTCCCAAATAACAAAAATTAACAATATCAGTAGCGAGTGTTTCCACCATTTGCCGCAATGACAGCTTGACAGCGACGTCTCATGCTCCTCACTAGCCTCATGAACAGAAAGTTGCGCTGACTGGTGATGCCTGCTCAGACTGTTGCACCTCCTCCACCAAAGCAAACTCTGGGGACCATGTTGACCTCAGCGTATCGCTCACCTCGCCTTCTCCAGCAACGCTGACGACTATCATTTCTGTGCAAGGTGACCCGACACTCATCAGTGAACAGGACATTAGACCACTGCTGCATTGTCCAGGTCAACATGGTCCCCAGGGTTTGCTTTGGTGGAGGAGGTATATATGTATATTTATTACCCAAGTATGTTTATGATACAGCAGTAGAAAGTGTCTGTACCTTGTCTAGGTGAAAATGGTTAATCCTGTCTGTCCAAATCTCACTGAAAGACTGTACATACCTTTGTTTTGTTCCCTGTTCTAAGGGTATGGTGGGGCTGGTCACAGGAGGCGCCTCAGGTTTGGGCAAGGCGACAGTGGAGAGGCTGATCAAGCATGGCGCGAGCGCTGTAATCCTTGACTTGCCCAGCTCAGATGGCCAGAGTGTGGCTGCAGGTCTTGGTGAGCGCTGTGCATTCGCTCCAGCTGATGTAAGTACCACTGTTTAGTTAAAGTATCTTTGTCATCCCAAGGCTTTCGTTAAATTTCAAGGCGAACGTTGTAAATAAAAATCTTACTTTTCAGTTCTGATAAAAAATTTGTTTCCATATTTGTCACACTTAAATGATTGAGATCATCCTACAACTTGTAGGATACAACAAGTATCACGCGAAGATAACTCGAGTAAATACAAAATGCAGTTTTAAAATGATGATTTCATCCATTAAGGGAAAAACACTGTTCAAACCTACCTGGCCGTTTGTGAAAAAGGTTCAGGACCTGGACAACTTGCTGTAATTGATGGAACCATGAATTCTGCGCTCTACCAGAAAATCTTAAAGGAGAAGTCCTTCATGTCCAGCCATGAGTTCTTGACCTCAAGCTCAAGTGCACTTGGGTTATGAAGCAGGACAATAAAAAAATATAAAAAAAAAAAAAAGTCTTAATTCTGATTGAGATCCAAAATTCTTCCACTGCGATGTGAACGACTCATTGCCAGTTATCAAACGTTATTAGGTTTAGGGGCAGTTACTTTTTCACATGGGGTCAAGAATGTTTCGACAGCTTTTTTTCTCTTAATAAATGAAAACTGCATTTTGTATTTACTCGGGTGTCTTTGTGTAATATTAAAATTTGTTTGATAATCTCATCTCATTCATTTAATTGTGACAAATATGTAAAAAATTCAATTGGCTAATGCATAATTAGTTAATCTGATATAAAAGCATATTTTAATGAGTTGAAACGGCAATAGGTACATATTCCTGATTGTTACAGGCATGTGAAGCCATGAGACCTGTTTAGACTGGAATTTATCTTTGTAAAAAATCTTTTATATATTTTATTGGCTGCCTGTTGTAGGCGTGGAAATAAATGGATCTTTCTAATGTTCTTCACTTGATCTAGGTGACGTCAGAGTCAGATGTGCTCTCAGCTGTGGGTTTGGCTAAGGAGAAGTTTGGTCGACTGGACTTGGCGGTGAACTGCGCTGGTATTGCTGTCGCCGTCAAGACATACAACTTCAAAAAGGACGTCCCTCACAGTCTGGAGGACTTCAGTAGGGTCATTAATGTAAGTTTGTTTTTTTTCTCTCTAAGCACCACGCTAGTGTTGTAGAACTGGATTATTGTTCGTAAAAAATTAAGTTGTTAGCACTGTCGCCTTGCACCTCCAGGGTCGGGGGTTCGATTCCAGCCTCTCGGTAGGTGTGCATGGAGTTTGCATGTTCTCCCTTTGCTTGGTTTCATCGCACAGTCCAAAAAAATGCAGGCTACTTGGCGTTCCCAAATTGCCCATAGTGTGTGAAAGTGCATGCCCTGCAATGTTGACAGGAGGTCCTACCACGATCGTGAAAATGGGAATAAGTACAGTGGTCACCATTGGCCTCCACAGTCCCTAGTTGGACTACAGAGATCTCTAGATGGATGGACGGATGGAAAATGAAGATTAGACTTATTTGGGCTGAATTCTCCCACCTCGTGCCAAGTGATCCTGGGTTAGCTTTTAGATCCACCAGATGACCGATGCACTGGTGGCTCAGTGGTAGGTCTCTCACCTGTTGCGCGGATCGGATGGTCCACTGTGGCAATCCCTCGACTGGAGCAGCCGAAAGTCTATCAAGAAGTTGACCATGAATAAATTTTAGATGTAAAATTTAATTCTAAATGTGAAATGTTTCTTTTGTAGTAATTGCTTTAGGACTCTCTACTCTACTTTGTTTGATTTCATCATAAATAAACAATGCATACTTGGCTATAAGAATTGTCATTAATGAAAGGTGTATAAGCATGAATAATAGGCACACAATATATACTTTTTAATGCTCTTGTTTGGTTCTTTCTTCTGTTCTTTTTATGTCATCAAGGTAAATATTGCAGGCAGCTTTAATGTAATAAGGCTGGCAGCTGGGATGATGGGCAAGAATGAGCCAGATTCTGATGGTCACAGAGGATGCATCATTAACACAGCCAGCGTTGCAGCTTTTGATGGGCAGGTAAATCAGACACTGAATCCTCCAAGCTCTCCAGTGCTTTTGAGTGCTGCTGTGCCACTTCATTTTCTCTTTCCTCTGTTTATCAGGTGGGTCAGGCTGCGTACTCTGCATCTAAAGGTGGTATCGTGGGAATGACTCTACCAATTGCTCGAGATCTCGCTCCCATGGGCATCCGTGTGGTCACTATTGCTCCAGGTTGGCAAGTCTGTTGATGCTGAGCGTGCTGTACACCTGACCGTAATGCATTCTACCTTTCACAGGCTCAGACGTATATTCAATATAAACTAACACTTTTCTAAGATTTCTTAAGTAATACAGCTAATTCCTCATATTATAAAAGTATGTATGCAAATATGATTCTAGTCAAGTTAAATGTTTTCCTGTAAAGATGCTTTCAAGAGAAAAACTTGTTTCTATATTTTTAACCAAAAAAATGCTGTTTAAAAAATTACGTTTATAGCATTTTATTAATCTAAATTTTTATTATAGCTAATTGACATTTTGGGGAATTCCTCCTTAAGAGCTTACAAATTAGGGATGATTGTGAATATGTAAAAATTAGCGAAACGTGATATTTTAAATATACTGTATATATCCTGAGGCTACGTTCACATCAGCCTAAAGTGACTCAAATCTGACACAGAACCGTTTTTTTTTTTTTTTTTAGTGCAGTGCGAACACACAAATTTATATTTTTCCGATTAGATCTATGTCAGAATACATACAACGTTTTGCCTCTGTGCATGCATAGTCATCTCGCTGATGTCATTCAGCACCGGCAGCAGCGCTAGTGATGGCTGCTAAAACAGCTGGCTTTCATCCTTTTTCTGGACCTCAACAAATACAGCTGACTCGCTGCTTATCGTCATCCAGACCCAAATGAAAAATGTTTTTGTTAAAATTGCGATTGTTTGAAATTAATGGATTGCACACATATGACATTTTAACATGGATGGCGCGGGCACACATTGGTACGTCTTGGTACACACCATCTAGGTTAAAACACGTCATATGTGCAGAGGACACACAAGTAAAATAAAAGTCACTTGTATTTACAGTATGAATGTAAAGCATCATGACATGTAAAACCGATCTGGTCAATAAGATGCATTTTTTTAAACTATGAACTTTTGCGGCATCACTGCGTATCCGATGGTTCTGATCCAGCTTTGTTCATTTCATCTGTACTGATCTCTGGTTGAACTGATCAGCTTTTAGTTGCATGACAGTTTCAGTGTTAAATAGCAGTAAGCACAAGTTTGCTGAATATGTACTGTATTAGGGTAATCTATCACACTCTTCATCTTCATTAAGTTTCATCCCTTTTCCCCACATTGCAGGTCTGTTCTCTACGCCCCTGCTGGCTGGTCTGCCTGAGAAGGTGCAGAGTTTCCTCGCACGACAGGTGCCTTTCCCGTCACGCCTGGGCGACCCTGCCGAGTTCGCTCACCTTGTGGCCTCCATTGCTGAAAACCCCATGATCAATGGTGAAGTGATTCGCTTGGATGGAGCCATCCGGATGCAGCCATAAGAAGGAGAGACCAGACCTCACACTGAGGGGAAGAGACCGCTCTGCAGGCTGTGTGTGTGTGTGTGTGTTTCAAAATTAAATGGGTTAATGAAATGGAGCCAGATGAGCATTCCCAGTCTCAGTGTATTGCAGTTTTCCTCCTCAGGACTCCGAGTTAAGGTTCTGCTGCTTGATGGTTTTTTGAAACCACTGGAAATCTGTAGATATTTTTTTTATGAATCTTGCTCTGATTGTCCCAAACATTAACCTGATTGTGTGAGTAAATTAGCTCTTCAGGGCAGTACCAGACATTATTCTGTTCTAGGAAGTGCCTAAAGTGCATTATCAAGATCCTGATCAGATTAGACACAAGGTGTACTGCAGATAATCAAATAACTAATAAAATATCTTTCTGAAAAGTGTTATTATTCTGCTACTCTGTGACCCTACATGCAACACTAAGTGTACAGTACATTAGACTGGCAAACTTCCCATCTTTGTAGGATTTATTATTTTTTTTTTTTCTAAAATCAAAACAGTGAATCTGATCACTAAACTAAATCAGTGAATTAAATTTTTTTTAATTCACATTTTTTTTATTCACATCTATTATACATCTTTTGAGAGTCCCTATTCCAAGAATGGGTTGACCTGCCTTACTGTGCATTTTTTTTTTTTTTTTTTTTGCTCAGCTCATTTACAGCTTTGGACAGACATTTACATTTTTATCTCATATTAACTTAGATTTAATCTCATTATACATATGAGCAGTTGAGTGTTAAGGGCTCGGTGGCCCGACAGCAGGGTTGAACCTGAGACCTTCCACTTGGGAGCGCAACGCCTTATCTACCAGTCGTAATTAATGGAACAGAGCCCAGTTGTAAAGCATGCTTATTTGAGTTCTAGTAAACTTCCTGTCAGGTCAAACCAGTGTGGATTTTCTCCTCTGACCTCTCTCATCAGTAAGACATTTTCGCCTGCAGAACTGCATGAATGTGCTTGTGATTACAACAAAGAGGCTGGTGAATGTATACAGGATGGCTCAAAATTCCAAAGGCACTTTTTTTTTTTTTTACCTCAGAAAGATACATTTTCTTGCTTGCTTTTAAATTAGACAGTGTAGCCAGTTACAGTTATGAGAATCATTAGTTGTAAATCTGAGAACAGTTTATCAGCAGGTTGATTGACTTTGCTTTCCAGATTCCAAGAATGAGACTGCAAAGCACAAAGTCACCACCAGGGGGTAGCACTGAACCAGGGTAAATGCTTTACAAGGCTATATATGCTGAGTTCTTTAATAAACACACTAGGACCATTATAGCGCTGCCTTGAAGACCTCAGCCAAAACAAAGCATGACGTGTTGGCAAGACCAAAACGAGACCGTTGTCGTACATGGAGAAGTCATCTAAAGACCAAAACCAGAAGATTAGACATCTTCATTTGCTAGTTATAGTAGTTTCTTAACCTAACAGAACAAGTTTCTCTTGAATTAACTAGAAAAAAACATTTTCTTTGGTATTATCCTTTGTGCAAATGAGTACACAAGTCATACATAGGATTTGCATATAGGTCATTGTGCTGCAGTGTAATCAGATCATTAGGGTAGCAGTGCCAAACTGGATCCAGAATGGGCTGGTGTAGGTGCAGGATTTCTTTCCAACCAAACAGAAGCCACACCTGATTCCACCTGTTTAATTAGTCGTTCTTGGCCGGAATAGACTATCAGGTGTGGCTTCTGCCTGGTTGGAATGAAAGCCTGCACCCACGCCGGCCCTTTCTGGAATCAATTTGTCAGCCCTGCATTAGGAGGCTAGTGAGCATGCATTAGGTAAATGAAATGAAATAAAGTTTGCTCATTATACAAAAACAAAGTCAGAACAACAAACTAAAAAAAAGGAGTTTAAAAAAAAAAAAGTTTAAATCTAAGAATGTGTATTTTGATTCAAGCAAACATCAGTTAAATAAAATGCATTCGAAACTAGAATTTGATTCAACTAATACTATGATGTTAGACCAAATACTGCTGTGCATTACAAGTTCTAGTGCTGTATGAGTTTAATCATAAGAAGATGAGGCGTTTTAATACATGTGAAAACGTCATGTGAAATTTCTAGGCGCTACAGTATGTAACTCCACAGGCAGAGATAGGCATTTATATTTTGTACTGTAACAGGAATAGTACATAGTGCATTATAAGAATAGTTATAGATGGTTTATACATATAGAGCTCATAATGGGGGATCTTGGGTGGTATCTGAAAAATATTTCAGGCTGAAACAAGACAGTAAAATTTCCTCCTGGTTTGATGACACGACTGAGGCCATTGTTTTGTTGTCTCGAGACTGAATTGTTCTCAAGGAACACAACACTACTGCTTATAGTGAGAGTATAAATTCGATGTTTTGTTCATAAAGGGTTCAAAATAACAAAATGAAACATTGAGACAAAGCCATTAATTTTATTCGAAGTACCCAGGCATGATCATTACCATATTTATTTTTGTTAGTGATTTATACATCTGCACCCCATACATGCCTTCCACTTTCTTATTTATTTGTAGTTTTGCATTTTTTTTTCAGACTGCCTCAGGGTTATATGTTTATATGTAAATTATATGAAGCAATTTCAGTCATCTTTGACTACACCTTATATTGGTTCCAGTCTGAACATTACATTTTATGTCCTCAGGTGGATTTGTAAGTAGAAGTGTTCTATCAATCTGCAAGATGCAAAACTCATTCATAACTGCTTACCTTTAATTAGAGTTAAGATTCAATTTAGATGAGTTTTGAAAGAAAGCATAATGGTGACACTGAGCTGACAAGAAACGTGTGAAATACCGGTTACAGCTTGTTAATCTCTTTGCTAAGCATACGGACTGTGATTACATGAACTAAAGCCTGATTGATGCCAGTTAATCTGCTCTAAAACAAACAGATGTTTGGCACTTTCCGCAACACCCATTGGTTTTAACTAGATCTCACTGCCACATGTGCATTTCAGAGGCTTAGAGGTGAAATCCTTCTTTTAAACTGTTCAGGATATATTTTTATCCAACTGATATCACTCAGTGGTTCAATTTTGGCTTGCTCACTTATGAGAAATGGTTCATAATAAACAATATACAGTACTTCACACACATTTCTATATATATATTTTTAACTTGCCTTTTAATATTATATTGAAAATAAAATGTGATGCAATTTTGAGATTTGAATGAACATTCATGTTCTTCATTTTATGCAGGATTATGAACATAAAGGTCAAGGCAGTGTTGCTTGGTGGGTAACACTTTTTGATCTTCCCTGTGTGCATGTTCTACAGGCAACCTCTGGATATTCTTTTCTCTCACAGATCAAAAACGTGAGATTGATTGGTAACGTGCATTTCATTGGCAATATCAATTTGCCTGGAGTGTATGATTGGGTGTCTGAGTGTGTGTCTTTTGCCCTGTAATGGGTTGGTTCCGCACCCAGGGTGGCCCCAGCCTTGTGCCCTGAGGACAGTCTCCAGCACCCTGGTGATGACGCAGAATGCTGGATGGATAGAAGCCTAAAAAAAGCCTTAAAAATTCTCTTTAACCTTAAGATACACATACAGTAATTCATCCCATAACCTCATACTCCAGTACATTTAAATGCAAACTCTCATCTAGTGCTGCTAATATAATGAATGGCAGCAACACTCATTTTTTTCAACCTGTTTTTTCTTTTTCTACCCATGCCGAGGCATCTGGAGATTGTGCCAGCGTCAGTAGACAGAGGCCAACCCTGCGAGGATCCTGAGACATCCAGAGAAGGACTGCCTCCAGCTGGATTCTACTTCGTGATGATTCGGAGCTACATACGCTGCTCCTGAGCTCCCAGTGATCCAGACTCTCTCTGCCCTCTGCACCTGTCTGACTCATCTTGGTGCCATCCTGGTGCCAAACTGAACTGGACTCCATGTTAACTTAGTCATCTTCTGTTATATTGAGCTTCAGCTGCCTAACACATGGTATGTCGGCATAGAATTCCTACCATCTGTTATCACCCAAATGAGGATGGGTTCCATGTTGAGTCTGATTCCTCTCAAGGTTTCTTCCTATTGCTGTCTCAGGGAGTTTTTCCTCGCCACCGTCACCGTCCCCCTCGGCTTGCTCATCAGGGACAATCTTATCATTATGATCTATACACATTTTTCTCACTCGTACACACTTCCATAATTTTCTTTTAATTTTGTGAAGCTGCTTTGAGACAATGACCATTATTAAAAGCTTTATATACATAAAATGTATGTTCACTTTCAATAATAGAGCCCTATTTGAGAAGAAACACTCCATGGCAGGGTTGCAGAAGTGAGAAGGATGCAAAAAGGATAATGGATCTGGATGTAATATGTCTTTATGTCTTAATAACTAGCCTAAAAGTAGATCCTAAGAATATTTAAATGGAAAATAAACCAATTTATTAAAGACAGAGAAAACATCTCTGTGTGGATATGATCCTTCTGTGAATTAGATTACACTTGTACCTGTAGCTCATACAAAAAAGGGCAATAAATATACAGCAAGAACAAATGTGATATGTACATAACCTATATAGTGTTATTTGTCTGATGTTGTATTTGCCTAATACTGCGACCGGCTGTCGAAGGATACTGTCGAAGGATTTTTTATTATGTTTTTACACACAAAACAACCCCACAAAGAATTAAAAGAGGGGCACTAACTTTTGACTGTACTGTATGACTGCACATGACTATGAGGTGAGCCTGAGATTATGACTGCGATTGATATGCTTAATGGCTTGATCAGCAGGTATTCTTCATGAAGGTTTTGATTTCTCACTGTATACAGTACTGTATGTGCAAAGTGTCAAAACTATATGATATCTAATTTTACATATAATTGTTAAAGTATCAGTATAAATATAGCAGTGCTAGTCTCAATATTGCTTGGCTTTGGTTACAAAAAAAAAACAGTGTATGACTTATGCTCTCATGTTATATGCTACGAAATAAATATAACATATTATAAATGCATGCAATAAAAATATACTTATATACACTTATGATCAAATGTTTCACACTCTCTCACCAGCACATCTACATAGAAATTCACTCCAGATTAAAACTCAGAGATACAATTCCAATGATATGATTAAAGCCGGGTGGTTTAATGGTTAGCAATGTCGTCTTACAGCTCCAGGGTACGGTTTTGATTCCCGCCTTGGGGTCTGTGTGCATGGAGTTTGCATGTTCTCCCCGTGTTTGGTGGGTTTCCTCCTGGTACTCTGGTTTCCTCCCACAGTCCAAAGACATGCAGATTAGGCTGATTTCCCAAATTCCCCGTAGTGTGTGAATTAGCGTGTGTATGCCCTGTGATGGATTAATCAATTTGGTGTACCAGGATAAAGCAGTATAGATGATGAGTGAGTGATAAATAAGCCAATATAACAACGGCAGACAGAAGAGAACCACAAGTAAACACGTAGTCTGTAGTATATGCTAATACTCAGTGGTGCTATAAACACTAGTCACGAAGCATAAACCATCATCTAGAATGGAATATTAATTACATTTCTTCCATATTTTTTTTCTTTTTCACATAAAGTTGGTCAGTGTACAAACAAAAGAAGCAGTTTGTACCAATGAGCAACAAGAATCTCAGACTTCACAGCCATCATCAGAGCTTTAATGAGTATAATGAGCTGCATCTGTTTGTAGGATTAAAGAACAATGTGCTTCCTAACAAAAGCGCACGAAATATAAAGAACCAGCTCACTGAGGCACATTTGGGCTTACAGTTTTTTTTTTTTTTTCACCTCAGCATCGGATGCTGTTTGCTCCGTAGAGAAGTCATATATGAAAAGAGGGACGAGAGAATGGACCCATGGGAGATGTGGAGGGAAGGAGAAAGCTGGAAGGCTGGGAAGTGTCATCTATCTGGGTCAGGCAGCGCTGTTGTGACATGCCACAATCCGTCTCTGAGATGCTCAGAAAAAAAACACATGCGCATTTGAGTACACACACAAAGCTACTACAGTACCTCAGAGATACAGATATCAGCTGAAGAAAGATAGCATCCATGCTTATACAGTGGGTTATAGCACATTTATTAGCCAGTGTGTACTGTCGAGGCAGTGATTTAAAATATCCGAAGTAGACATTTCGAGTGTGTATCTAATGCATTCATGTTATTTTAACATGCTTACAGCTGGGATTCATGGCAAGCAGTCAGGATAGTTGGAAGTATAGTGCTTCTTTTCAGTCAGGATGAAAGAAGATTAAACTGTAGCATACTTAGAAGCAATATATAACCACACTTGACAATGCTAAACAAGAAAAACAACAGTGGATTATACATCGTTTTTTTTTTGTTTTTTTACTCGAAGCCATCACATTTCATGCTCGTCTGAGGCATCAGAGATTTGTCCCCATGGGATTATATGAAAGCGTGAATTATCATCCGAATCCACATTTACAACATCTTTCAGAAGCAACAATACTGTAACCCAGCCTGACACAACTAATCTACCTTTCAGTCTTTATGGAAACAAAGACATTTGACTGAAACATTGTGTTCTGAGTCTTTATGGAGTCCTTTAGAGGCATTGTGTAGAATTTTATCTGTGGAGTGCAGCCTGCAGACGCTGTGCTTATACAGAGAGAGAGAGAGAGAGAGAGAGAGAGAGAGTAATCCTGTATGTTTGTGTGTGTGTGTGTGTGTGTGTGTGAATAGAAGGAGATGCCAGCCACACATTCGGGACGGAGAACAGAAATTCACACAGTGTTCATCCAAACAAGCCAGTCTTGCACAAATATATTCGCTGGTTCATTTGAGGCTCAGGGTTCAGTGTTAACAGCTGCCAATCAACACAAGCTATTCTGCATATCCATAATAAAACACAGGACTTTTTTTGTGTGTGTGATGCTTGTTGTTGGCACAAATGAATGTCTGTGGGGTGGATGAGTGCGGACACTCACCACTTACTGACTGTCATCAGCATTTACATCTTTTTAACTATACTTACAGTAGATAACAATAATAATGATATTAATTCATATTAATACAAGCAGTAATGACAGTTAAAATGATTCAAGCTGTGGGATATGTCACACCACAAACTCGTATATCACTTTATTAAGCGAACATCTTTACATCACAGGACAGTATAGGACAGAGATAATGTATGCAGCTGTAAATCGAAAGTACTTGACCAAACGTACTTCAACATACTTACACAGAGTACAATATAGGTCAGTTTTAGATGCTGTTCAATGGTGGAATGTTCAGGACATTTCACACACTTCAGTCCACAGTGTGCTCAATAATCTTTGCTCTTTATATCGAGGGTTCTCATACTTTTTGCAACCGGAAAGCCCTTTACATAGTATATATTCATGGACCATTTCTGTATGTTTTTGTATTAAATGAGATTGAACTATTTCAATATGAGCTTTGTACAATAACATTCTGCCTATTTACAGTTCTTTTTTATTACTGGCCTTTTCATAGACACAACATTTTAGGTCCAAGTAGCCTACTTGTATTTAAGTTATTGAGGATTGTATTAAAGCCATTTACAGTAGTTTGGTCATTGGTCGCTCAGTGGTAGATTTCCTGACAGCCATGAGTGAGCCTGGGTTCAATTCCCACTCAATGCCCAAACCCCAGCCACTGGATGCAGTGCCGGTTCCAAGCCGTGATAAAATAGAAGGGTTGCATCAGGTCAGGCATCCGGCATAAAACCTGTGCCAAAGTTATGTGTGGATTGGATATGGCAACCCCTTGATGGAGCAGGCGAAAGACTAAAGGCATTTCGTTTAAATAAGCACCCAGGCTAAGATATATCAATATGTGAGAATATTAAAATTTTTACTCTCTCTCTCTCTCTATATATATATATATATATATATATATATATAATTTTTTTTTTTTCATTTGAAATAAGGACTGTTTTAGGTGTCTCCTGTCCTACTGTAGGCTTATATGCATGTTTAAATTAATATTTTACTAAACCACAGGTTTCCAAAAGTGGCTCTTGAGCAAGATTAAGCTATAAATATACACCGATCAGCCATAACATTAAGAATGTTAACATCAAAACCACCTAGGTTTTAGTCTCCCCTTGCGCTACCAGGGAGGCTCTTGACTTCACAAGACCTCTGGGTTGTGCGATGGTGTCTGGCACCAAGAAGTTTGTCGCCAAATCCTTTGAGTGCTGTGGGTTGTAGGGGGAGATCTCTGTTGATCTGTCCTGTTGGTCTGGTGCATCAATTGAATTGGAATCTGGGGAGTTCAGAGGCTGGGTCGGTGGCTGAACTGGATGTTCTGGTACCTTTCTTTTTCTGACCAACCTGGAGATTTATCCCTTGTTGGTTTTTCTGTGGGATTGCCTGGAGGGGCTGGCCTTTGATGCCCGCAGGCATGGGGGACTGGATGCCCCTGATCCTGTCACCAGTTTGCTGGTGTATAATTAGTGATCACTGTTGTTCAGCTCACCTGATGGTGGTTTTGATCATTGTTATGGCTGTATATACTTTGCAGGCATCATGTGGTCTAATTTCTTCTGAACAGAACATTTTTTCCCCTTTTGTATACATCCCAAGCATTTACCTTTACATTTAGGCATTTGGCAGATGCTTTTATCAGAGCACTTACAGAAGTGCTTTGAAGTTTCTATCATTAAATATATCCTTACACTGTTAGACGCTAACCAGACGGTAACCCCCAATTCCACTGAAAGGCACTCTACCTGCGTCTACATTTATAACCTTATAATCTTGAATATATTAATCTTGAACTTGAACAATGGTGGCCAAAAATATTAGGACAACATTCGCCAACTGTATTAGTCATCTATGTGCACAACTTTAAATTAGTTTTAAACGTAGACCCAGCCAGATCCAGCAGATTTTGAAGAAATAAAGACTTCATACTAAATGTTGATTGCTGTATAGCACTACTGTTTAACAAATTATTTTAATTATCCAGATTAGCATTATTTAAAAAAATATATATTTTTGAATGTCATTAAAACATTGAATTTCACTTTTTTCTCAACGCTGTTGGCCGCCACTGTTGAGTAATGAGTAATGAGTTCTCACTTTCATGATTAACACTATTACCATCATTTTCTGTCTCATCGTATGAGGTAAAAGTTAATCATGACAGTTAAACACAAGCCTCATTGCCATCTCTTCACACAGCTGAATCACTGGTGCCCTGTACATCAGTGGGAAAATAATTGCTGATAATTCAGCTGCTCTCTTCCTTTGGCTAAATTTGTCACTAATCTAAATTGATGCTTTTTTCTTTTTTAGATCATTTAAAACATTCTCTGTACTGTGAGTGTGTGTGTGTGTGTGTGTGTGTGAGTGTGTGTGTGAGTAATCACTCCTCTCTATTTTGATGATGATGTTGATGCAACCATGCAGGAGCTTTATAGACATTTTTCAGCCTGTATTTGATTACGAACTGAACTGATTAGACTTTTGATCATTTCGCAATACCGCATGAAATAGCTACATAACAATTTGATCAAATTATGATATTAATTGTGTGATGAAATCACATTTAGTTACCGACGTTTAAGCATTCTCCAGAATGTTTGATTAAAGTACAGTTGGGTTTTGTGAAAATATAAATATTACCTGTACATTTTTGGCAGAAAACCTTTTTTTGGTCACAATGACATCTGGCAGTCGTGCTGACCACAACCCTACATTTCATGCGCATTGTGCCATTAAACCTTCAATTGACTTTGTCCACCACAAGGACATATTATTCACAAACAAACACTAAATCTGGTCTTCTGATCATTTTGTTTGTATCATGTTCCCTCTTAGATATAGCTGTGGAAAAAAGAGTTGCTGCGATAGCCAATGGAGGCTTCTTATCAAGTGTGGACCACAATCACCCAACCAGAGTGATAAGAAAGTACATTTATATTTAATTCCTTTATTTTTCATTTAGTGAATGCGATCTAATCTACTTTAGACGTAAGCACACACTGATGCTCCCACTTCTATGCCATCTCCACTGGGATAAGGACAGGAAGTCCAGCCCTACATGAAAGTGAAATTTTAAGAAATTGAAAGAAAGAG
The DNA here is from genome assembly GCA_030014305.1 of Clarias laeviceps. Lineage (NCBI taxonomy): Eukaryota > Metazoa > Chordata > Actinopteri > Siluriformes > Clariidae > Clarias > Clarias laeviceps. The sequence continues at coordinate 12,996,803 of JAQMYJ010000015.1, forward strand.
CAAGGCGGAGGAGATAAGAAATAATTATCAGGGCCACTGAAGCATGGCCACTTACCTCTATGCTACGAGAGTTGAGAAATATGACTCGTCAAGCCTTGGGCTAAGGCTCGCATGAACTAGATATTCTTGTCACACCTACACATACGCACTTAATTTTTTTTAGGTGTACTGTGATTTTATATGCTAATAGGCCATTCTGTTCACTAATCAAGGCATTTAAATGACTCACAATTGAAAGAGCAAGTAATAAAGAAGTAATATGCTGCAGTCTGTGACAGTTAAAGTAGAAAGGGCAATTTTGCAGTTTGACAGAATATTGAGGGTCTGAAGTTAGGTTTTATTAGGAGTAAAGGTTTTTGAGGGCTATACTGTATGTATGGATGTATGGTATGGATATTAAATATCCTCTCCAATACTAGTTTATTGGAAACACCAGCAATGATGACTACTGTATTGTTCATAGGTTGTTTTATGGCTACACTTACTGAATGGAGGTCCTCTGTACAGCACCCGAATACTGACCCACAGCACACCAGCATGTACATGCTGTATATACAGTAAACTTATTCTAAACTAGGCACAATAATTTGACCATAACAGTAATGACCAAGCAGAAGCTGACATTTATTATCAAATTATCCAAAGGTCTATATAAATGTTTTTATATCCTATTCACTCTGACTGCAGTACATGGGCCAAACTCAGCCAGTTAAAGTTTATTAGTTGAAGAGCTTGTAAAGGAGAGAACCTTCTTTTCACAAGAGTTTCAATTCAAGCTGTAAGAACGGCTATTAAACGTTTCAGGGTCAGTCTGAGACTCACGGCTCTGCTCACTCTTTCCACATACAGAATGCTCCATACTTTAACTAGCACAAAGCAACTGCAGGTTCACAAGCACTCAGATTATACAGTCCCCTCTGAAGGTGTTGGAACAGCAAGGCCAGTTTGTTGGTTTTGCCATACACTGAAACATTTAGGTTTAAGAGTAAAAGATAAATAAGAGATGACAGATCAGAATTTCAGCATTATTTTCCTAGATTGGTTTAATCCAGAACTTAGACACAGCACATTTTGTATAAACCTACTTATTTTCAAACAAATGTATGTATTGATACAGGTGATTGACAGATGTTTTATTTTGTTACCCCGGTGTGGAGTGTTAGATTTATTGCTTTAACAGTTAATATCTCTGCAAGCTTTAAGATGGGGAAGCAAAGAAGGTAGAGTTAGGTCTGCTTTAGAGGCTGCAAGGTTCACATTGATTGAGATCCGTGGAATTTGGAGGCCAGATCAAAAACCTTTAATTCTTTGCCTGTAACAGCAACCTGTGATGCACTGAGTGTTCTGATACCTTTCTATCATGGCCAGCATTAACTTTTTTCAGAAATTTGTGCTACATTTGAGCTTTTCTGTGGGCTCAAAATAGATGGAAAGACCTTTGCTCTTCACAAATAATAAAAGGTGCCAATGATCCAGTCACCAGTTTACTGGTACATAATTGATATTCGATGTTAGTCAATTCACTTGGCAGTGGGCTTATTGTTATATCATATCCTTTTCTGTTAATTATCTAATCAGTTGTTGAAATTCTATGGAAATTTGTTTTAATGTTATCTTTATTTTATCAATAAGCCTGAACTTCCTTGTCTACCTGTAACCAATCACAAAACAATAATTCTGTGCCATTAACTATATTTTTGAAGGAGAAATTTTGATCGTCCCATGACACAAATACACATAGTACTTTGGAGTCCACTGTCTCTCTGCTATATGATAGAACACAGATATAAAATAGTTTTTAGTTATGGCAAATCAGATGAGAAGCACTATTGTGTCGACATAATAATAGCATGAAAGTTGAAGCTTTGGAACATGATGTATACAAATGATATAAGAAATCCAGACAGACTAATGCACTGCCATATTGGGCTCTCTATGTAGCGATGATGGATGAGGACTTGTTTCCATTGGAACCACCAGTAGTGGTGGGTAGTTGAACAGCACTGTAGGTGATTTTGGTATCTATGAACCAAATGAAAAAAAAATACACCATCACCTCAATTTTATTACAAAAATAAATCTTGAATGTCACTGAAGATCGCATGTTCATTAAAATGTGCGAGTTGTTCAGGGTGGACTTTTCTTTCGTCTGAGTAAAAATCATTTTCGGTAATGGCAACATGGTAAAATACAACAGGGTGTGATTTCTTCTGTATTCTTTTTTTACACTGAGAACTCCGTTTCACATTTTCATTCCACAGATGTCCACCACTTCCTTATGGCTCTCATTTCAATTGAGGCAAAATTCATGATATCAGATGACATCAATAATCACCTTGGAGACTGAAGATAAAAAACCTGCTGCTGCATATAAAACACTTTTGCAAGAGTTTATGACCAATCAGGTTTAATATATTGAAATATATTCAAACAGGGGGTCAATTATGCAAAATACCCAGGCAGACTGAAACCCATACAGGACACTAGTGAGCTTTAAACAGGCAGCTATACACATGCGGCATGATTCCCAGTTTTGGATTAACACCTATGACACACATGCGCACGCACACACACACACATACACGCACACACATCCACTCAGTATCACCGACTCACTATGACACACACACACACACAACTTCACACTGACTGTAATATACAGTGTCTCACTGAGTAGGTTTGTGAATCAGGGAATTTAGCAGTTTTCATATGCAACTATAGATGTTATGTATAATATCTTCAGTAGAATAGAATACATTTTGCTTTCAGGATTCATAATATAACATTAAAACTCTTTATGTATTATGTATGTTCTAGGTGGTGCCACAAAATCAATGCACTTCATTAATTAAAATTTCAAACAGTGTGTCAAGTTTTTAGCTTTAGGATCCTGGGTTATAAAACCTGGACAGCTTGTGCATTTTTACATGTATTTTACAAAATGGCAGCTTACTGCTAAACGCTCAGGCAAAAGAAATTCATTAAGAAGCATTTTATTAAAAAGCCATTATTTAGAATAAAACATTTACAAGAATGAAGCAGTGACTGGAGTTAAATGAACGAATGAAAATTAGATTAAAATAAACCAAGTATAGCCCCATAAAAAATATTTATCTCATTTAAGGGTCAAGGGTTCGAATTCCACCTTTTGGTCTGTGTGTGTGGAGTTTGAATGTTCTCCCTGTGCTTGGTGCTTTTCCTTCGGGAGCTTTGGCTTCCTGCCACGGTCCAAAGACATGCAGAATTGGCTAACTGGCATTTCCAAATTACCCGTAGTATGTGATTGAGTGAGCTTGTGCCTTGAGAGTGATTGGTGCCTCGAGCTGGTCTTTCACAGACTGGGTCAAATATGGGTTTCCTTTGGGGATTCCAGTTTCCTCCCACTTCCCCAAAATATGCTTGTACACAGATCAACAAATATACATTTCATATTTATATATTACATATTTGTGTGTATTTGTGTATGTCTATGTTTGTGTGTGTGTGTGTGTGTATTTGTGTGTGCGTGTGTGTATTTGTGTGTGTGTGTCTGTGTGTGTGTGTGTGCAGCACCTTTTGATGTACTGGCATTCACTCCAGGTTGTATTCCAGGGAACTTTTTCCCCCAGACTTCATCCTAATGTCAGATCAGACTCTTGTTTTGAAGAGCGATCAAAGGTTTTGCACTGGAGGAGGTCAGACATCACCTCACCTGATCTTGATGATGTCCATGAGACATTTGTGGGTTTTGTGGACTTTTTGTGTGTTTTTTTTCTCGTGTATATGATGAAAGGGTTTGAGTGTTATTAGACGTAATATTTACTAGGACAGTCACAGCAGCAGGAGCAACCAAAAGATTAAGCAACACTATACGTTTCACACCACTGCCCTCGAAATAGACTGCAGATTGCAGGAGAATAATTCAAAAGGGAGACAGGGAGAGAGGAAGTGGATAAGATGTTATCTTTACAAATTATTATTGTGAGTTGTAGTATTTTAATGAAACCAAAGAAAGGCATAACATGCAAGTTATTTTGCAGATTGCTTTTAGAAAATGATCAATAAAATACATCGAAGACAAACGTAGAGGGAATTATTGTTATTGTTGATTTTTTTTTAACATCTAGGTGTAAACGCAATTACAACTAGAATTTTAAAAAATGTCCTGCCTAGGGTTTAATGATCTAATGGCAATGTTGTTGTTGTTGGTCTCTCGGCTTCTCCCGGCAAGGGGTCGCCACAGCGGAATATCCAGTCCGCACTACAACTTGGCACAGGTTTTACGCCGGATGCCCTT
>JAQMYJ010000015.1:13001178-13012728 GCA_030014305.1 Clarias laeviceps
CCTGACGCAACCCTCCCATTTTATCCGGGCTTGGGACCGGCACTGCATCCAGTGGCTGGGGTTTGGGCACTGACTGGCAATCGATAATGATCTAATGGCAATAAGACTATCTAAATATTTAGCAGTAGTGTTAGTACCCTAGTTGACGGGAAAAGAGTTGGTAGAAATAGTTAAAAGGTTAAAGCTAAAAAATAAGCTGATCAGCTTTAATGTAATCAGCAAAATTATTATTTCAGGTTGAAGACCACATACATGTTTGCCTGTCTTTCTGTACTTTGTATATTTAATACAAAGAAATAAAATATAGTAAGGTATTTTACACCTTGTTCACGCTAAGTTGTAATTCCATCCTCAGACAAATACATTCCCTGTTTGGTAATTAGAGTAAATCAAAGATGAGAAATCGAAAAAGTAGATCAGATAAGGATTACATTTCGTCTTAAAACCAAAGAAGAACCAAAGTTTAATTAAATTCCATCCAGCCAGTTTTGCATGATGCTGTAACATAACCGGGCTGTAACCGGGCAGACATACAGATATACAGAAATACAGACATACAAACTGACAGAAAGAATTTTTTGTGAGACTGGTTTTGGGTCCTCAGATGTATGAAATGTAAAGATATCATTGAAAGAGTGATTTCTGACCAATGTACAGACAAAACTTTTTTATTTAGGTACTGTATATAGATTTGTGAATTTTCTATTTGATATGAAATTAGATCACCAAAACCTTTCCTTTTGACACAGTACACAGTACAGTTTTTCCAAGAAAAGAGATTTCACCTGGATTGTCACATGTGCCTTGGATTATGGCTGTAGAACTAAATTACATTGTGCTCTACACACTAATTATAGAAATCGGTGTGAACAGGGCTACTGTTAACCCTGTTAAACAAGTGTTCTTCAGGTGATGATTCATTATGAGGAGAGTAAACACATTTGTTTCTATATTGGTGAGTGAAAGAGCCATGAAATGGCTGCTTACAAGTGGCTCTACTTGATTGAAATCAACTGTATGTAGCATATCAAATTGTCACTTTAATCATTCAGTCCTCCACTGTTACCTGTGTGAATACAAGAAAGTATTTTAGGAAGTATAGTATACCACATTATTTAAGGAATAAAACAATATTTTGTAAAAAAAAGAAAAATGAAGAAGAAAAGAAAAAAAAAATAGCGGTATAATATAGCCTGATGTGAATCCACCATGAAATGTATTATTATGGTGTCACTCTGAAACCTCTCATAATCACTCATATATGTCATCAATTTGCTAATAATTATGTTTTACTTTATTAATGAAATACACCATGCTTTTAAAAAATCCTATAATAGCATTAATGGCATAGAACATCTCTAACTAGTTATCACCTACACAAACCAGCCATAACATTACAATGCAAAATATTATGCCCAGTATTGTGTAGGTTCCCCTCGTGTCACCTGGCAGGACACCTCTGGAGTGTGTGGTGATGTCTAGCACCAGGAGATGGTCAGTAGATCCTTCAGGTGCTGTGTTTTGTGGGGTAGGGCCTCCTTGGATCAGACTTGGTTGTTTGCCATGGGTGTTTGATTGGATTGGGATCTGGGGAGATGGCAGGCTTGGGTTCTTTGCTTGCTGGTCTTGTGCATGGCAGGTCGTGGTGAACTGGGTGTTCTGCTACCTTTCTGTCATGACCAGCATTGATATTTTTGGCAGTTATGCTGCGTTGGCTTTTCTGTGGGATCAGACCACATGGCCTGGCCTTTGCCTTTGCTCCCCACAGGCGTAAATGAGCCTTGGGTGTCTATTATCGTGTCACTGGTTTACTGGTATATAACCAATAATCATTTTAATGCATTAATGTTATGTGGTGTTAATGTCATAACTGATCGATGTCTGTCCTTTAGACTCTGCTGTGGTGGAAACCTAGTGACTGTTACAAACTGCTGACCTCTGAGACTTCTTCTATAATGTCCTAACATAAAAATATCTCCATATTAATGATTCTACATTTTTCTTTCTTTGTTTTTTTAAGTGTATATTATCAGGATTATATTATATAGATTGCTTACCAGGAAAGTCCTGGTATGAGCTTTCAATATTAAAAAAGGATAATATGTTACAACAAGAGCATTAATTTTAACCTATTTTTTATGTTCCAATTCAAACTATTATCAAAACCATGCTGTAATAGAAAATTAATCAATAACTTTGCATTTAAATATTTAACCACGATGTGGTACAGCAAAAAATCCTTTGTCTTGTTTCTTCACTTCGTCTCCCTTCTTCAATTAAACTAAAAACACAGGTCAAAACTTGGAGAGTTGCGTGTTAGCAGCCGTTTCTGTTCCACGGCAATAAACAGAAGGAGCAGATGATGTTTAAAAGGTGTTATTTTGCATTTTGACAGGGCTGTGAGATTATGAGACAGCCTGATTATGTACTCGTGACTACATGCAGACCATTAGACTGACTGCCGAGACCACACAGAATACATAATAAAGGACCAAGGTCAGAGAAAAGCACCACAGAAACAGACAACTACAGAAAAGGATGGAAGGTGAAATGCAGACTTGTGTCAGCAAGTGCATAACTGTCATGATGGGGAAAGTTTAGTGGGAGCAAAGCAGAGGTGGTTTGGCTGCACTTTGAGTGAATGAAGTGTCCTTGGTCTGACGCGAAAACATCACTTGTGCATCCAGAGAGAATGTGAATGGAGCAATTGTATAATAAACCAAAGGTAATGGGTGAGCCAGGTTCGTGTTTACTGCTATTTTTTGGACATGGACCAAATTGCCCTCTGAACTAGTTGGCCATTTTAATTACCCATTTAGCCAGTAGCCTAATTAGAAATAGAGGGGTTCCATCACTCTGTCCAAAGCTTGTGTAAAAGTGATGATTAAGTACATTGTGTGGACTCCCAGGCTTCATTAGTCTCATGTAGTTACTGCTCATCGAAACCTTTGCCTGTGATTTAGCAGCTTGCTGCCAGGGCATTGCTTAACACAGTGAAAGGCAACTGCATGGGAATTCTGGAAAAAACACACTGCATTCACATTGCATTTGAACTGACAATAAGTTAAATGCTGGATTTTACTATAATTTTGTCTTGCTTGACTTTTCTTTTGATTAGAGTGCAAATTGGATAGATATGGAATCAATAGTTAACAAAGTCAAGAATCAGTATGTTCACTGAAAATTAAGTAAAATATCCAATTAAATAACATTGCATGAAAGAGAGTGCTGTTGTATTGCTTACCATTTCATGATCAGCTGCTCAGTAACAGCCACAGGATAAAAAGTTTTCAGTGTGTCTGAGGGACCTGTACTGCCTCCCCGATGGGAGAAGGTTGAATAGACCATGATCTTTGATAATGCCTCTCACTATTTGCAGACAGTGTTTTTTTGTAAATGTCCTCCATGGTGGGTAGCTGAATACCAATGATTCTTTGGGTGGTTTTCACCACCCTCCGGAGGGCTTTACAGTCTGAGCAACTGAGTGCAGTTGCTCTATCACACCGAGACTCAGTTTGTGAGGAGGCTCTCAATATGACAGTGGTAAAAGTTCTTCAAGAACCAGATGCACAGGTTACAGGTAGGACTTTTTAAGTCTTCTTAGAAAATTGAGTGGCTGTTGTGCCTTTCTAAACAAAACAAAAGAGGATGGAGACCAGGTGAGGTCCTCAGAGATTTGGGCTACTATTAACTTAAAGCTGCAGGTACATGCTGAACAAGAACTCCTTTGATCTGATGGGAAGTGTGATTGCCAGTTTGTCTGAAATCCACAATGAACACCTTCCTCTCATTGTTACCTCTGGTCAGGCCTATCATCGTGGTTTCATCTGTGAACTTGGTAATGCTGATGGAGGCATAGAGTATAAAGGGACACAGTCATGTAGGAAAAGGGAGTATAAGCAAGGGGACAATACCCATCCCTGAAGAACTCCAGTGCTGAGGGTGAAACTGGAGGAGGTGAGATTGTCCGGTCGAAAAGACTTTGGTCTGTTTGTAAAAATTGGTGTGCTGATGCCAAGCTGTTTCAGGGTCAAGACTAGTTTGGAAGGGCTGACTGTATCAAAAGCTAAGCTAAAATCTACAGACAACATCCTGACATGTCGAGATTGTCCAGGTGAGTCAGGGCAGAATGGACCTCTGTGGAAATTGCATCCTCTCTTGACTTATTTGGGCGAAAGACAAATTGGTATGGGTACAGAGTGGGTGGCAGACAGGCTTTAAGAAGACATATTGTTATCAGATGTGTTTTCTTCCTTAAAGTGCTTCTGTGACTGGTTTGAATGTGAGTTTTTCCGGGCAGCTCTTCTCTCCTCAGCACTGCGGACAATAGCGACCTACTTTCACCCATGCTGGCAACTGTGATGTGGAGTAATAAATATAGTTAAACAGCCCAGCGCCATTCCCGCCTATTATCAGATATTATCGGATTGCTCGGTCAGAACTAACTGTTATATAATATACTACATATTATGCTTTGCATTTTTTTTTATTGCTTACCTTTGTTTCATAATTTCTAATGTTTCTAACTTTAACAAGTTCCTTCTTGCTTATCTTTCTCTATAGCAAATTCTGTCTGATATTTTCTAGGTTTGGCATCTAACTGCCTGCGTCATGAGCTTTGACTCCTACCTTAAATGCTTGCAAAGACTCTTTTAAAATAAAAATAAATTAAGAGAGACTGTCTTGATTTACAACCCTTTATAATGCAGCAGCTGGTAAATTACCTTAAACAAGGTGATAATGCATCTCAAATCAAGTATCAAGCCACCTCATTGTGATAGATAAGCTGGAGATGAGGTTAGATTCATTACTTGCATTGTATACCAATGGCTCCCCACACTTCCTAGGGGAACACTCAGCTCACAGGATTTTATGGCAGTAAAGGACATCCTGTGAGAGACATTTTCTGAATGGTCTTTAAGACCTTCTCTAACTCCTTCTATACACACACACACACACACACACACACAAGTGAGAAAGAAGAAAAATGTCTCTCAAATGTACTTCTAAAACATGACAAATGTGCTGGTTGAATGATGAAGGCGCATTATTTATCAATAATGCATTACGGGTCTGTGACAGCCGCTTTGGCTCTCAGAGAAATGCACATCGTAAATTTACGGCACTGTAATTATCAGGCTTTTCAGCAAGCTTAAGTCAGGACCCCGTTTTCCAAAAAGTAATAAACCTGACTCATGAGCTTCTTGTTGTAGGATGAGAAATGTTCCCCTGGAAACTGTGCCAGACAATTGCCCTGTACTGGGAGAACTATGCAACTTTTGCTATCCATCTCTGCAGCTTGTATTGGAAGCAGAAAAACCAAAACTCATGTAGGTAAAATGTTTTTTTAAATAAGACACACAAGCATCTCCTGAGGCACACAATAGAATTGCGTTCCCCCTATCATCCAGAATTAGAGAGTTTGATTCCTGGGTGACAGCCATCCATAGCCAGTAGCCTAGAGAGAGGTGGCATACTCACACTCCTGCCTCATTCATAGCGACGCTAGACAATCATGGATGTCCGGAAGGGACGAATAGCACATATAAGTGTGTTATGCCACTCCCTATAAGTGCGCAAGTGGTAAGTGGCTTCACTTGCCTTGGAGGAAGCAAATGTTATCCTGGCTCTGCCTAGTTGGTAGCTATTCTCGATGGGGCACATTTTAGAATTTAAACTATATAGGAAAATACCTACTTTAAACGTTTAATGAACTGTGGTAATGAAGTTTTATTCTACTTAAATTAATATTAATGTTCTGGCTTTGATGGACAATTAAAATTGTCCTGTGGCTTGTACCATCACAGACCCATTATAATTTATTGACATCAGCATCAGAGATGTTTCCAGGTTTTGGATTTTTTTATTTCCTGAGCTTTTTTGAAAATAAACATTGTTATACTGCAAAAGGCATGCGATGTAAAAAAATGTGTCAGAGAAGCCTACGGTGGATGCTGAGAAGTTTGTTAGAAAAAAAACACATAAGACAAGAATTTGTTACTAAAAATCTGCGGTTATAGAGAAAGGCATAGAGCAGGTGATCAGCAAACAGGCATAATCAATGCAAAGAAACAATTGGTAATCAGTAATTAGTCACATCAAGGTCATACACAAAAACTGTAATCAGGAAATATAAGATTTACGTCTACTTTTCATAAAGTAAATGCATTTAAAGTCATTATAAATATGTAATAATGTTGGAGGTTTGGAAGTTTGATCTAGTGCACCAGGAGTTGGAGTTCTTTGTGGCCATGTTTGTAGACATGCTTCCTCTACCATTGCTTCCATTGTAGAACTGAAAGAAATCCCCCTTTAGATACTACCACCCATAGTGCTGTCTTTTTTGGGCCTTCCCTTGGACATAGAACAGGTTAGTTTGGATGATCGGCATGGAACGCTAGATACAATTGCCGGTCAAGGTCAATTCTGGTCAATAGCCCTCACAGTTGATGAGATAATGCAGTTTGCCCTCTCTGCATCTGGAGTTAAAGATGGTTTTTACTGTTTAGGCAGATTGGTCTTTAATCTCATAGACTCTGAAGGAGGGTTTATTCAGTCAGGGGGCCTGATCTGACAGACCAGAGACATGTAAGAATGAGGGTCAGACATCATTTAGACACAGTAGGACTTTAAAGGAGTTGATTTGCCAGTGTTCTAGCTTCCTTCAACAGTGCCCGATCGTAGGCAAGATGCTTGTGGTAAGGTGGAAGTGGTCACCAAGTTTATATACCAGGGTTTCTGCTTGACAGTAGTCAGCAAATCTCCTGTTCTTCTTAGGGCTTTCCCCCAGTGTTAAGGAGGCACTTACAGTACACACAGTTTACTCCTCCAGAAGAAGCTTTCAATGGCAGTTGAGTCATTGGGAGTCATATGCCAAGGGAACAATGGTGCTTTGTACTCCAGGACATATTGTAAAGGGGTCAGATGGGTTATCCAGTGGCTTAGTGAGTTCTCTGCAAACTCCAAAATTGGACCTCTTCTTGATTCTCCATATAAAATATCATCATGAATTGCCCCACTTCTTGATTTGCTCACTTTGTCTGGCTATTGACTTAGGCTTAAAAGCATGATGTTAGACTTACTGCCCCCAACAGTCTTTCTAAACACATCATGTAAACTAAACCCCATGACCATTTTCATTGTACTCTTGGATGCCAAAATATCTGAATACATGCTGGAAAATAATCTTGGTAGTCTCAAAAGCATTGGGGATGATGGACATGGGAATGGAACTTCAAGAACTGATCACCAATTACAATAATTATGGTGTTAATCTCTGAAAGTGAAAGTGATCTTTGAAAACATCAAAGAAAAGATGAAACCTGGCCCTTTGGGGGATTACCTTCCAAGATTTGTTGCAGGAGTGATCTGAACCCATGTGATCAACTGGCTCCAAAACATTTTTCGTCATTGCTTGCAGATTCCTGTGGCTGGCAATTGTGATTTCTGTCTATTTCCCAGGTTATGGGAATACATGTGGGCCAATGGATGTGTTTTGGACCCTGATCTGTAGAAGATGGTGAAGTCAAATTAAGTAAAGATTAGATCTATCGAGCTTGGCAGGTGTTCAAGCATTTGGCATCCTTGATATATTCAGGGTTTTAATGATCTGTAAAAAATGTCAAAATGTTGTTTCCTCTCCAAGCAGTGCTGCAGTTCTTCTAGAGCTAATGTAGCTGATAACAGTTCTCAGCTTGCCAACGTCAGAGTTTTACTCACTTGGTGTTAAATACTTTAATAAGAATGTCACTGTGTACAATTTTGGCCACTTCCCAAATCTCTGGAACAGTGTTGCCCCTACTCCTGTTTCAGATATGTCTATTAAATAGGGTGGAAGCAGAGGCAAAGGCTTCCTATAACCTGGCAATGCTTGGGTGGTTCCTGCTTAAAGGGATGCAATTTTGTCTGTTTTGGTAATTTATGCTGGTGCTTTATCGGGGGTTTCTTTATCCTGGTGGTAGGAGTGGGCCACAGTGGACTCTTTATACCCCCAATACCTTCCAGTGGTCCATAAATACTCCCTTTGGGCCTATTATGTACCACAGAAATGCTACTCTTGGTGTAAAATTTACACTTCTCTCATGTTAATCGACAATTGGTTTTCTAGGTGGAATGCTAGAACCATTTTCACATGGCAGGTGTATAATAGCAGATCTGGGGTAAATCAAAATGTTGTCTATGTATGCTATGAAGAATCTCCTCAATATATCTTGCAACACGTCATTTATTATACACTGAAATACAGTGGGAACCAAAAAGACCTCATTTGGCATTACATAGTATTCACAATGACCGGAGGTTGTGCTAAATGCTGTCTTTCACTCATGACCTTCTGTTATGTGCCCCAGGTTATATGCACTATGTAGGTTGAGTTAGGTGAACACTCTTGCCTCACAACGTTGTTCCAAGGCAGCTCATACTAGTGGTAACGGGTAATGGCTTTATTGTGACTTTGTTTAGTCCTCAGTAATCAATACATGGCCTCAGACCCCCACACAATTTCTTTTCAACAAAACAAATGAATTGTGGACGCTGGAGAGGTGAAAAGGCAAATATATCCTTGCTGCAAAGCGTCTGCAATATATTCCTCCATGGCTTTTGTCTCGATCAGTGAGAGGGAGTAAACATGGTTGTGAGGGGGTGTGACTCCTGCCAGCAGCTCAATAGAACAGTTATAAAGTGGGAGACTGCTGGCTTTTGACTTACTGAACACTACCTGGAACGTGTGATATTCTGCTGGGATGTTGACCTGTGTCATAGATTCACAGTTCTGAATACTCATGGAGGAAACTGTTGGAATAGGAGGGCAGAGACAGTGGGCCAGACATTATGTTGGCCATGTGTGTGATTTCTCTTTTATTCCCAAAGCTCACTGGGTCATGATGCTGCCTTGATAGTAAACAGAGTATGATGGGGAATTTGGTAGTGTTGATGACATACATTGTTTTTTTTTTTTTTTTAAGATTTTGGTTGGTTTTTATGTCACTGGGGTCTGGTGGTTAATGAACAATGCCTGATTTAGCTTATTTTGTATGGTAGCAAAAAAAAAAAAATACAACTTGACGTTTTTCAAGCTTTTGAAACTATAAAGCGACCTGTTGTCCATAGAGGATTCTGCTGAGAGCAACAAGAGTTCCAAGTTTGGCCCTTTGAAACGTTTGCCACAAGGTAATCAGAGTTTTACTCTCAAAAAAACTTGAATCAATCTCTCTCTCTCCTCACTCACTTACTTGCTGAGTAGTTGTATGTGTGTGCATTGCACCTAGACATTAAACGTAGCGTACAAGCGGGTGGGTGGTTCTTGTGTGTACTATGAAATAGAATCCTGCTGGTGCACTGGATGGGATCTGATGAGTTACAGAGCCAACCCCCTGGTTGTTACAGTATAAAGTGGGCAGAAAAATCTGGAGTTGGAGGATGCTTACTCTGATGGTAGTTTGGCTGTTCTGGGTGATGGGCTTAACAGATAGTGTGTGGTGATGTGCAGTTTGCTTTGGCAGGTGTTAACATAGCTGTTCTCTGCTAATGTTCTTTTTTGTTAGTTTTGACTTGCCTCAATTGCATGGCCTCGAACTGGTTTAATTCCAGGATAGTCAGAAGTCTGGCATGTCTCAGTCTTTAGCTCAGCAGAGCATCCAGCTGAATGGACATATCAATGAATTTATCCAGAGAGACCTGGTAATACCGGCACACTAGTTTGATGGACATGTCCTTTAGTTTCATAAAAAAAGAATCTAGGATGATCTTCACAGACCTTTACATGTCAGTCATGAGTTCATTTAAAAAAGCACATTTTTTAAACTTTGACTTTAAACTACAATGTCTATCTGCAAAGAAATGTATTAATAAACACACGGAACAAAAGATATGCATGGAAGAGCTCACCTGAAACTAAAATACTAGACTGTCCATGAAAGTGATAAATGTTATTCAGTGGGTACCTATCTTTTTTTTTTTCAATTAATTTCTACTGAATACCACTGGATAAATCCCTGTATAAAAGTCAGGGCTGATATAAGAGGCTTATAAACAGAGAACATGTAACTAATCTCATTGAGATTTTACATAGAAAAATACTTTTTCCAAACTAGTCTCATAAAATAAATAAATAAATAAATAGATAAATAAATAAATAAAAACATACAAATCATTTGCAACTAATTTTGGTGCACTGATATACATTGTGTGCTTATGACAGAACAGTGATAGTCATCATACAGAAGTAAATGCGATTTTTTTTTCCTGAGAGGTTTTTTATGGTTTTTATGGTTTTTGTGGCTGAGGTTGAATAACTGAATAGTAAGGTGAAACATAATGGGTTTGAGGTTACTGTGATGCATTAAAATGCATTGTAATGTACCTGTGGTTAAATTGCCTTAAAATTCTTGTTCATCTATAATTCTGTTTCAAGTTATACCAGAGATTCTTAAATGATAAACTATTTACTGCTGTCCTGTATTTGTATTGTGGCATGAATTTCAAACTTATAACAGAAATAAATAATTAACTGTCTTCTGTAATAGCGGTTGTGGGTTTATGGGGGGGGGGGGGGGTCTCGCACCTCGACCCTATACTGTAAGTAACTTCCACTCCCCCAGAATAGCAAGGATATTTTCAAACTTAGATATAAAATGTATTTCCATGCAATCAATGGAAGGAAGGATGAAAGCAAACAAACAAACAAGTAATTTCCATACTAGATCTTTGTTATTAACTGTATTTGCGTTTGTCCACACCAGAATATTGTGGTTTAGTATGTGCCAATATCTAAAAACCACAATATTGTGTGGAATATTGTGAGTCAAAGCTGACAATGCCAAACTTGAAAGTCGTGCTTACATTTCCAAATAGGATTATTGTATATTAGATGTGTTATCATTCCCAAACTGTATTATTGTGCCTTTGATGTTTTCACCTTCCAAAACTTTAATATTGTGCTTTATTTGTATTCAAGTTCATACAGTTTGAAATCTTTTATTTAATTGTGTTCACATTCCTAAGCAAGGACATTGTGCCTCAGTTATGTTCACATTCTCAAACCAGAATTTTGTTCCTTATTTGTGTTCATATTCCCAAACAAGAATTTCTACCTTGTTTGTGTTCATACTGTATTTCCAAATCAGAATACTGTGCCAAATTCTGAATTCTGAATGTAACATTATGCTTCTGAACTGCCTAATTCCAAAATGTGATTAATTATTGGGTTGTTTTTATTACACTTCAATTATGAGGTGAACCCGTCTAAAAACAGTATCTTTTTTTAGTTTATTTTTTCTTAAAATAATCTATTATAAGGAAATGAATTCATCCATAAAAGGACAGCTAGATTACACATAAGGGAAGAGAACACTTTTGTGTCAGTGTATCCCTGCAGGCATGTTACTTTGGCAGGTCCAACATGAGAACTGCCTATCACTCTGCAATCTCCCCATTCCGCAGATAAAGAACATGTTCTTTGTTTTGCACTGCAGAGAGAGTGCACACACACACACACACACACACACACACACACACACACACACACACACACACACACACACACACACACAC
>JAQMYJ010000015.1:13030255-13052048 GCA_030014305.1 Clarias laeviceps
GTAGAAAATAAATCACTAAACAAAAACAAAGAAATTTGCAAGTGACCCCAAACTTTTGAACGGTAGTGTATATAAAAGGTAAAAAGGGTATAAAAGGCAAATAAAAATGTATACACACTTCAGGAAAAGAAAAAACTTGTATAAATATTTTAATACTAAATGTATCGCTATATGTTATATATTTATATTATTAATATTATCTTAATATAATATACATCATACTATTTTTCTTTTCCTGAAGTTTTTTTGCTATGTCTCGGTGCATGTGCGTCACTTGTATAGTCAACATCCGTGCACACATATACTGTTTATTATAACACTGCGACCACACATGTGCATGTAAAGCATTTTTTATTTTGTGTTTGTGTGAGTGTGTGTTTGTGTGTGCTTGCTTGTGTGAGTGTGACTCTCTGTCAGTAAACTTGTGTGTGTGTGTGTGTGTGTGTGTGCGTTTGTGTGTGTGAAAGTCGTCCTACACAGTGGATCGCTTCCTCCTCCTCTTCTCTCCCTGGCGCTGTCTGTCTGGTGTGTGTGTGTGTCCATGTGTCTGCGTGTGTGTGTGCACACTTGTGTGAGTGAGTGTCTCTATTGGTAAACTGGTGTGTGTGTGTGTGTGTGTGTGAAAGTCGTCCTAAATAGCAGCCTCCTTCCTACTCCTGTCCTCTCTCTGGGTGTGTCTGCAAGTTGGGGTGTGTGTGTCCATGTGTTTGTGTGTGTTTATGTGTGTGTGTGTGTATGTTTGTGTGTGCGCGAACACGCTTGTGTGAGGGAGAGTCTCTATCGGCAAACTGGTGTGTGCGCATGGTGTGTGGTGTGTGTGTGAAAGTTACTAGCCCCCCCCTTCCTCCTCCTCTCCTTCCTCCTCTTCTTTTCTAAGGTAAAGTGCAGGTTAATTTGTTTTATTTTTACTTTATATTAATTACTTTTATATAAATATTTTTAGATTGTGGAACGAATCATCTGCATTTATATTATTTCTTATGGGAGAAAATCGCTTTGATATATTAGTATTAGTTTTAATATGCAAGCACGCACCGGTACAAATTATGCTCGCAATCCAAGCCAATTTGGCAGACACTCTTATCCAGAGGGACTTACAAAAAGTGCATTGTCACCCAAATCTCCGTCATTGGATAGGTACTTACTCTGGGTTTCTAGTTTTCTAACTAAGTGCCATCAGTCAAGCACAGTTGGGAAGAGGACATACTGTATATACACAGTAGGTCCCCAACTTATGAACATCTGAGTTACAAATTTCCACAGATACAGACGCGTGCATGTGGGGGTGCTGGAGAAATGAGTCAGCCGCATCGGTTTCAATGAATCAGTCTGGGAGCACGATGATAGAAAATGGCTGTAAAGCAGTCCCAATGGTAAATACAGGTTGTCCCATTCTGAGAGAACGTTCGTAAGTTGGATTTGTAAGTCCGACAAAGCGAATCTTATACACCTTTGACACGAATATACAGTATAATATAAAGCATACCAATCCACTTGACTAAATCGTTCAGCTGTTTTCCACTTTCTTGGACTGTGAACTCTGTTTTGTTGAGGATTTTCCAAAATAAGGATTATTCACCATCAGGACAGTGTTACAGGACATTTTCTATCATTGTGCTCCCGGACTGATTCATTGAAACCGGTAAGGCAGACTAATTTCTTCCACACCCCCACATGCACACACATACAGTGTACTGGACTTTGGACATTTTATACATTCACTTACACGCTGAAAATATTGTATATAATTGTAAATACTGATATCTGGTGCAGTGCACTGTCTATTATTTTTACGGTACTACTTCCGCAGCTATATATACAGCATATATTAGCATATTTAGATGGAAGAACTTCAAGTTGTTATGAACGGACTTTGGCTGCATTATCATATTTTCCCATCTTTTTCCTGCTCTGTGGCAAAGTAAGGATATTTATTTCTTTTTTTCCACAAATACAATCCTGCTTAAACATATATAAGCATATAAGAGCCATCTGCTACAGATGTTTTTGAACAGTTATACTAATAGCCACAGGACTGTTTGTGTGTATTCCTAATTCAGTTCGTGGTGCGCATCCTGAGGTGACTAGGAGGGCTTGCAGCACTGCTTTTTCTACCTGCAGGGATCAGAATAGATAATTATGTATGTGTCTGAACGTGAAGGAGAGCAAGGAGAGACAAAGAGATCGAGAGAGTAGGTGTGAAGGAGCAGCTCCGTCCACAGATGTTCTACCGGCTGTTCTTCAACTCCGAGTCTCAGACGGAGTGGCAATGGCAGGTGAATAACGAAAATCACACATTTTATTCAGTGTGGACGGAAGAAACTGAACAAAGCAGATGATATTTGCCATGCATACATAAGCAGCATGTTTTGCTGTCAGGAATTTCACCTCACCAGATAGAGAAAGTAACCATGCTTTACCTTCTTTACACTAATCTGTATAGACAGTGCACCCCACGAGGCAACATGACAGGAAGAAAAAGCTTTCACAGAAATACCATCAAGAGAACAGTATATGTTTGTTGAATAATTTACAGCAAACCATAAATGGTATTTATTTCGTTGTGGTCAGGTAAGAAGAGTTCATCTCAGCATAATGAAATAAATTCCACATTTAGTTTGCTGTTAATTATTCAACAAATTCCCTGGATGGTATTCTGTAAAAGCTTTTAGAAATACCATTGCCGAAACATAAAATAGGACTTATTTCTTCATGGTTGGATTTTAGAGGTTCATTCCAGCACTGTTTTGTTATTTTAAATGTAATAAAAGAGAGTAGGCGAATTTCACTGCTCTGTTGTACTGCAGTATCGTTTTTCCTGCTTAGCATGTCGCCGAAGCGAGAACAATCCTTCCAGAAAGGTAATTACATTAAAGACTTCACCGACAAGATCATTAGTGGCTGTGTGAATCAGTAGAGGGCTCTGTAGCATTGCGGAAAGAACACCTTGATCAATACGTCTCTATGTGTTTGACCACGGCACTTATTAGTGGACCATCTTTCTTTTTCAGTTCTTTGATCAGCTCGGCTAAAATGTTTACACATTAGATCATGCTGTCCGTTTCTGTGCTTAAAGCTTTGTAAAAGGTGCTAGAGGTGCGCTAGGCGATCCATAGCCATTGTCCTCAGCCAGAAGTCTGCGATTAAAGAAGCAATTTGTATTTTTTGGGGCCCTCTGCTGCCTTTTAGGTGAATTCCAATTGCAGTGAAATGAACAAAGATTTCTTGTTCCATCCATCCATCCGTCCATCCATCCAGTTTTCCTGCAATGGTAAAACTTTGTATGTGTCATGTGAGCAGTTGGCAGAGCTCTGTTCTTATGGAATGGAACTAATTTATGAGCTGTCAACCAATGTCTAAGTTAAAGAAACTACACTTTCGAAAAAATAATGGTTCTGCCAGGGTTCTTTTGATGGTTTATAGCGCTGAACAGGTGGAAACCTTTTTAAAGCTAACCTCTATGATTTAGGATTCTAAATATAATCGTTAAGGGTTTCTGTGGAAGGACAAAACTGAAGAATACATTTTTAAAGAATGTAGACAGAGCTGTTAGGAGTTCTAACCGTGCATGGTGGGTTTCCTCTGGTTTCCTCAAACAGTCCAAAGACATGCATATTAGGTTAATTAGCATTTTTAGATTGCTTGTAGTATGTGTTTCTGTGCCCCGCAGTGGATTGTCCATGGTGTACCTCGTCTCATGCCCCAAGTCCCCTCAGATAGGCTCCAGGCCCCTCGTCACCCTGCACAGAATAAGCGGTATAGAGAATGAGTGAGTGAGTGAGAGAGTGAGTGAGCTATTAAATGGGAATGTGTGAAATATTTTTCTTTTCCTAAATCTATATTTATCATATAGGTTTATTTTTACTCAACACAAAGCCACCCTGGATGCTCCTTTGTAATTTTATATTACAAATAAGGCATGCAACACAACACACACTTTACAGCATGTTATTACCATGCAGCTTGCGAGTAAAACACAGCCCTGTTATTTTAATTCATCTTCAGGCATTTAGCCGAGCTCTAAACACAGACTGAAGGCATGTTTGCTTTGTCCATTGTGTTTGCTACAAAACATCCCTGACAGAATCAGGGTCCCGGCTGTGGCGCCACATTTCACTTATTCTTCGGTGTATTAAATGTATCACGGGAGTAAAAGCAGCCGAGGAGCATCTCTCACTCTTTTCTTCAGGAAGCCGTGCTGGTTGTGAGCCCACATTGAAAGCAAACAGAGAAATTGAGTATTCTTTTTCTTTTTTTTTCTTTTTTATCTTTGGCAAAACAAGTTTATCTGCCTGCATGCACTCTGGCACACAGTGACAGCTTAATAGTCTTACATAACCCAGCTCCTGAAGGTACATTATTTTATCAGAGATGCTGACATCCATCTCTGCCTCATCCATCCATCCTTTCTGACAGTGGCGTCTCCCTGCAGGAACAATGGCAGCGCTGTACAGTTCTGACCCCCGGCTCTTTTCCATCTGCTGCACGCCACTCTCGCTTTCTGTTTTTTTTTTTTTTTTTGCTTTTTCAAGCTCCATGTTTTTCCCCCTGTTTTTATGAATACCAATCTGATCTATTGTTACCTATTTTCACCTCTGGTGCAACTGCTGAATGAATCACAGCACCAGCACACTGAATCATTATTCTTTGATCTCGGGTTATTTATAATTATGTTTTGTCATGGAACACTGCAAAATTGAGTGGAGCTATAACGTAGACACACTATGTAAAATAGATTGAGATGACAAGGTTTAGTAAATAGGCAATACTATGGAATAATACTACTTGTTTATACACTGCCAGGCCCAAAAAAATGTTGTACACTAATATTTCGGTTGTTTGCCTTTAGCTGTGATTATGATGTGCATTGTAGTGGCCAGTTCATGCATGAAAATGATTCCTCATGCCTCCCAGAACCTCTCTTTCAGTCCTGGAATACACTGATCAGCCATAACGTTTACACATTGACAGTCTCACTCATTCACTATACAGGGTTGTGTGGAGACTTAGGGCACACCCTGAACGGGGTGACAGTCCATCACATGGTGCCCACAATTTGTGAATACCAGTTAGCTCAATCTGCATGTCTTTAGTCTGTGGGAGGAAACCGAAGTACCCGGAGAAAACCGACTGAAAACACAGACCTTGAGGCAGGAATCAAACCCTGACTGCGGCGGTGCAAGGTGCTAACCACTAAGCCACTGTGCTGCCTGCACATTAATGTTGATTTACTTTTAGGCATTTGGCAGATGCCCTTATCTCATTATACAGAGCAAGGCCCAACAGGGACAACTTGGTGATCGTGGGATTTGAACCTGGGACCTTCTGAACCGTAGTCCAATGCCTTAACCACTAACTTCTGAACCGTAGTCCAATGCTTTAACCACTGAGCTACCCCTGACCCATTAATTAGCAATTATATACCAGTTAACTGCTTACAGGATAATGGACACCCAAGGCTCACCCATACCCATGCGGGCCAAAGGCCACTGCATCCGGTTCGATGCAGTGGCCTTTTTCGGCAAGCACAACTTGCCGAAAAATTTAATGATGATAGAATGATAGAAAGCCACCAGAACACCCAGTGCATCACATCCAATCCATAAGGGGCCCACCAAAGTCTACCCAGCCCCCAAACTGCCCTCAACACAATCCAACTGAGCACCCATGGGATGATCCTCGAAGACCCCACTTAGCAAGCCACAGGATTTCCTAGTTTCCACACACCACAGCACAACCCCAGAGAGTTTGTGGAGTAATAGCACAAGGGGACCAGAGCTTCCACGTTGGCGCAAGGGGCACGTACCTAGATGTTTATAATGTTAATATTTTTAATATTACGACTGATCAGGACGTTTTTTTTCAGGTCATCAATTGACTCTACACAAATTGATTTATTTGCCATATAATGTTGTTGAGCCACCAGAAGCAACCCCAGATCACTGCCACCAGAGGCTTGTACAGTGGGCACTATACATGATGGGTGCATCGCTTCATGTGCTTACCTCCTTAACCTTGTTAATATTTTCATTTCATGATTCAGGTGACTTTTCTTCCCCTGGCAGTGTCCTGTATATTTTTATAATATAGACTAAAGAAATTTAATTTACGTACATTTTTAATTTAAGTGTACTGCATTTAAGTGTTTATTATTCTACATTTCTAGCACAACACTGTAATGTTTTGATGCCTACTTTCTATTCATTCTTGCATCTTCAGTAACTACTTTATTCCAGACAGGGACAGAGGACCTCTGCCTGAAGCACGCAAGGGAATTTGCACACTTATTCACACATAGGGTTAAAGGGTAGAGTAGTCAAGCCAACTAGAGGCTAACCAGAAGAAACGCAAGTGGACATGCGGAGAACATGAATAACCACACAAACCATAACCTGAGCCTTCAGTGGATTAAACCAGATATGTTAGAGCTATGAGGCAACAAAGTTACCTGCTGCACCAACCATCATTTATTTACAGAATAAATATAGTTTTATTTTTTCCCCAGAGAGCACAGGTAGGAATGCAGGTTGTGTACAGAACACAGGACCTATTGGGACATCTTTAAGACCCATTAATGCCCAGAAAATGTTATCACTTCAGGCATCTTTAGAACTCATGCCCTTTAGAATTAATGCCCTCATACTAATGTTTTTTAGGTCTTGAAGATGACACAAGTCACAAGTTTTAAAGAAGTGCTGCCTCACAGCAGCAGGAGGTTCAACTCTAATGGATTTTCTTTTTAGTTAACAATCATCCAATAATTTTATATTTAACAGGTTTATGGAATTGGCTCATTTGGAGCACTGGGTCATAACAGACCCACTTCAGAAAATTAGTGAGCTTTTCTGTGTCAGATGATTTCTGGCTCCATAGTCAAGACAATAGCATAAACAGCGGTAGTGATGCGTAGCCAGTTTTTTTTTACTGTTTTTAATGGAAATTTAGAAGTGTTCATTCAGAAAAAACAAGTGTGGACAGCTTCAGAATTAGAATGTATGCAGCCAGAGCAGCGTGTTCAGTAAGAGTATGCATCGTCTGGCTATAAAATCCTCCAGTTCTCTCAGAATGGAAATGCACCTCCTGTGATTGGTGCATTGGAGCTCCTGTGATGTGTGCTCTTATGATTTATGGATTACAGTGACTGCACTTCGAATCACATCGCGCGAAAGCAGACAGGTTGTACCAGGAGAGCATCTTATCCAGAATAGCAATGGATTCTTGAGTTTCAGGACGAATACAAATGGTCTGTCAGTCAGTTTTTCTGAGCTAAATTCAGCCTCGAGAAAACTGCTTAAAGTTGGAAATCACAGCTTTGCTTACACTGTATGACACACACACATTCACAAAAGCCCCAGAGTGAACTCTTTCATGCTGACAGTGTGTGTGTGTGTGTGTGTGTGAGAGAGCAGGTGATGTCATAAGGGTAGAACCACAGCGAGGGCAGATTCATGGGTTGACTTTTGGCGCGTTTGTAAATAAATAAAAAAAATTTTCAGGTCAGACAGGTACATGGTGATTATATGACCAAGAAGAAACTGAGGCTGTTTCATTTTTCTTATAAACAAAATGTACTATAGCTAAACCCTAATTGGTTGTAAAGTTTAAGAAAATTTAAGTCTAGGTGATAGCTCGGGTCAAGGCAATCATAATGTGCGTTTGAGTGTTGAGTAATTTTATTTCGATTCCTCTTACTGGAGTACATTTTGAAAGACAAACACCTTTGTACTTTTGCCGTTGGGTATTTTCTTTTCTGCGGTTGAGTCTCAAGTGGCATGTATTGCACTACACAGTATATTCTGTGCCATTCTGTTAGAACCTACCTAGGGTGCGGGAGTAAGATCCAATCTGTGTTTTGGCAGGCATGAAATAAAAAATCCTAAATAAAAACTGGCAGCTGTTGCTGTGGTACAAAAATTATACATATTTATATCAGTTATTAGTTGTTCAGCCTTATGATATTTGTATTTATGCAAAATAACTTGATTTATATAATTCCTTATTGCACACTTTCCACTCTTGTAAATTTATTTTGTTCGATTTAAGGTGAGGAATGGTGCTTGCATTGTCCTGTGGTTGTGTGTTGAAAAATAGCCGAAAATATTACTATTTCTTTATTTTGCTGCACATCTAGTCAAAAGTTTAATCTTGCCAATTATCACCCACTAGCTAACCCTCCCTACTTACAAGACTGCTACCAACCAGCAGAGGTTTTGGCATCCATGTGCTTCCTTTAATAGATTTAAAGCCAACGTTTGCCATTTTTCCAAACTTTTGCTCATGCTGCATCACAGGCAGCACAAAAACACTTTGGAAAAATAAACTATCTGCCCTCAAACAGACACCCCTATTGGCTAGGTTCGCTTTAATTGACAGATGAGACAGAAAAAAGAGCATAGCACAGCTCTCACTCAGGGATGTCATGGCCTATTTTTGTTACGGTAGCATTGTGCATTTTTTTTTTCTGTAGCACCACTTGGGACCCCCTCACATCTTTTGTCCTTGCTGTGTTTTAAACCAGTGTGTTTCTTTGAGTAACCCTTTGAGTAATTACGTGATTCACATGTGCCTAAACATGCTTTTTAACCATAAATGGGAATCTTTAATTACTTCTGAAGGCAACAACCACACCACCAACAAAAAAACACTGAAATTTACCAGCATACACCAGCACCGACCCTTACGCCTGCTCTTTTTTTTTTCTGACTTTTCAGCTCCTTCCCACATCTGTGGGCGTGAAGTTTAGTGTTGCATCCATGCCAAACTTCCTTCCCCACTGGATTTGATGAATAATGCAGCGTGCGTAACACAAATGTGTTCATGTGTAATTGTTTAAACAGCACGAATAATTGAAAACCGTACAGGTCGCGGTTGGGAAAATGGATTTTGGTTGCCTACAGCTTAACTGATTACACTGCACTCAGCCCTCCTACACTGCCTTACTTTCAGCCTCAGCCTTCCTATAGAATCTCAGGGCATTAATAAACATGCCAGAGTAGAGGAGCCTGTGTTCGGGGGTGAATCCACCCCTCTTTCCCTGCAGCAGAAATTCTAGCAAAGCGACGTAATTGTTTTGCATGCTTAAGCGCTATCAGCAAATAGGGTGGTAATCAATCAGAAAGCTTGCTATACCACTAATAGAAGTAATCATTGCTTTGATGAGAAGGAAATCGTAGTGGGAATTGAGTTGTTTTAACATAAATTGAAATGACACAGGGATTCGTTGTGAATTTGCTACCGGACAGCCATTTATTGCTTCTTATTTCTATGTTAAATGTTAAAACCTCTTTTTTTAAGTATATAAAGAGTTGGTTAATACTTAACTTTGTGCAAAATGCATTTGCAGGTTGTTTTTTGTTTGGGATTTGTACATGGACGGTGAGTGCTATCATGCTTCCCTGCCTGCTGTGTCCTTGCTTTGGTAAAAGGGAAAAAAAGGACAAAACCTGAGTCTAAAAGCTCACCAACAATAATAAACCCATATTTCTTGCCATGCAGTACGAAATACAAGGGTTCGTTTTTCACCACACGGAAAGACACTTCAAACAAAGAAAGAGGGAAGGCAAGATGGTGTTGTGAGAGATGTGAGATGTGATGTTCTCTCTTACTGAGTTTTACTAGAGTGATAGAAAGACACAATGACAGGAAAGACAGTTCCATAGCCCACAGGAAAAAAATATATTTTAATGATTAAATTGAGAATGCGATTTAATTCAATACTCTGATAGTAGTCAATAATGTTATTTTTAATATTTGAAGATGTTCAACAAATGTTTTGCTCACCCAATCTGAAAAAAGTGGAATTATACGGTAAATGAACACAAATAACCTTAATATCGTTTGGGCTTCAATATAAAGACTACGCAGGTCATCTCCAATTGTATGTACAGTACAGTCGTCACAGTGATGCAACTAAGCAGAGCTACAAAAGACCTGGGCTTGAATTAAGACATATTCATTTGTTGTTGTTTTTCCCCCTTTGCCCTGGGCTGTATGAGCACTAATCTTTGTAATGAGAGTTAAATTGGCCCAGTGTGATTCAGGCATCATTGTGCAGAAGAGAATGCAGGAAACTAAAACACTAACGAAACCATACAGTCTTTCTCTAAGGCTTTCTCATTAATAGATTTAATGCTTACAGTATGAATTTGCACAGTAAAACATGGCAGTTAAAGAATCTGACAACAAAGTGGGGTTTACAGTTGGTCACTGATTACAGTATACAGTATATAAACGCAACCCTGTCAGTTTTGCCATTTTAATACACCGATCAGTCAGTGTATTACATTATGCCCAGTATTGCGTAAGGTGCCCTTGTGCCACATTGGCAGCTCTGGGCCCTCGGGGAGTGGCTTCGCAGGGCCTCTGGGTTGTGTTGTTATGGTTGTTTTTTTTACTATATTATGGTGGATCATTGTATGTGTTTGACCACGTAGTCATTAGTCATTTACTCAGCTACTGTAGAGATGGTCAAATGACTCATTTCCATTAAAACAAAATTACTAGAAATAAAATAATGTTACATGAACTTAGAAGGTTTATGATAGCTCTGTTGCTTTGCACCTCCAGGGTCTTGACTTCACTATGTGTGCATGGAGTTTGCATGTTCTCACTGTTCTTAGAGAGTTTTCTCAGCTAGTTCAAAGACCTGCAGTGTAGGCTTTTTTAGCACTTACAAATTGGCCACAGTGTATGATTGGGAGTGTGTGTTTGGCTACTGAAGTTCAACTAGGGTGAATGTTGCCTTGTGCCCTGAGTACCCTGTTATAGCCTATAGGGATCCTACACCGAAACAGAGTTATAGACAATGGATGGATGGATGGATGGATGGATGGAGATAGCATTCCTCCTGTTCTTTAGAGCACTATCCCAGAGTACAAGCCAAAGAAAAACATCTTTCATAGGTCTGTCTCAGCTAAGCAAAGTGCCTGGGATGGACTATCCTGTTTAAGGAAAGCAGCAATATAAACTGCCACTAAAGCATTAAGAGCTACAAATGTCATGAGCAGGACTCAAAGTGCGTCATTAAAGCGGAACTTAATAGGCAGCCAGTGTAGCTTGAATGAGACGCCGGTAATGTGCATTTTTCCCTGGTAAGTATGTGGGCTAATGCATTCTGAGCTTGCTAAAGCTTCCTTAAAATGGCAGCAACTATATTCCAGTTTACATTATAAAAGCAGGCACTAGTTTCTCAGTGTCATGCGGGGTTAAGGCTTACGCGCTGTGGATATATTTCTCTCGCATAACATTAACATATAATCAGAATGTTGTCCTATATTTGTATTGTTATATAATAGAATAAAATCTCTCTTATTATGGAATCCCTTCAAAAGGATTCTGGATCATTACAGGTTAGAAATCGTCTAGGATACAGCTCAGAATTAATTACCATTGTTTAGACCATAGACCGTATTTTATTAAAGACGTCAATGAAAAAATATAATATAAAAATTATAATAATAATAAGGAATGATGTTAAATGGGCAATTATATACTATATACACTACTATTGGCACTTTTGGTAGATGCTAAACTGCATTTCATGTGACTAGGCAGTTAAATGCAACTAAATCTTTATTGGAAAAATGTTTTTTCAACAGATATCAAAAAGAAAAATCACAAATTCTAAATATTTAGATAGACGTATTCCTATCAGATCATTAAAACCCAATGAGGACCTTTTTTAATTTCTAGTTTAATTAGATTATCACCTAGATGTAAAAAAAAATCAATAATAACAATAATTCACTCTACGTTTGTCTTTTATGAATTTCATTGATTATTTTCTAACTGCAATCTGCAATATAACTGGCATGTAATGCTTTTCTTTGGTTTCACTAAAATACCATCCTTCCATCCATCCATCCAATCACAGACACACACCAAAATCTAGCAGAAAGCTGTCTCAAAAGAATAGACGTTGTTTTATCCGCTGAGAAGGGACAAAATCTGAAATCAGAGTCAAAAAGCAAATATGAGTGTGAACATCGAAAACGTTTAGCTACAGTATGTAGTCGGGCTGCTGCTAGAAATTCTGGGCCCCCAACCTTGGAAAAACCAAGCATTTTTTAACTGACTGTCATTTTGGGGCCCTTGGAATGGTCTTTATTTACATTCCCGTTAAAGCACCCCTGCATACAGTATAATGTATTTTAACACTGTAATCAGGTCCAAAAAAGAGGGCAATATTATAAATTAGCACACTAGTGAAGAATTTTGTATAATTTGAGCTCATCGTAAGTACTGTAGCTAATTCCTCCATACTCTGTGTCAGCAACATTGCAGAACCCATATTCCTTCATGCACACTCATACACATGAACATATACTTGTGTT
This sequence comes from Clarias laeviceps, assembly GCA_030014305.1. Lineage (NCBI taxonomy): Eukaryota > Metazoa > Chordata > Actinopteri > Siluriformes > Clariidae > Clarias > Clarias laeviceps. The sequence goes on from JAQMYJ010000015.1 coordinate 13,042,588, forward strand.
CAAGCGCTTCGATTCAGTCACGATTTAATTTGCATTCTTGCATTCAACTTGTGATTTTCAACAATAAACTACACAAGCAAAGAAGTCGCTGTATAGTACAGGGTAATGCTGTGAAGGAATGCTGAATGATGTAACTGAGACAAAGACAGCATCTACTTCAACTACTAGAGGATGAATTAGGATGAATTGGGCAATTATGCTGTTTCATGGTGTGTTTTTCAGGTTGTTTGGTGAACCAGTAGACTAAGTTACAGTTCGCTTCGCTGGCCCAACACCCCAAGACCTCCTTTATTTTCAAGAGAATCTGAGTACTAGCGGATTCAGCTCACCTCAGCTTTGAATAATACATGTTGCATGTGCTTCAGTCTGCCTGTAGAAAATTGAGTTAGCACTTTGGGCTGGCTCTCATGTCTCAATTACGAACGGACGTGGGCCGAAACCCTCACTGTATAATTGTCTTTGTTGGAAACGCTTCTCGAAAACGTTAAGTGGGAAATTGTTCAGCTTGTTTAACGTACGAGGAAGCCTCTCTTCCAGCCCCTTCATAACCTCAGTGAGGTAGTAAAGCTCTCCTAATTACTGTAGACAGCTGTGAAAGACAGCAGGAAGGACAACATGCACGTCAACATTCAGAATGGTTTCCTACTACAGACGTATTTACAGAGAGTGTAGTAAAATACGCCGATTGCATAAAAAGGTTAATAAGGTATAGGTCTGGGGACAGATCACAGCAGGCAGCAATCATAGCATTTATTAGTTGTAAGAAATCCTCCACAATTGTTTTCTTTTCTTTCATATCAGTGTGCAAATCAATGTGTTACTCTTTCTCGCGCATGATTGGAGTTAGGCTGGCCAATTATGGGTTTCTGTGAGCTCTTGTTTACAGACGATGGGAGTTAGTGCTCTCCCCAAGTGTGTTCAGCTGTTGTGTGAGAAACAGTTTCAGCATTGGCTTCTAATTAATTAGTGGGAATTGGCAAGAGTGTATTTGAAATATACATAGTTTTAAAGATTTCTTCCTCCTTGTTAAAATGCCTTTTTGCCCCCAAACCCTCACAGATAGCATGTCCTTATAGAGTTGGAATCTCATAGATTGTAAAAGTTCAAGCCTGTGCAAACTGGAAACTGTGATCTTTGGCTTCTTCCTTCACCATCATCCTCATTATAAGTCAGTATGCTTGCAAATTTAAGATTATTGCACTATATGGCATAAACTAGGTTGACATACTGTATAGTGCAATATATGGCATGAAGTATGTTGACACCATATACAGTAGGTGAGGTTTATTTCATATTACCAGTTTAACCATTAATTCGATGAATTAATTCATTCATTCATTTTATAAATATACCGCTTATCCTGTACAGGGTTCGCAGCACACACATGCACACACAAGCACACACTATGGACAACTTGGGAATGCCAGTTAGCCTAATCTGCATGTCTTTTTACTATGGGAGGAAACCGGAGCCCCTGGAGGAAATACACCAAGCACAGGGAGAACATGCACACAGAACAACGGTGGGAATTGAATCCTCAATCACTACACTGAATCAACCACGTCCCAGTTTAACCAGTTGAAGAAAGCAAAATAACAATGAAAATTATTTAATGTATGCTCTTACTGTCAAAAAACTAGACAGACCATTTAATGTTTTTTTTTGAGTCTTCAACTGTGGAGTACAATTCTGTTCTTGTAAAGAAGATGGTGATGATGAGAATTGGAAGATGATGTGGATTTTAACTGTAGCCCATTGACCTCCAGCTTTGGTTTGTTTTGTGCATTCTTAGATGTTTCTCTTCTCACCGTTGTTGTAATGCTTGTTTTTTTAATCCCTCCTGTCAGCTGAAGCAAGTCTGGAGTTATGTGACATGTCATCAGTAAGACATTTCTGCCTATAGAACTGCTGCTCACTGGGTGTTTTAAGCTTTTGCATCATTCCTTGGAACCACTATGTATGAAAATCCCAAAAGATCAACAGTTGCTGAAATACTCAAACGAGCTCATCTGGCACAAACACCCAAGCCATGGTCTAAGTCACTGAGGTCATATTTTTGATGTGAATAATAGCTGAAGCTTTTGACCTGTATCTGCTTTATGTTATGAATCGTGTGGATGCCAGATTGGCTGAGTGAATAAATGCATGTATGAGCAGGTGTTTCCAATACAGCAGCTGATGAGTATAGATAAAAAACACCTGTTTTACAGTTTATGTTGAGTTTGAATAGAACTGGCGAAATGTCCTCTATATTATACCACATGTTCAGCCGTCTTGAAATACTTCTGCTAGTGTTATTATTTTAAAATAACACAGATGACTGAAAACCTGTGTGGGTGTTTCATGGCTGATGGTTTCTTTTAAGCTGTTGCTTCTGCAAATCTTGAGATTGAGACTTTTATAGTCATGTCTTTTCTTTACCTTCCTCCCTTTACTTTAACTGTAGTTGACCTGCTCAGAGGGGAGGAGGAGTCGTGCTTAGACAGCATAACCACGAGATGCATCATGCTGCCCAAATGAAGCCTGCACATTATTTCCTCAGTGAGGAGCTCCTCTTAACGCCCTTCACCACAGGCCGAAAATGATTTTATGTTCTAGATCGGTTCCAATGTCTGCAGCTCGTGCTGCATCCTTCCTCAGAGTGTCACAGACTGACTGGCTGTGAGGGAGCACATACTGACAAGGTTGAAATATTCCCTCACTCCCTTCCTCTGCTCTGGTTTGGCTCGATCGTTCTAATTCACCAACTCTCTTCCCTATCCCTCATATCTTCTTGCACATCTTCTGTCTCTCTATATTTTTTTGTTGTTTGCATTCATCTAAAATTAACACAGGCTCATGCACTCCCTTATGCAAAGAAAATATATTTCCCTATATATTAACTGTCAATATATTAAATGATTTAGTGTTCTGATCTACAAGTAACTTGAAAAGATTTTATAATGTTAATATTCCTCATTGCTACACTAACTGATACTAACTAATAATTAACAGAAAGATATTAATATAAAAAAATATATACACAATATGCAGATTAATATATTGATAAGGAATTGGCAAATTTAATAAGGAATTGAATATATTAAAATATATTCAAATGTATGTAAATTTATATTGAACAATATACTTCATAATATATTGAATTTGATTATACATTATTTATAATGTATAATTATGTATATAAAATTATACATTCTTTATAAAATATCTTTTTTTTAACAATATTCTTATATGTTAATGTAGTTCGACTTTATAGGCATTAATCAGAGCACACCGACAAAGTAAAAGTGTGTGTATAATTTCAATAATGTTTTAATAAAAAATAAATATGTTTTTTGTCTTCATTGCAATATATACATTCATATATTGCAATACATTAATAAATACAAGGTGACAGAATAACGGGAATTGATATGCGTATTGGTAGCACCGCGGGTTAGTGACATTTAGTTAAATATACTTTAGTATTTCTACAAGTTTTAGGTTTCAATTACTATGAATAAAATTTATTCCTTTTATCACTTCTAGTTTTATTGGATTGTAAAAAAGTTCCTGTTTTTTTGTGTCACCCTGTATAAGCACTAGTTTCCTATATATGGAAATGTATTATTTAATTTAATATTTTTTTTTTTCCTATTTGGAAATGATCTGCATTTTTCTTTAAACAGGACATACTGAGAGGTCTGGTTTTCTACCCCATGCATGGATAACAGTGCTCAGAGGTGTATGAGAATTTCCATAAACTTCCTGAAACACTTTGTGATCTGTGACTAGCTTTCTCAGACTCGCAGCTGATGTTTGCTTCACCCATGTGTAAACTGTGCACATTGAGAAAATAAAAGCTGAATTAATTCAAAAGAGCAGCTTCTGAATTGTGCTGTAGGACAGATGCTTTGAGAGCAGTAAAATGTGTCTACATAAAAAAAAAAACCACAGGAATGATACAATTTTGTATTGTGTTATTGCTATATAAATAATAAAGTGTGACCATAAGTCATAAAAACATTTCAAAGATCCATCAGTCATATTATATATATATATATATTTTTTGGAACTTATAACCTAAAATTGCTCCTTTCATTTACCAGAGCAAAATCTATGCGGAGACGTGTGCAGGAAGGTGCAAAAGCATCAAAGCACAGACTAATATCATTTCTGATATAAAAGAAGTAGACATAGCTATCTGGAATTAGGGCTGTTATCTTTCGTTTTTATAATCTTAAGCTTTGCCGGTAATGTACTGTAAATCCGCTTAACAAGCACATGTTTTCTTATCTTATATTAGTAATTACTGAAGGTTATACTTGAATGATTTTGCTTCCTTTTTACTAAATCTGAAGAATTTTTTATCTTTATTAAATGTATATCTTTTACATTTACACTGCATTTAAATGTAAATGTGTGTGGTGTTTAGGAAGCACTGCAGGGTGTATTCATCCTTTAACGGTGCTGAAGAGTGGGACGATCTCATCAGCACCAAAAACAAACAAACGAAAAAACAAACAAAACAGTGGTGCACTCCTGGCGTTCTACTTATTAAAATAGAGCTTATTATACTTATCGATTTCTGGAACAAACCTGAAGGCAACCTCCCGTTCTGAAAAATGAAGCCAACACATGACAAAACGTTCCTTGAATGTCTACTGTGAGCTGGCCCCGAAAGTGAGTCAGTCACTATAGACCCCAAGGTAAAATACCCAAATTTATAACAGAAATAAACATGTTCACAGGCTGTTTAAAAAAATAATAATAATTTGGTCTCAATAGCCAGATTTCATATTCATGACAACTGTACAGTCATGAATTTTTAATGAACTCATCTGTTAATTTGTCAAAATTATACATACATAAGTAGGGGTGTGGCCGATTCTAGCTGTCTGCTATGCTTGACTTTAACCTGCTAGCTGGAATTGGTATGGATAGATAGATACTTTATTGATCCTTAAGGAAATTTCAACAATCTTTAGTTTAACTTTCAACAAGAAATAGATTTGGCACGGGAAAAGGTGTATATATGAATGAAGGAGTTTAATTACATGCAAGAAAACCTAAGCATATAAATTAACATTAACCACTACATTAACCACATAGCATTTCATCTAAGCTAAAGCTAAGCTAGCAAGCGTTTTGTAACGGTATTAGCGGTATAAAGCCTTTGAGAGGAGAGGAGCCAACACAGAAGCGGAGGAGAGGAGAGCGTGTGTGTGCGAGTATGTGTGTGTGTTACACATCTTCAGCTCTTTCACTGTGCATCATCATAGCCCTTTATTCTGTTGTCATTGCTGTTTTGTTTCTAGAATCCCAGAGACCCCAGTTTTGCATTTGTAAAAATAAATAAATAAAAAAATTCATTGAATTCAAAATTAAGCATTTTTTTTAAACCAAAGATTTCAACACTCACTATAGTAGACAGAAGTCAGACAGAATCTAAATGTACTAAAAAATCTTTTACATTGATTTATATTTTATAGCTAGTTTCTCTGAGACCCTAAACAGAAGTTAGATATAAATTATTTTAGCGAGTGTCTGGAGCGCAGCATTAAATACAAAATGAATGTTTATTTGCAGATACCATAGAATTATGAAATGTCATGCAGTTTCAAGCTGATAAAACAATGATCAGTATGTTTTAGCTTTTAAAGAGACTCTGGGATATCAGGGACCCCAAACAGAACACAAGGTTTAAATTCACAGGTGCACAAGTTCTGCGTCACATTTGTTTTTATCTGAAATGACTTACAGCTGAGACTGGAAATAATTGTGGAGCTGAGAGGAGAGTTGGAAGGATGATGCTCAAGGACACAGAAGTGGCGGTGGCAGTGCAGGGATTTGCACAAAGCCTTAAGCGCAGAGCCACAGATGCTTTTATGTTGACTTGTCTATACCCAAGATACACTGAGTGGCTATTTGATTAGGTAAATCTAACGGTAAACTCTGCCATTATACAATTTCTTATTGAAGCTTATCTGTTGCATTGCACCAAGGATATAACTGCAAGGCTATGCACTTGTATGTTTCCTCTATAATATATAAGATCTTCTTTTGTGATTGAATAACAGATCTAAACTTTGTACGGCTTTTAATTCTGACAAAATATGATTTTCATGAAATAAATCCCCGGGATTTAAATAAATGAACAGGATTGTCATTAGTTTTTTTTTTTTTTCATTTCTACCCTTATAATAATTCTACCCTTATAAAAGGAATCTTCAAAATCCCTTATGCTGTTACACCACTCCCAAGTGTGAGCCTTAAGAACATGCTAGAAGGTTCAAAGATGCTGTCTGTCAAAATTTGATATAAAGAGGTTCAGTTAAAACATGCTACCTAAAATATCTTGTCTTTTTAAACTAAACATTTTTTCCTTATAAACATTTTGACTTTTTGTAAATATTTCGGTCTTATTTTGCATAGTAGCATTATGACTTTTTAACTTGTAAATATTTGCATGTACACACTGGCTTTGCTGCGCAATGCTAATATTAGCTGTTAATTGCATGCATGTAATCAGAGTTGCCAACACTCACCTATTGAGCGTGAGACTCACACAAACAGTTATTTTCTCACGCTCTCACGCAGTTTCTCACACTTTCATATAGAAAACAATTGACTGTGGAAGATGCAAACAAAATCACCGTGCTGCAGACTGCAGTAGAGTCAGTTATAAACAGTTAAATCGCTACATCGTTCCCATGTGCACTCCCTTACATACATAGGTGTAGTTTAGCTGGAGCGTGATTATACTTTTTTCTCTCCAAGTGAAGAGAAATAATATTTGAGTATTTCTATGTAATTATTTTGGGTTGAAATTAAGACAAATTTACAGCTGCATGAAGGCATCAGTCAAATGCAAAATAAGGGATACTAATTGGAACTGTTATAATAATACTGAACAGATCAACAAGCTAATAAAATAGATCAACACTGCAATGCATTTGCAGACTGCAGCAAAGTTACGCACCAGCTGGAGCATTAAAAAGGGTGAATGAGGGCAGTGAGATTATTATCCAAAGAGTAAAATTCATGTCAGTATTTACAGTGACATTACAATATGTGCATTGAGTTTAAGAAAATATGTATAATTCCTGACAATTATACATATTCTTCCACTTTGGTGGAATTTTCCATCTTGCAATTTATGATATCTTGATTTTTCTTTTTTTCTTTTTTCTGTTTCTACATGGCCCAAGTTTCCTCCCTTCACTAATACATTCACTTTGTTCCACGGTTCCTGCTTGACTGCTACGGTTCACATACTATTGTGTGTGTCTTCTTGTAATTCTCTCCTAATCAAGTTTGTTAGCCTCTGAGTGTTCTTATGAATATAAACAGTGGTACATTTTTGTGAAAATTTAAAAGAATAGTGATTTGTGTATGATTAAATTCAATGCAATTATTTGATTTTTTTCTGTCCTGTGTGTAAATAATTTTACTGCTCTTAGGGGCATCATAGTGGGGTGGGGTGTGTGTGTGTGTGTGTTTGGGCAATGAGACCACTTATGTATTGGATCTAGAGTTCTGTGCTACACCCCTGCTGGAGTTACTGGAGAGCATGTAGGTGATTTGGCTGGTGGGTAAGGTAGGCCCTCTTTGTTTTTATTATTTCAAATGTAAGTTGTACCAACTGGAATAAGCATCTGTTCATTCATTTTAACTTGAGCCATGAAGTTTAAGGTGTATGGTTATTGTTAGACACAGTGGCTGGGCATGTGCAAAGGGGACATGTGTGTGTGTGAACAGTATGTGCAGAACCAATGCCCTTATTTCATCTTAGTCTAAGCTTTTCTTAAAAGTTTCCAGTCCTAATAGTACCCATCATATGTTCATCGCAATTTTTCAACCTTTACATATAATGCACTATGGTTCACGGTACGGTAGCATATTTTAGCACAACTCATCAAAACACCTGAAGCAGACGTTGGGATTCAGAACATTGCCCAAAGAAAGCAGAGAATCAGCCACATTGATGTGAATGCTGAGTTAATGAAGCGGTGTGGCTTTCTTGAAATTATTTCCATGACAGCCAATGACGAGCATTCCACAACGTTGTGATAGGAGTAGAATGGTTTTAATCTTGTTAAATCAATCTTTGTAATTGTGTACATTGGAAACCAAAATGTACACATCACTGAGATCCTTGGACAGTGAGTGTACACATCGATAAGACTCAGGGAAGACAGGTCTATAACTGAATATGAATACACTATTCAAAATGAATAGATAATGTGTTATAAATGAATACAAATATACGAATATACGATATACAAAGATACGAATAGGAGACACAATCTTATTTTGGGGTGTTTTTCTGTCTGCTACAAAAGACTTTCACAAGGCTTCAGGTTGAAACTAGAGTTCAGGACAGCGATCCCACAAGATACAATATCATACAGGGGAAATATCATCATACAGGGGAAATATCATACAATATCATATTGTTGGCTGGTGCAAAAAATTGTACAAGATGCATTAAAAATGCACACACATCTCTAATTAAGACTAGTTGTGAACTTAATGATGGTTCTTAGGATGAAGAACTGGCAGAACCAAAATTCACAGACCATGCAGACAGTACTGGCATTTCTACATCTGGGGCATTTTACAGTGTTTTACAATGTTTACAAAAACAAAACAAAAGAAAAAGATTCCAGTTAAGACCATGCCCAGTCGTAGTGTGAATGGAAACCTTAGAGCCCTTATTTTAATATTGTTCACATCAGATGTGTAAATTCACAGCGAATATCTAATGAATGGCTTTATCTGGTATAAACAAATTCTTACAGTCAGTTCCAGTACATATCTGGGCTGTACCGAAAGTAATGCAAAAGCATGCATGACCTTTTTTTTAAAGTTTTTTTTTATAAAAGACATGTTCAGATTGCAACAACCTATGCCATTCAATTACATTCTGTGTATTTTTTTATATTTAATATATTTACATTTTAATAAATTTTATTGTAATTTTACTTTTCTAGATCTGTATATTGTATACAGTCTTGAGTAGAGTACTTTGATTACTTTTTTGATGTAACGAGTAATCTAACGCGGTAGGTCCACCATTTAACTACTCAGTTATTTAGTTATATTTTCAAAAATGCATTCCGTTATTCAGACAATTTATGTATTCCATGAGCCAGACAGCAGTGATTTCGTTATTGTGTGTGTGTGTGTGTGTGTGTGTGTGAAAGCCGTCCTACAAGCCCCGCCCCCGATAACCGGCCCCCCTCTGTTATTCCTACTCCTATCTCACCAATGCGGTTTGACTTTGTGTTAGGCATTGTGAGCCACCGCGAGTGACCACCTGACGTTCCGCGAGACGCGCGGAAAGATGGAAAACTCTCTTTGAATCATGATGAACTGTATTTACGGCTACCGCTCGAAACGGCATAGGTGAGATAGGGGTATTAGTAGTTAACAGATTATGGGCCAAACTTCGCTGAGTGATGATGGTAGAATAATTA
>JAQMYJ010000015.1:13055758-13089483 GCA_030014305.1 Clarias laeviceps
GGGTGATGTGGTTGTGGTTGAGGGTGATGTGGTTGTGGTTGAGGGTGATGTGGTTGTGGTTAAGGGTGATGTGGTTGTGGTTAAGGGTGATGTGGTTGAGAGTGATGTGGTTGTGGTTGAGGGTGATGTGGTTGTGGTTGAGAGTGATGTGGTTGTGGTTGAGGGTGATGTGATTGTGGTTGAGGGTGATGTGGTTGTGGTTGAGGGTGATGTGGTTGTGGTTGAGGGTGATGTGGTTGTGGTTGAGGGTGATGTGGTTGTGGTTAAGGGTGATGTGGTTGAGGGTGATGTGGTTGTGGTTAAGGGTGATGTGGTTGAGAGTGATGTGGTTGTGGTTGAGGGTGATGTGGATGGTGTTTGTGGATGAGAGTCATGTGATGATGAGGATAGGTTGATGAGGATGTGGTTGACAGTGTTGTGGTTGAGGATGACGACATTGCAATGCCATCATAAATGATGTCATTTTGGATGAAGGTGATATGTTTAAAGTTGAGTATGATGTGGTTGTTGTTAAGGATAATCTTGTCGTGGGTGAGGAAGAGGTTATCATGTTTGAGGATGATGTGGTTGGGTTTTGTTGTATTTTTGAAAGACTAAAAAAGAGTGCAACGTTTCCGCATTTTTTAATGTCAGCGTAACATTGTCTGGCCATTAAAAATATATATAAAATGTATGGTGGAAGTGCAGCACCGCCATTTCATAGCAATTCAGTTTGCTTATAATTAATCCTTAAGCCACCATTTATTCTTGTGTCTTGGAATCTGAGAGCATACAGTATATGGACAAATTAGATCTCTAACATCATACTTATAGAAATGTGTACACTTTGTGGCTTTGTCAGTCACGAATGGACATGAAAGGACTTTGTGTTTAACAGCAGTAGAGGAAACAGAGAAATGATAAAGAGCTGTCCTTGAGGATCATTTGTGGTGAAATGTTGTGCATTGCCCAGACACTTAACAAAATAATTTAGTGAGCAGAGTGTAAAATAAAGATCCCAGGACTTCAACTTAATGATCAGTATCCCTGTCATCCTAATTGTTTTCATTTAATACGAAAGCATGGATCGATCATCCTCCTGAAGCTGATGGACTTGACATTAAGTTAAATAAATTACTACTACATGTGATCTTTCTTGTTGTTGTTGTTGAACCACATCCTTCCTTGTTAGTGCTAAATCGCATTTTCCCCAGGTTATTATTTGTATTTGTTTTGAGCACTCCTGTCATGCAAGTTTTTTTTGGCAAGACAAAGCCATCAGTCTATTTATTGTGTTCATTAAAAAGAAAGCGAGACTCTCTCTCTGTTAACAAGCTTTAAATGACTTATTTGTTTTCATTTAAGGGGAACTTTTAAAAGTTCTTTAAAAAAAAAAAAATGGTGCAAGTAGAAACTGAAATAATGTGCTGGAGTAAATCCACCATGTCTGGCTGGGAAGAAACAGCGCATACACAGCTCAGGTCTTAACCTCAGTGATACAGGCTGCACTTTTCTGCTTAACTTATTAGCACTTGCCTGACACACAGCATTGCATATTTGCACACACTGTTCTGATTTAGCTGGTTGCCTACTCTGTGGGCCTCTGCAATAATCCTTTGCTTTGCATCGTGATAGTTTTTGATGCATTTATCTGTAGGAGGGGGCACAAGAGTCCAGTGTTTCATAAATCACCCATCTTTTACTGCCTGTATTCATCGCATCACAAACATGAATATTAGCAACAAGAGGAACTGATTCAGATCCAGTTGGGAAAAAATGGAAGGATGGGGAGTGTATCAGGAATCCGCAAATAAATCCATTGATGGACATCAGTTTATTTATACACATCACTTACTATGTGGATATTTTTTGTTTCCAAATTATCCAACAAAAATACCCTATACAGTGTTAAGTCAAAAATTATCCACACGCTGGCTGTAGAATTTATTTGAATTAACTTTTAGAAAAGACAAATACATCATTTTTGACATACAGTATTCTCCTTGCATTTTAATACATTTTGTCCTCCTGTCAACAAGCAAAAATTTATGTTTGAGGCTGAGCTGTGCAGCGCTGTCTTTACTTCTTCATCAGAGGTGAATCTTCATCCTCGTAGGGCTGCTTTCAGGGAGCCAAAGTGCTGAATGTAGAGGGAGAATTATTTAACATTAAAAAGCAAAGTTTTTGCAGAGTGTCGACAGTGTCAGCAGAATTGTACGGACGTGCATCATCATGCAAGATCACAAGGCCCTTGAATAGCAGTCAATAGCATCTCTCTGTGTTTAATCCATGGGTTAGTCTTCAGCTCTTCAATAAGTATTTCACTGTAAAGAGCAATGTTGATTGTTGAACTTTTTCCTGATAATGTTCCAATACTGGCTCTTGAAAATCGCAGAAAACTACAGCATCAATTTTCCAGCTGATGGTTGACTTTTGAACTTCATTTTGATTTCTCTTGGTTTTTCATGGTTATTGAGGACGTTTCTGTTCCATACTCTGCTGTTTGATGAATCCATGTCTCGTCTCCAGTAATGATTCTCATTAAGAAACGTTAAATCTTCTTAGAGTATCACTTTGCAGATATTGAAACGCTTCTGTTTATGCTGTTTCGGCACCAGGTACACCAGGCCGCAAAAATGAATCACCGTATGCTGTCCATCGCTTGTGCAAATCACAAGCGGGGCTTCGATTTCTGCTTGCACCGCAGTTACAAATGAACTGATTTAAACTTTTACACCTGCGCAGCAGTGACTGGGGAGACAGTAGCCTTGAACGAAAAGCGCTGATAAGACAGCGTGGCCAGCAGAAGTTTCAATATAACCGGAGTGCGACTCATTTTTGACTCAACCTTGTATCTGTCCTTGCACAATAGGTTTGTGTTGGACTTGACGACACGACCAAGCCTTGTTATAATCCATATTTAATATACAGTATAAAGCAAATGTGTGCGTGTGTATATGTGTTTTAAATACTGCTACACAATTAATAATATAGTATTCGAAATCGCAATACGGACCTTTGCATTTATTTAATGACATTTAATGAAATTGAAAGGCTGCAATTTATTACAGGTAATATACACATGGTCTGGAATTTATATTGAGTTTTTTATACTTGTGGTGGTAAATACTGTAAAAATTGACAAGCGTCCTCTTAATGAAATCATTTGTGTGTTATTTGCTGTTAGCCTAGATAAATATGAGTACAAAATGGAATATATGGAATAGCTAAAATACCACAGTTTAAATGTAGTTTAAATGTGTCTAAATGATCACATTATGATTTTTTTTGATTAAATCAAGCAGCCATAGTTTTATGTTTAGGGTGGAACATTTGATTTTGTGCTGATTATCAAGTGATGGATAAGAGAAACGTTTCTCACACCTCACTGAAGCTGCTTGAATTTAATATGAGCCTCGGCGTGGTCAGGTGCAGTGTGTGAATCGAAGAGTCTCTGAACATGTCTATCTTTACAGGCTGCAGCTTGGAGAGAAAGCGAGGGTGTTTTTTTGGCCTTTGATTTTTTTTTCATCCTCCTTGAGCGCCTTATCACTTTCCTCTCCACTCTGCCTTTTTACTTTCCCTGTCTCTTTGGCACCCACCTCACCACCATTTATAAACTCATAAACAGAGCCATATTGTGCATGTTTATCTCTCACGGTTTGTTTATGTCCTGATGGCCCGTCGGATCATTTTCTGAAGAGCAGGAAAGAAAACCTGCTTGTCAAAAGTGCACGCGACATTTGGAGGGATACTTACCGGGCACACAAATTGTGCATCCCTTAAGACAGTACACAATGCTGGAGCGTAATTAGACAGTGGTGGGAGTGCAACTTATAGTGCCCTGCATGCAAGATGGTCCCAAATGAGTTGCTTGAAATCCACTAAACTGAATAATTGAGTTCAGTTTATGTTCTGTGTATGAGGGGAATCAACATACTGTAGCAGTAGTGTTTCCTCTATGAGCATTATAATTGCAGGATGCAATGAAAAGGGAATTTCTGCAAATTAGCGGACCTGGACGTTTCCTGTTATCAAAGTTTTCGGTGGTATCAGTGGTAGACATTCAATGTGGCAGATTTGTGGGGGCGTCTAAAACACATTAAGACACACACGCAAAGCTAATCAGAAAATTCTCCAGTAAAACCAAAAACATAACAGCGAAAATAAAAACGTAACAATAAATCATAAAAATCAAAAACAGAAGAATTACCGTACGGCGTTCATTCCCATCTAAATAGAAATATAAAAATTCTAATTAATTAAAGGTAAAATGTTTACATTTACATTTAGGCATTTGGCAGACGCTCTTATCCAGAGCGACTTACTTTTTTTTTTTTTTCTCATTATACATCTGAGCAGTTGAGGGTTAAGGGCCTTGCTCAAGGGCCCAACAGTGGCAACTTGGTGGTTGTGGGGTTTGAACCTGGGATCTTCTGAACCATAGTCCAATGCCTTAATGTCCAATGTTCAGAGTAAAATGTTCATATTCAAAGAGTAAAATGTTCATCTTACTCTTGTTATAATATATTGAGTAATGTTCATTTCAGAAAATGCCATAAATGCCAGTGTAGTCAAATAAAAGTTTGTGCAAACTGCATAAAGTAAATACATAACTTTTCTTATCGGAAAATATATTTTTGTACTGCTTACTCTAACTTATTAGAAGCAGGACTAACTAGGAATTCTAGTTAGCACATGAAGAAAGAAAAAAACTGTTTTGATAACTGTTCGTTTTTACCTGCACTCATTTTTTTCCCCGCATTGATGTTAGGTTCTTTAAACATTTGAATTATTAAGCAGGCAGTCTAACTTGGCATGGTTGTCACAATTAAACCTTGACTTGGCAAACAAGCCATCCGCCTGTTTTGCTCCGTCTTGTTTTCTACAACAAGGTGTGAAATAGAAGGTTTTACTTTCAGGTCCAGAGGAAAGAAAGCAATTAAGTGTGTGAAATAAACAGCACTTATCTTTATTACAACACTGTTTCCTTTTAAAACCAAAACCGCTTTCATGTGTCATAAAGGACGAGAAAGAAAGTTGTAAATGAACACTTATGGAACTTTAAAGCTCACCAAGTAGCTTACTCAAGTGTGTTTTCAAGCTGACCTTAACAAAGAGGAAGAGTGGCAAAATACAGCTGCAACGTACAGTAGGAGCGCTTCATATCTATGACTCTTCGTGTTGTTATTAGTTTGCAAGTGATAAAATGGACCTCATTTGACCTGATCCTGGACACATTCTGCGTTTACTGTTTGCCTGTGACTTGGAACCTAAAAGCACTCATAAATTCTGATGATAACACCCACAGTAACGGGGCTCATTTACAGCAGTGATAAAGTTACATGCACAAATGAAGTGGTGAAAATGATAAAGCAGAATAATCTGTCCCTGAAATGTCCATTAAATAGGAGTGGGGCAAGATTGTAATTAGCATTTGGGTTCTTAATCCTTCCAGGAAGTGGGTAATTTATTTAAAACTAACCACACTAAAGGAATCGTATCCAAAGACCTCTATAACAAGAAAGAAAGAAAGAAAGAAAGAAGCTCTAACAACATTTTATTATATCTATCAGTTAGAGGTAGTGGTGTAAAGTTGCAAAGTTTAACCATTATAGGGCAATAAAATTTTATGGCATTAGATTTTGGCCCATTTCTGTGCAAAAAAAAGGAGAAAAATTTGCTAACAAATTTGTTATGCCACTCCACTGGCATAAGTCTTTCACGTGCTTGTTTTGTGCTTGACAGGGTTGCCAGATTACACTGACAAAATCCCTTTATGCAGTGCTGAAAACCCATCCACTCTGATGGCACAATAATGACATCTATACAAGGATTCAGTCAGGACCTTCTACTTTCAAACAATATTGAATGAAAATATAGCCTGTGGTTGCATAATCAAAAATGAAAAAAAAAAAACTCATAATGCACTTTAACAATTAAACATGGAATATTAGGCAGCACTGTGGGTCGCCAGGGTCATGGCTTCGATTTCCACCTTGTGTGTGTGTGTGTGTGTGCTTGTACTCTATGATGGATTGTATGATGGGTGTACCTCGCCTAGTGTGCTGAGATCCCCCACGACTATGTACAGGATAAGTGGTACAGAGAATAAGTGAGAGAGAAAGTATTATTTTATATTAAGATTCTGCTTACATATTGGACATCTTGAATGTTCTTTTCATTTAAGAACATGGACAGACATTTTTTGCTTAATTTTTTTTTTCTTTCTTTAAATGTTTTTTAACTTCTATAAATAATAATTGCAAAGCCATTTTAAAATTTTCTCCTTTTTTCTTTGCTGATCAAAAAACTAAACCGATCCATGACCTATGACTGTGCCGGTACGTTTTACGATAAAGATAATCAATTAGAGAATCCTTTAACCAATCTGTAACATAGTGCTATTATGCTATGGAAGTTTTAACAGTTGCCCAGAGGAATGGTGCAGACTCAGCACTACAGGCAGGCCATCAGCCACGTTGCTGTGTTTACTCAGTTTCAATTAATGTATTATGTAGTCTGTTTAATAATGTCATCCATATTGATTGATGACTGAACACTGTCTAAATTAGACATAAACGCTGAAACCGTACATTAATATGGAGATGTAAAGACAGTTTTAGAATGAAGACGCTTTGTTTTACATTTTACCATTATTTTCAATTAAGTTCATATCTGTTTTACACTCTATATAGTCAAACATTTGTGAAAAATTGACAATCATTTTTGAACATCTGGTTCTAGATTTAGTCTCTGTTTGCCTTTATTATAACCTCCAATCCCCCAGAAAGCCTTTCAAATAGATTTTCGAGTGGAGCCGTGGGATTTTGTGCTCACCCAGCCAGAACAGCATTAGTGAGGTCAGACACTGATGTCGGGTGAAAAGGCCTGGGGCACAGTCAGCATTTCAGTACATGCCAAAGGTGTGCAGTGGGGTTAAGGTCAGGGCTCTGTGCAGGCAACTCAACTCTGTAACCATGGCACACCATGTGATGTCTGAATGGACCTTATTTTGTGGACAGGGACATTGTTCAAATTCTATTCTTTATTTGTCACTGTCTTAAATGGTAAGACAGTGCATAATTCCTAATTTTAAGATACTGAACTGTACAAACATTACAAAACACACTTAATAAACATAAGGCAAATGAGACATGTAAGATGCATAAGATGTATAAGAGGGAAAATACAGTGCAGATAAAAATAAATATCTTCAGGTCAGATACAAACTGCAATATGTAAGTACAGTGGAACCTTGGATTACGAACATAAGACTTGTAAACCAAATCGAATTTTCCTATTAGAAATAATGGAAAATAAACAAGAAATCTCTCTAATGACACTCGATTGAGCGACACACTAATGGAATCACTGCTGTAAAGTAAAAATAAAACAAATTAACCTGCACTTTACCTTTGAAAAGAATCGCGACAGAGCAGTGTTTCTGTGTAGAGCAGAGAGAAAGCACGTGTGTGTGTGTGAGAGTGAGAGAAGGAGGGGTGTGTGTGTGAAAGGGGACGGTGTCCAATGACGTGCATGCACACAAACAGAGAGGGAGAAAATTGCACGCACATGTGCTGAATCAAGCCAGGAATCGAACCTGGACCCTGGAGGTGCAAAGTGACAGTGCTAACCAATAAGCCACCATGCCACTGATGTGTCTATAAAATGAAGATAAAAGTAATCATGTCTAAGGTCCCATTAAGAGATATCTTTTGCAAATTACTGTAGCTCCTCTTAAAACGCTGTGTTTGTACCCATGCCGTGGCAAAGTTGCTGTGAAAGTACAGCTGTGAGAGTAGCATGTGGCTTAGATGATCAGATTCCTCGATTGTCCTTTTAGTTTTCTCTTTGCATACTTTACATTTGAATGTACTGTAAATGTACTGCAAGTCTTGTACACATTCACTCTGATGCACCACCCTTTTCAGGTCCTTTTGTGATCCACACTGCTAGTGTTTGCATGGCCGAGGAAATTCAGCAATTCAATCCAAAGTCTTTGAGTTTGCTGATCAGCCTAGATGGGTTTATAGTGTTATAGGCAGAAATGTGATACATTTCTGAAAATGAACAGCAACTTGTAATTCTGGTACTGGTTTGGGCCCCTGAATCCCAGTAAAGAGAACTTATAACAATGCTACAGCATACAAAGATATTGTATACACTTGCATGTTTCCAGTAGCAACAGTTTGGAGAAAGCTAGTGTGTGGGTGTGATGATTAGGTGTTCGCAAACCTTTTACCTTATAGAGCATTTGTATAAATTATTGTCTAAAATCCACTAAGACAGTTTAGTTTCGCCTTTACAGACTTCACACCCTTCTAGTTAAATTCTTTGTTAGAATTTATATCTGTTTATGCCCAGGGCTTTCTCTTGCTTTAGTGAATAACTTCCCCTGGATACTCTACAGTCGATTTGTACCTTGAACTACTGCTCATCCCTGGACTACTGTTTGCAATATGCTCATACTGAACTTTCTTTCAACACAATAATATTCTTGCTGTGCACTGAAGACATTTATATTTGATAATTTTTCACCATTTTCCCCCTGAAATGTATGTCTAGATTGTAACTTTAGTTTTCTCCCATCAATAGTACAGTTAAATTTGACTGACAGGTGTTTCTTGTTGTTTAGGTGTGCCTTGTTAGATTGACTGTTTAAACATTTAAAAGCTCTAAATGTTTGATCTTGTTTTGTTCTTGGATTGTGCCTATGATGACTGAATTTGGTGTTCAAAAGGATAAATGTACATGAAGACCAGAGAGCTATATATGGGAGAAAAGCAATGCATTTTAAAGCTGAGAATGAACCTCTGCACAAACATTGGGCATTGAAGTGAACTGAAAAAGAAAGAAAAAAAAACTAAACAGATTGACCAAGGAAAACAACAGCAATTGACGACAGAAACATTGTGAGAGCTGTGGACTAAAAAACCCAGAACAAACCGAATTTCCAGAAGGAATTCAGAAGTCTGTAGAACCACTCTGTCTCCCAATTAGCAAAGAAATGCATTCATCCAACCTAACTAGGAAGCAAGTGCAGCAAGATACTGACTAAAAAACACTGCCAACACAATAAAGGACTTAATCAGGGGACACATGTTGAAGGTTTCAGCCTGCCAAGTCAATCACCAGACTTTAACAAATTTGGGCATGGATTTCACCTCCTGAACCAAAAACTGAAAGGAGAAACCCGTCAAAGCAAACAACAACTGGAAATGATGCATTAGGTGCCTGAATAGCATCATAAAAGATAAATGCAACAGTTCGGTGGATTGCTGGTTTGATTTGAGTTGAATTTTTATTTAATATAAGACTAAATGTTCCTTTACTTTTGCTCAACTAATTGGGTGGTCTGCTACCAAAGGTGCGCTGTTCTAAGTTGTTTAACAGTGTGTCAAAGAACATTGCTGTTCCAGGGCTTTCAGATGAGACTAAATGTGCATTTCCATCACGTTACATTGTGACAATTTCTACTGTTGCTCTATAAAAAACAAAATTTAATGTATATCAAGGAGCAGGAAACTAATGCAGAAATGTTATAAAAATGCAAATGATCTTTTTTTTTTTTTTTTACATTTTCAAACTGGAAGCTGATCTTGGAGATACACACAGGCTATTTTTTTTTTTTTTTTTTAAAGTTGTGACAAATGTAAAAGCATTCACATGATGGCCATAATTTTGACATTATTTCTTTAGGTGTATCCAATTATACCAATTCCTATTAAAATGTAGTGAAATTGAATGAATGTACATATCGCACAAAAATACTGCTTGTACCTGTATATTAGCAGCATGGGGGGTCTCTACAGCTGTGTGAGCAGCGGGGGCTTGTTACTTACCATAGAGCAGGAAGCAGAGGCATATCAGTCTGTTGTAGTGTTTATTTATTAGATACTGACACTGACACAATGACAGTTTTTTACGTTTGCAGGGGAATGAACTTAGACATAAGATTTTTACACTAGAGCTCTATTATCAGAACAATTATACAATAAATTACTGTATTATGGAGGAGTGGTCAGGATTCTGAATATACAGAAAGACTTATTGTCTTTTAGACCTGTATTAAAAGGAAGTAAAGTTTATCAAATTTATTAACCCTGTTACAGTATGAGGACTAAATCATGTCTAAAAATTAGATAAAAAAGGCAGTGATGGTTTTGCTTTTTAGTTTTGTATTTGGTGTTTATATTCCTAAGCAGAAACATTCCCAGACCCATCCAGGAAAAGCGTTTCCTCTCAACACCGAAAGTTCCTTTCTGCCCCTGCCTGTATTGTGAGTTACAGGAGACAAAACATATCTTATTACTGATGTTTCTTGCTTTATATGACTAAAGATGATTTATTCAAATTTATCTATATGGCAAAATAAAAAGCTCCAGGAAACACTGTATCCTGTGGTAAATAACCATAGGGAACAGTTGAGGTGAGGGACACACCCTGAATGCATGTCCATCTCAGGTCGTTATGCGCACTTAATTTCACATCCAGGAACAACTGACAGCAGCTAACCTACTAACCTGTCATGTTTTTAATATGAACCTTCCTAATAGGAAACCAATGTACAAATATAACATAGAGAGAGCAGAACACTGAACACTAAGGTTAGGATCACACAGGAGTCTATAATGCTGTAGGGTGGCAACATGTCCATTGTACCATCCAGCCGGTAAGAAATTTGCTTGACAGATTTTTCTTTAAACAAAAGAGTTCAGCAACTGACATTCACTCCACTGAACTGACAATACCACTCATCAACTCTGTGTAAAAAGTACATCTCTCATGCATAAAGAACAGAGCAGTGACAACGCAAAGGCAGCACCGAGTCCATTCTCATGGAGAAATAACTGCAGAGAAAGCAGCAACTCAGATCTTGTAATAACCTTCCAGAGAAAACAGTCTAAAAATCTACAATGATCACATAATGCAAAACTGACTTGACTTGCAAGAATAAAATATTACTAATTAACATGAACGGGCTACAAAATCCAGCATGCATTCCAGTTCTTTGTGAATGAATCATCCTCTGCTACATCTGCAGTGGTTAACGGCTTTGTACAAAAGGTCAGATTTTTTGTGAGGCTTATCCCTTCCATTGAAGCATGTGTTTAGTCCACACTCGAATGAATTCGATCTAACATGGATCATCGGGTTTTACACAGATCAAACTCACTTGGGGACGTCTAGCTTGTTGCACTCAAAGTAAGTGTGAAACCTTGTATGAATAGAGTGAAAGAATTGTTTAAAGCAAATAAAATAAAGATGTTGGTGATATCAGTACTTCTTTATTACTGAACAAAAACAGGATTTAAAAAGTGGACACCTGTGTCTAAAGCACTAGAAAGAGACTGTGAAGAAGCTACTTTGACGGAGTACGACAGCATCCTTGTCCCTGACAACATCCTTGTTCTGACTTGATAAAAACACAAATTTTAAGTGATTATAATAACATTATGATGGGCAGTATATCTCCGCCATAGCCAGAGGTGGGTAGTAACGAGTTACATTTACTCCGTTACATTTACTTGAGTAACTTTTAAAAAAGAAATTACTTCTATGAGTAGTTTTACTACAGCATACTTTTTACTTTTACTTGCGTAGATTTGTGAAGAAGAAACGCTACTCTTACTCCGCCCACTACATTCAGCTACACTCGATTCGTTACTTTTCTTACAATTTATTCTATACATGAAGCCGGTGGATTTACTGCACGATTGTTTCACCAATCAGACGCAGCAACAATAATCACATGACTACGTTTGACCAATCAGGTCAGGCGAAATAGTGGGGGAAAAACCTTCAGCCGATGTTCTATAAATTCATCCTACCTGTTTTTTTTTTCATGTTTGTGTGACTATATGTTAACTTTAATTGTACATATAATGTTACTTCAACAGGCTATGAATATATAAGTATGTTTCAGTACAGAATGAATCGCCAACAAATGTGTTGTACATATGATGCATCAATGGCATAATATACTGTACAAAGCATGTTTTGCTTGTAAAGAATAGCTTCATACTGCGGTGTCTTCTCTATCTGCCAAAACAGACACACACGCACATATAGTATATCTATATACTGTGTATATATCGGACATTACGATTGAAACAGTTATTCAGTACTTGAGAAGTCTTTTCACCAAATACTTTTTTACTCTTACTTGAGTAATATTTTGGATGACTACTTTTTATTTCTACTTGAGTAATATTATTTTAAAGTACAGCTACTTTTACTTGAGTATATTTTTTGGCTACTCTACCCACCTCTCCGTACAAAAGGGAAATTCTAAGAGGAGCATCCACCCTACATGACTATTAATATTAATTAAAAGCAAGCATTCAAGTGGTTTGTAAAAATGCAAAGTTTTGCATTTTATTGTTTTGTCTTTTTTGTTTTGAAGCGATTGCTCAGCAAACCAAGGCTAAAGAAAATAAAGAAATATTTATAATTATACACTTCTTGGACAAAACAAGTCACAATTTCAGAAGGGTCAAATGATTAGCCTGCATCAAACAAAGAAAAAATTAAATTACTGGAATTTGGTTAAGCACCGTCTATGTCTTTATGAAAATCTCGAAGGATAATACCGAACTGTCAACTTGGAAAAAAAAAAACATGAACAAGGATCATTTATGCAGCAACTCATGATATAGCAACTAAAACTTTTCCTGATAAAACATTTACAGTATGCACCAAACGTTTAGTTGCTTCATCAAAAAACAAGGATCACCAGTAGAAGTTATAGCGCTGCTTAATAGTGAAAGTAAGAGCATTTCCGCACATAATGTGATGAGAACTCACAGCTTTAGAATAAACCAGCTGTTTGCCCATAAGAAAACCACTTGTTAGTGAGACTAATCTGGAAAAACACTTGAATTTGCTTGGGAAAAGAAAGAATGGACTTTGAAGGTCATGTGGTCTGATTTGTCCAGATTGACCCTGTTCCACTGATACAAGCGTCATGGTAAGAAGGGAAGCGCATGACGTGATGCACCCATCATGCCCACTGTACAAGACTCTGGAGGCAGTGTTATGATCTCAAGGCACTTCAGTTGGTCAGGTCTACGCTCAGCAATGTAATGTGGCAATAAAATGAAGTCAGCTGACGACCTGAATGTACTGAATGACCAGGCTTTACTGTCAATGCATGTTTTTTTTCTCTGATGCCACGACCATATTCTAGGACTAAAATTGGTGAAAGAGAGATTCTGGGAGCACGAGGAATCATTTTCAGACATGAATTTGCCACCAAGTTGTGTGCTGTAATTAGACATAAAGGTGGTCGAATAAAACATTAGACTGTGTGACTGTTTTTTTTTTTTTGTTGAGCCAGTCAGTGTATATAATACTTGAGATGACTTGTGATAATTGTACTTACAGTGGAACCTTGGATCGCGAGTAACTTGGTCTGCGAGCATTTTGCAAGACGAGCATGCTCAGTCTCAGTCCACGTGTGTATAGACGACATCCGTGCATGCGTGTACTCTTTACTATAACATTGTGACCACGTATGTGTGTGTACGCATGTAAAGCAAAAGCTAGTGGTTCCATGTTAAAGAAGTTTCCAGACAGAGCAGTGTTTCTGTTAGTGTGTATGTTTGTGCATGCGTGTGTGTGTGTGTGTGTGTGTGAAAGCCAACCTATACAGTAGCCCATTTCTCCTCTCTTACTTAAAAGGAGGGAGGGGGCTACTGTTTAAGATGAGAGTAGGGTGGGAGGGAGTTCTCCTACACAGTAGCCCTCTCCCTCCTCTTAGGGTCTTAGGTCAGCTTCACACACACACATACGCACACGCATGCGCGCACAAACACACTAACAGAAACACTACTTTGTCGGGATTCTTTTCAAAGGTATAGTGCAGATTCATTTGTTTTATTTTTACTTTGTATTTTGTATTGATTATTTTTATATGAATATTTTGGGTTGTGGAATGAATCATCAGAGTTCCCATTATTTCTTATGGGGAAATTAGCATTGATATATGAGTGATTTAATACACAAGCACACTTCTGGAACAAATTATGCTCGCAATCCAAGGTTTAACTGTATTGGAAAAAAAAGTTAATTGACAGTTAATTTTTAAAATAGAAACATGCACACACAAATATATAAAATATATAAAATATTTGCTTTTATGATAAAACTAATTTATACTAATGTATAATATATACTTTTAACATGTAAAGTCTTTTTCTTTGCATGCTGATGTGTATGGGATAACACCACTTCTCACACTTGTTTCTGCTCACATTTATTTCTAATATTGTTCAATTCTGTGTTATATACAAGCCTGTTTAGATTTTAAATCTTTTCAAAACTGTAAAAGAATTTAAGATAAGACTATGCAATTCATGTTAAAAAATACATTGCACATTTAAAAAGTCTCTAAATAGGTCCTTGTGTTGGATTCACAGGCATTTTGTATTATTTTTGGCATAAAATTATAGTATTGGGTAACAACTAAATCAGGCTTCTTCTTCTCTTTTTTTCCTTCACCTTATGGATGATGAATGATATACACCCCAGTCTCCCCAGCTGCTTTTCTGTATAAGTAGATCCAGTCCATTCACACTGAAATGATATATTGAGTGCTGGAGTCTGGATCCTCACTACTAACCGCACAGTTCAACCAGAAAATAACATTGTCACATTTCATACATAAATTTTTAAAGCGGTAGTCATCTGTGAAAAAACAGTCTGAAAAAGCCAAACTAAGGAACCAGAATGAAATAGTTTCAACTGGGAATTGGGGCGCCTGATGAGAAATGTCTCTATTCCTTATGCCAGCATTCATCTGACCATGAAATGTGCTTGTGGCGTACACAAATACAACATCAGAATTTTTTGGTCACTTTTCAGTGCAAATTTTTGGTGCAAGGTCTTGATTATATTAGTGTTAAGAGTAACTAGGTTAACTGGATCTCATGACCCTCTCATACGTGTCCCCGAGTTTTTGTGTTTTTTTTGTGTTTTGTTTTTATCTGTATTTTGTGAGACTTTTAGTACATTAGCTTGTACCTGACTCTATTTCCCAGCACTACAATCTACACACTACAATCGGCACATGGTTGTTATGACGTTCACCTAAAACTTGTTTAGAACTGCATATCATACTGTGTATGGTTCTGTATGTGGCAAATGAAATTAGAATTTTGAATTTGATTGGCTTGTCTGTATAAAGTGCTTGTTAGAGTTGATTCTTGTGCATCTGTTCTGTTTGGTGTTTACAGTAGTTCCCTGCTTGGTTCTTTGTTCATGTTACTTTGTCATAGTTGGCAGTAACATTAGGGTTAGCTCCTAGTTATTTTTTTCATACCCTTTTTTTTTTAGATATCGCTGGGCAACACAGCCTCTAGAATTAACTCGTACTTTGGTCTGAATTGAAAACACCACATGCAGGAGTGTAACAGGGACTCTCTGGATAACCAACAGGCATGATGAAAATTACCTGAATATGCCATGATGCACATATAATGAGGCTTTCATCTTTTCCCTTTCTTCTTTCTACAAGACTTAATTGGAGATTTTTTTTTCTTCTTTTGTTTGGGGTTTGTGTCTGTACAATGACCTTGAGTGTTATCATGGCACTATATGAATGGAACACACAATTAGGTATTTTGAACTGGTGTTGTATTTCTTAAAACTCTAAATTCTGCAAACGTTGAAAAGATGCTTGCTTCTCTTAGAATGTAGAATACCAAAGTAGGGACGGGGCATCCAGCAGACCATGGTCATGTCCACCATCCAGCATGACATCGGGAAATGCTCTGCAAACCTATCTTCATTTAAAGAAAATCGATTAATTCACAAAGTGAAGATATGATCTTGTGCTGAAATACTCTGTATTCAACTACAAAGTCTCCTGAGTCATCTGGACACCAACGTACTGAAGGCCAGGTTATCGGCAAGGCATGTAATTCCCCCAAACTTCTTACTGGAATGATTTCTAGCAAAAATTCTAGATGTTGTCATAGAGTATTACAGTTTTCTAGATTCCTTGCCTTACCTTATTACCTTATTACCTTGACCCACAAACAGAAGCATATAAAGGACCCCTAATGCTCAAATTGTTTCTTTCTTTCTTTAAAGTACAACGAAGCATGCTTTAGATGACCATAATTGATATAGTAACCATTTTACCATCCTGGCTGCATATTCCAAGAGTTTTAGAGTATCCTTGCAGCATGGATCCGACCACTTTGTGTACTGTGAACTTTGGGGAAATCCTATCCAAAAGAAGAAAACAATTCTGTTACTGTATGTGGAGGGAAAATCGACTCCAACCTGAGAGCTGCATATTAGCAGAAATCCAGATAATTTGACAGACACAGAAGTGAACTCCACATGGTTTAGCGAGGGAAAACCACTCAAGCGTTCAAGCAGTGCATTAACCCACTAGGCAGGAATGGAGGAGGTTTTTGTTGTATTTGTAATGGGTGCAAGAATGCAGAAAAAAATACCACTAATGAATAGTGCTTCCTTATAGTGCAGTAAAAAAGTATTTGCCCCTTCCTGATTTTGAAATTTTTTGGCATATTTGTCACACTTAAATGTTTCAAACAAATCATCAAACAAATTTAAATATTACAGAAAGATAACCCGGGTAAATACAAAATGCATTTTTTAAATGATGATTTTATTCATTAAGGAGAAAAAGTTGTCCAGGTGCTGTGTGAAAATGTAATTGTAAAAGTGACTAAACCTAATAACTGGTTGTGCGGCAACAACTGCAATCAAGTGATTGTGATAACTGGCAATAAGACTTCCTGGGAAGGAATTTTGGCCCACACTTTTCAGAATTGTTTCAGTTTACACCACTGGATGGTTTTCAAGCATGAACGGCCTGTTTTAAGGATCTTAAGTCTGGATTTTGACTACTTCAAAGGCCACTTCAAATCCTTATTTTTGTTTTTTGGAGTCATTCAGTGGTGGACTTGCTGGTCAATTTTGGAGCATAACCCAAGTGTGCTTGAACTGCTGACCGGACATTCTCTTTCAGTATTTTCTGGCAGAGCGCAGAATTCATGGTTCCATCAATTATAACAATTTGTTTAGCTGCTGAAGCTGCAACACAGCCCCGACCACCGCCATGTTGGACTTTTTCTGAAGCGGTGCGTTACTGTAGTTTTCGCCAGATGTAAAGGGATGCACACCTTCCAAAAAGTACAACCTTTGTCTCTTCTGTCTCTTCTCAAAAGTCTTGGGGATAATCAAGATGTTTTTTGGCATTGAAGTGTGACGAGTATGAAAAAAAATCAGGAAGAGGTCAAATACTTTTTAAAGGCAAAATTGATGTGTTAATCATTATATAGTCATTCTTTCTCAATGGCAAGGCTGCCACCATGGGGAGAACACCGGGTCAGTTGTCCCACGCCCTGGGTAAGGGAGGGCCAACAAGGCCACTCTAACTCCTTAATAGTCTCCTGGACTCATTTGTTAAAAAATGATATTTGTGAAAACTTATAGTATTCGAGAGTCACGTAAAAGTGAAACAAGTGTATGTGCGTCATAGCAAGTCTGGGGTTGTGGTGGTGAGGAGGGGGCCTTTGGAGATCTCTTTGCCCGGCATGAGCAAGACAAACGATGGGCCTGCTCATTGCCATAAGGATTGTCATTGATTCTAGAGGTTTCTAAGTATTAAAACTTAAATCAGAGAAGAAAGAGTGCAGTTGCAGAGTAATAGTCCATGCAATTGATGTCACTTCACCTCCAGTTGAAAAACTAAGCTGAGAACAAAGCAAAGCAGCTCCGCTCAATACCCAAAGCACCTTACAGATTATGTAATAAAACATTAAAGATATGAATAATGTATACAACAAAGTTAAGAAATAAACATTGATATAATCCTAATCAGTACAGAGAAGATCCAGGGGTGATAAAATCTCTGGCAGGTAGAGATTTGCTCTGAAACAGTAAGAATAAATACTCTTAATCTTTGCACTCATAATAAAGACAGTTCCTTTAGGCTTCTTCGGATCATTAGGTCCTTATAATGTTTTTAATGGTTTTATCTGGAATGGTAATTGAATGGGAAATTTGTTGTTGGTGTAGTTTTCTAGTAGAGGACGGTTAAAGGTTACCTCAAAGAAACAGGCTAAAGATTTAATCACTTTATAAGGAACCTGATGGTATTATTGCATAGTTCAATATTCATACAAAAGCAGCAGGTACAGTACAGTATGTTTGCCATCTTACAGGATTATTGACCTTGTGTTATTACCTATATACTGTAGAGTTTCACATTTCTCCCCGTGTGTGTGTTTTCTCCAGGTTCCTCCCATCTCGCTCTCTCAAAAAAACAAAACAAAACAAACAAAAAAAACATATGGCTGGATCGGCTACTCTGAGTTGCCCCTAGGTGTGAATATGTGTGTGAATGTGTGGGTGCATTGTGCCCTGTGATTAAAAACGAGTACTTACATGAAGTTGCTCACACAAACAAACAGAAACCAACATTCACCCACACATCTGACACGGTACAAGCACCCAAACAGACAAGAACCGACGACGTCACAAGCTGCTTTTCATCTCGCACTCAGGAAAGTCAGTGTGTTTTAACACTCGACTCAGTGTTTAATGTGTTGTGCTCATTAAGAGCGGGTACACAGCCCACCGTTGTGACAGCACTGGCCCCCGGAGTAAAACAATCATCTCGCCTTCTGTCACACAGACTGAACAGATAGGAAAAGCCATCACTCCCCTACATGGCTCTGAGATGTCCAGTGTCACCTTTTTAAATATTCATAACCTTCAGCTAGGCTGTTAGAACAGTCAGCAGGCAACATGCGGTGTCTCGCTGACTCTCGCTCTGACTCGCTCTTTCACTTTCTTCAGGCTATGATCCCTACCTCCCTCCGTCTCTCATTATTTTCCTCTCTCTTCTGTTTTGACTGACTTCCCTCTAGAGCTAATGAAACCCTCATGCCTGCTGGAGATCTTCAAGCTATTTACATTTTTATTGATTTTTAAAAGTACATTTAACAAAGCGTAATATTACCTCAATTTTTTTACTTCTCGAATAAGAACCACTCCTTCTTTTTTCCTTTCTCTCTCGTTTATTTTGAATAAAGTGGGTGGGTAAGTCGCTGTTTTTCTTTTTTTTTTTTTTTAGATCAGAATGGAAACTGTGTCTGTCTTATGTGATTAAGACTGCACATTAAAGCAAACAAACCTCAGTGCATTCTATCTGATGCCCTGTTGGAGCTTGGAGTGGTTCATAATTAATGGAGTGCAAAAGCACGCTGTTCAATACTCTGCACGGTGCTCAGCATATTCCCAGCATCGCCAGCTCCTGCTGCCTGTGGCTGCATTATTTAGCGTCTTGCTCATCTTAGCCAAACCCGGTGCCAGATGCGTAAACCCTGGGCCATTCCAATCCTAATCACTGGGAACCCAGGCGAGAGGAAGTCAGCTAATCACTCTCCTGGGTCTTTCTGGCGCACTCTACCCATGCTTTTATGTTTAATTGTTTGTCTCATCATTAACCTTACAGGGAGGGTTATAATTCCAGATGGGGGTTGATCAAGCTCCAAGCTTCTGTTTCATGAGTCATTTGAGTCATGAGTCATAATTAACATAGCATAAGTCTATACACCGATCAGACATAATGTTAAAACACAAAGCTTCATGCCCAATAGTGTGTATGTTCCCCTTGTGCATGACTCCATAAGACCTCTGGGGGTGTGCTGTGGTGTTTGGTGTCAGGATGTTAGCAGTGGATCCTTTGGGTGCTGTGGATTGTGATCTGGGGCTTCCATGGATCTGACTTTCTCTCTGATCATTTCAGCCATTTGTACTGCATTGGCTTTTCGGTGGGATCGGACCAGACAGGCTAGCCTTTGGTCCCGACAGGCATACACAATTCTTAGTTGATCAAGATCCTGTCACCTGTTTACTGGTATGACCTCATTTATTTAGTGTGACAAAAATACAAAAAACAAAAAATACTATTTCACAGCACTGTGTAATTGATAACTCATGTTATTCAATTCACCTTGCAGTGGTGTTAGTGCTGTGGCTGATAGGTATACAGTTGATTAAATGATTTTTAATGCCATTAATAACTAACGTCTTGCTGAATGACAAACTGAGACATGGCATAATATGATTTAAATAAATCCTCGGTTAGTTCATTCAACCCACACTGCAGTAGTACTTTGCGAGTAGATTCTTTGCGAGTATGTGTCCCTCTGTCCCCGTGGGGACGTAGTGGAGTGTTCAGTAATCACTCACTCGTAGTGTGTGACTGCAGGCCGCCTGTCTTTATGTGTTCTCTCCTTCCCACTCCACCTCCCTCCTCATTATTGCATTTTTACACACATGGCATCCCCCTCCCAGGCCACGGCACGCACGCTACATCGTTCTTACTTAGTGCCGTGGCACTGTGCTAATCGCAGGGGACAAACATTAATCTACATAACTAAAGTTTCCCGACTGGAAACCCAGCAGTTTAACAACTTCACCCACTTTTACAGCATTTGGTCGTTGCATGCAGAGTCCTAATATAATGATGATGATGATGATGATGACTTTGGATGTTAATATATTGTATGAGATATGATTAGGAAATAGTCAGCTCTCAGCAATGTGATGCGTTTATTAATTCTTTTTTTTTTTAACCCCTTAACCCCCTTTTTGGTAGAAGGCGGGACATGCGAGGTGATTGCTGCACACAGATGCTGTAACAAAAACAAGATCGAGGAGCGATCGCAGACAGTCAAGTGTTCCTGTTTACCGGGGAAAGTCGCTGGAACCACGAGGAATAAACCCTCCTGTGTGGACGGTGAGTGAATTGAGCTGTAAGTTGAAACTGCTGCACTTTATGTGGCCCTTTCTGTGAAGAAACTAAAAACATATTGGACAGAATTAATATTTGTTCCATTAGCTATTGGAGACCACAGGTACTGTAGACAGTATGAGCAGACTTGACAGACTTGAAAGGTGTGCATAGTTTCCTATTTTGCCGTGTTCCCAAGGTCATTAAATTACTCAAGTGTTACCTGATTGCACACTGCTATCTTCAAAAATAAAAACAGGGCAGAACGGTGGTGCGGTGGATAGCATCACCACATCACAGCTCCAGGGTTTCTGTCTGATATCAAACTTGCCCCATGCCTCTCACAGGTCCCCATTGTTGGACTGGCTAGTCTTAATTGCCCCTAGTTGTGAATGTGTATATGTATATGAGCATGTGGTTCATAGAGTCTTATCTGGTGTCCCATCCAGGATACATTTCTGCTTCATGCTCTGTGTTCCTGATAAAGGATCCAGATCCACCATGGCCTTGAGCAGGAGAAAGATGAATGATAATGGTTACGAAAGATGAATAAATGAACGAATGCTTAAATACGCAGTATTTGAACAGGCTTAGCACTCAGGTCACTTTTGTAGTATCCTAACCCAAGGGCCTTTTGAGAAACTCTTATTATTACCACTCTGTCCTTTTGACAAATGGGTAGCTCTGAGCTGTGGCTGTGGGAAGAGCATTAGCCTCAGCTGTGCCAAGAAATATCAAACAAAAACCACATCTCACACCAATGACCTGGAAAAGCCTCAAATATACATCCCAAGGGAATGTAGTGCAGTCATAATTACTTGGGCCAGTATAAGACACTAATAACCTAATAGGGTTAATTAACTTACTAATAGGGCTAACCCAGCTCATTTGCCTTTAAGCAGTGTGGGTGGTTGTGAATCTCAGTTAAGCTGATATGATGGATGGTGGGTATTAAAGCAGATCGTTGACCTTGTTTTCCATCTCATGGGAGATAAAACTGCCCATAATGTCTCCCATGATCCCCAGCCCACAATCTCACCACATGACCCCTAGTCAAGCACTTGCCTCTGCTCACAGTAACTTAATTTTTAATGTTTGCACTCACAATGCTGCTGAAGTTTACTCCTCCGTGACAAGTCTATCTAGTCCCTTTGATACAGGCTTGTTTAATTTATTTATTTATTTATTTATTATGCATATGTGTGTGCATATGTTTTAATCATACTAAGCATCACATTTTCAATGTTAGCATCTTTGTTGATTTCCTGACCAATTGCAGTCCTCGTGTTTATGTATCTTGTCTAGCGTTATAGTTTAATGTCTCAGTAGATATTTTTTTACTTGGTTCTGTCTGTCTGCTTAATGAAGCTATAGTGCTGGAATGTCAGACAGGCTGTTTCATGTCAAAGCTTTACATTGTGTTCAGGTAGAAGTGTTACATATGAGACATGTTATGCACTTTATGAAGGATGAGAGTTCTTTTTAAACAGATATTTTTGGAGGACATTTCACCAGAGGTGATGTTTTTACTGAACCAAGCCAGTTTGAACCAAGGAGCAGCGATAGAAAAAAAGGTTATTTCTAGTTTAAATGTAATAGCTTGTTTGCACAAAGTAAAATATGAACAATGAAATCAGAGAACTGGTCTGAACACAGAGGCAAAGGGCACCAAATGCATTTCTTTCTCTTTTGGTCTTGTCTTTTTAATCATGTGGTCATTAGTTTGCTTTTCCTTATTGTTTGCGCCTGTTTCTTTTTTTTCATTCTGATTTGTTTATTTATTTATTTCCTGCAGTTTATTCTTTATTAATATATTATATTTTCATGCATTATTTTATATCCAGCTTTTTACTGTGTTAAATTTTTTCAGTTATGCTGATGTTGTTTCTTCTTCTTCTTCTTCCTATTATTATTATTATTATTATTATTATTATTATTATCCATCCATTATTTACTTGGGCTAGAGACTATCCCAGCGAACTCAGGGCACAAGGCAGGGTACACCCTGGATCTGTTCAAAATGTGTACCAATTATTCACTACACAGAATCTGGAATCACCTAATCAACCTATCATGCATGTCTTTGTACTGTTGGAGGGAAACAGTGTATATGGAGGGAACCCACCAAGGACATGCTAACTCCTTGCATGCAGGGCAGAGGCAAAATTCGAACCCCCAACCCTGAGTGAGTGGGAATTGGCAAGATGAACCTGGGCAGATAATAGTAGTAATAATAATATTATTTGTTCCATCCATCCATCTAGAAACCTTTGTAGTCCAACTAGGGAAAAATGGTGACCAATGTATTTATTCCCAGTTCTACAACCAGTCAACATTCACACACAATGGGCAATTTGGGAACACCAGTTCATGTCTTTGGACTGAGGGAAGGAACTGGAGTACTTGGAGGAAACCCACCAAGCACAGGGAGAACATGCAAACTCCATGCACACAGACCCTGAGGCAGGAATCGAACCCAGACCCTGCAGATGCCAGGCGACAATGCTAACCACAACGCCACCATGCCACCTATTATTATTATTATTATGTTCTCAGGTTCATCTTGCCATTTTCCACTCACTAGCCAAATCCCCTACTGCAAGATATACTAAAACCAAGGAGAGTGGAGCAAATGCAGTTATGTATTTATGACCTAGATTATCAGAGTCAATAAATGAGCTTGTTCGCATGTCAAAGTAAAAAACTGTTTGAATTTAATATTGGATAACATTTATTTAATACTCCCTACGAGTACATTGACTGCTACTTCTGCTCATGATTAAGACTGGTGATTTGCCATAATAAACCTTACAGTTTGAGTGTGCCCTGTAAGAAAAAAAATGAGGACGTCAAAGTTTCCTACAAGAAAAGAGAAGTTTAATGTAGCATTAAACAGTAACAAAGTACATGAAGCACTTTGGGTACTTTGGAGTCAAGAAGAATGATTTGCACTAAAGCATTTATACTTTTCCTATAACAAAACCTTCCCAGTTCTTATGTAAATAGGTATCATTTTAAATACAGTATACCAAAACTAATTATAAAGTAAATCTTTTGATCAGCTACTTTTTTGATCCATCTTCTTCTTTAGATGTTTTTTTGATAACGCATTACAGTTCTTGTGCTATAGTTGATATTGAACCATTTGAGAGCTATGATTTACATATTACTGAGACCAGACGGTTAATCAGGTCATCCTTTGAACATAGGCTGGTTTCTTGATGGTCCACTATCTTATCCAGCTGTAGGTGATAGACTACTACTTTACTAGTAAGATTGACGTCTTATTGCAATCTGAATTGATTGTCTGTATAAGAATTGAGTCATAAGCATCAAACCTACTCTGGAATGGAATTTGCGTTGGGGGAGTCTGTCATTTCTTACAGCCCTAACTTCCTCTTCACTTCAGCAACTGTTGTAAGGAAATGTGAACTTTCTGAGCAAGGAACCAAATGCACATTCATGACAGGCGAATAAGAGAGAAGAGCAAGTTAATTACAGGATGTTCAGTTCCAAAAACCTTAAAAGTCTTAAGATAAATTAATTATCTCTAAGATAAATCCACATGAGTTATTGTAACCAGGTGGAGTTTCTTTTCTTCACGAACATCAATTAGACATGATAAACCACATTTAAAGGTAGAGTTCCAGCCACATAAATGCTGGCCCTATTATCCAGTGATCGCTAGTTTTATTCCCGGGTGATGCTGTAGCCTCTCACAGCTGGGGGGTGGGATGGGAGGCACTTAGGCAGCCACTAACAGTGCGTGGCTTCTCATGGTTTGGAAAAAACATGTAATAGTCTTCAGCCCTCCCTGACTGACTGGTAGCAGTAGCTTTAATGTGGGAACCGTGTATTGACAGGGGTGGAATTGGATATGACTAAATTAGGGAGAAAATTGGGGAAACGTCTTAAAAAGGAGTAATGAATCATGACAAACCTATGTTGAATTTAAAACCATATCAGACTGCAAGAAGATGAAAATTTCTGTGGTTACCCAACATCCCTTATGAATCATTTAATGGACCAAAACATAACGGTTATTTTCTCAATATCTTCTCTGTTATCTGTCTCAAAGTTTTAGTGATGCTTCCAACCACTCAAGAAATTAAATGGGGAAAAAAAGGAAAATCAAGTTGCGAGGCTTTTAGTTTTCCAATTAGTTTTGTTATACAAGTGTCAGGTTTAATACATCCATTAGTGACAGTAAAGGTTGTCACTTATAATATTCCAAAAAATGAACACTGAAACTATCATTAAAAAATATCATGACTAATATATAAGTACTGTTGCGCAATGGATAAAAGGAATATTGCAGGAGAAAAAGCTCGTTCACACCGCTCGTGAGTACGCCTCATGTTAAATCTGTATTATTTTATTGTAACAATACGACCATATGCATGATGAGCGCTTAAAAGGCTTTCAGTATTCGGAACACATCGGTTATAAATCACTTTTCAGCGTGCCAGATTGCTCTCCTCCTCTGCATGTAATAGCCTCAGTTCTTGCCATTTCAAAATGATCACTATTTCACGGAGCAAAGTGAGTGAAATTGATAGCTTTTTATAAGGGCTCCACTGTCTGGTCTTTTGACAAGTCGTTGAAAGGAACCATGAACTTAAACTGTATTTATGTCAATTTTGCCACATTACTGGCAGCAAATCTGTCTGAATTATAGGTGTATGTGGTATTAGACCGGTAGTTGATGTAGGAGGAAATGAATTCAGGTGAACCACACAAGAATATTACTGCATATAAAAAATACCTTTTTCCTGGGCAACTTGTATAAGAGAAAACAAGACGGAATTTGAATACAACTTAATCCAATGTCGTGTCACATACCGACTTTTTAATAGTCGGTTATCTACAGGATGGTGAGAGGAAAGTTCGGTTTATAATGTCCAACAACATTTCGATAGCACAGGTGGTGTAGATCATGATAATGAAAACAATTATTATATCAGCCTTGAAAATTCAGTATAGACGTGGCATCCTGATTAATATTTCAGTGATGCCCTTGAAATATGCTAAAGAATATGCTAAAACAATGTAACTCCTTTACATTCTGGCTTGTTATTCAGTTCTTCATCTTAAAGCATGTCATCCAGTAGCTACTGTGAATTATTCATAAACTACAGCAAAAATAGTAGAAATGTTATATATCTAGGAGAGTAAGGAATGCAAGTCTGGACCTACTGAGAAAGAGGTAGGCAGACATTCAGACAAGATGGTCTGTCTATATTGTTTTGAGAAACCGATGAAGGCTGAAAGTGCTGCAGCGTTATGTAATTTATTGTCGTCTGCCGTTATCAATATGAAGCAAAAGCTGAGTTATGAGAAAAATGATGATACTGGGCACGGTATTTTTACTTACAAAATACTACAGTTGATACAGTTCACCAATTCAATTTAGTTCAATTTAATTCAATTCAGTTTTCCCAGAGGGCAATTTATTTTACAGCAAGTGTAAAAACATTTTAAAAAATGAACATGCAGTGAACCAGAAGTATAACACAGAAATACTATGCTGTACTGTATGGGAACATCTGAAACACACAGTATAATGACTGTGCAGGCCAAAATTTCGACAACATAGATACTGTACACACTATTATAGAGCCAATTTTATTTACGGCAACAAATTTATTTTGAAATACATTTACTATCAATTCGTAGTTCCTACTGACATTTATACAGTGGTCTATACAGTATGACCCACGATCACACTGTATTTCTGTGTTGCGAACTATTTCCATAAACCTGCAAAAAGTGTTTATGATCACCTTCACACAGCCTCCATAGTGGTGGGGAAATGGTGGTGTGAGATGGAACCGTGTCTGGAGGGAGAAGAGTGCAAGACTTTGCCAGACAACTCGGGTTGGATGTGCTACTCTGGGAACAAGATCAAAACCACCAGGGTGAGAGCTGGTTCATATGCATGAATTAACAAGGAGATATTATTCAAAGCATAATCATGCATGTGTGTGTGTGTGTGTATGTGTGTGTGTGTGTTTCAGAACACTCACCCCTATACATCATTGTAGCAGTGGGAGCGGCTGAGTGCAAAAACAAAAAGGTACGGTGTTCTCTCTACACCCACCATGCATCACTGCAGACCTGTTATTTTTTTTATTATTATTTAAAAGATCCTAATGATGATTGATTCACATACTTGAGTAAAGTACTTTTCAGTAGGCATTCTGTTGTCAGAAATCAAGCAATCAGCCATAACATTAAAACCACTGACACTGACTATAACTTTGACTTACTCTGGTCACAATGTAACTTGTCAGGCAGTGGGATATATTTGACAACAATTGAACAGACAGTTATACATTTCAATTTACATTTTCCATTTATGGCATTTGGCTGATATCCTTATTCATTCTCTAGATGTCCGTACAGAGTCAGTGGCTAAGGACCTATCTGTTTCTTAGAAAAAATAAATAATATAAATAAATACACATCCCAGTATTGTTTGACTGATGGTACTTACCTAGTAACCTAGTAACCCAGTGTAGGGATCTACACAGAAACTTCAAAGCATTTTTGTAAGTCGCACTGGAAAAGAGCGTCTGCCAAATGCCTAAATGTAAAAGTAAATGTAATTCTTTTTTTTCTTTTTTTGTTAATCCAAGTACACAAGTACTTATGGAATAGGTAGGTCTTTAGCCATTGCTTGAAGCCAGTAACTCAGCTGTTTGGACATTTAGAGGAAGTTAATTCCACCATCTATAGCTGCCGGAGGAGAAATGAGTCTTACTGCTTGCCTCCTTCCTTGTGCCCTGAGAGATAGTTGGACCAGTCCAGCAGTGCTAGAGGATCAGAGGGAGTGTGGTGCAGTGCAGGGTTGTGATAAATTTCTTTAAGGTAAGAGGGTTCTGGTCTGTTTTTGGCCTTGTAGGCAAGCATCAGTGCTTTAAATCTGATGCAGGCAGCTACAGGATGAGAATAGAGGGTGCGAAGTAATGGGGTTGTTTGGGAGAATTTAAACAACTTGTGCATTCTGGATCAGTTGCAGAGGTCGAATGCCCTACAGAGGCAGACCTGCTAGGCCTGGGATGCATTAGTGCAGTCTTGAAATGACAATTGAAGTGGCCGGTGTGGATAGAACTGGTCAAATCCTTCAGATGTCGTAAAGAAGAAAACGACTAGAGTGTGTTAGGTTAGCAGTGGGGATTGTAAAGGACAGTTGATGGCCCAAGGTTGTGTGTGGTGACCAAAGATGATATCATAGAGTTGATCATCAAAGTTGATGTGTTGGAAGCAGAGAAAATTGGCATGCATAAGGATCTGAGCGACTTCGACAAGGGACAAATTTGTGATGACTAGAAGACTGGATCTTGTGGGGTCTTGTTGGGTACCAAAAGTTGTCCAAGGTAGGGGAACCAGTAAGTCAGAAACAGGGCCATGGCCACCCAATGTTCATTAATGTGCATGAAGAGTAAACCCTAGCCCATCTGGTCCAATCACACAGAATGGCCACTGTAGAACAAATTGCTATAATGTTTAATGCTAGCTATGATGAAAAGATGTAAGAGTACATCACAACTTGCTGAGTATGGGTCTGTTTAGCTACAGACCAGGCAGGGGTTCAGTGCCAAAAGGTCCTTCAATGTGAGCAGCAGAACTGGCCAAGGAGCAATGGACAGGTGGGTACTTGTGCATCACTTACATAGGCAAAAGATGCCACCAGTTATCTGAAGAATTATATGAAGAAGGCAAGTCTTTGGAGGCATTGTGCTATTCGAGGCAGTGTATTGCTGGAAAAATTCTGTGACACAAACTACATACAGTACCTAAACATTGTTGCAGACTAAGCACACCCCTTCACAGCAGCATTATTCCCTAATGGCAGTGCCATCTTTCAGCTGGATAATATGCGCTGCCATGCTGAAAAATCATTCAGAAATGATTTTAGGAATGTGACATTAAGTTTGGCCTTCAAATTCCCCACATCTCAATACGACCGGGCATCTGTGGTATGTGCTAGACAAACAAATCTCATCCTAGGAGACCTAACAACCTACAGGACTTGTGACATTATGATGCCAGATACCACAATGAACCTTCAGAGTCCATGCTGTGTTGGGTCAGTGCTGTTTTGTATGCATAAGGGAATGTAAGGCAGGTTGTTTTTCATGTTCTGGCTGATTGGTTTATATTATTTGGGGCCGAGTCTGTAAAAATCACTGTCGAGATTCGGATCTCGAGATCACTGACTAATTTGGATAGGAACACAAATCCAAGAGATAGTCCAGTAATATGGCTAGTCTAATAAGATAAGCCTTAACTCAGATTCCTTTGCCATTGTCATAGAATCATAACTGTAAACGATCCGGATTGATATTTTATTCTATATATATATGTTTTTATTTTGGTCCTGTTTATTAATATTGCAGTAATGTATTTGTATATTATTCATTTTAGGAATACAACAAGACAAGAGTTAAATAAACTACTCCAATGGAAGAAACCTGGTGAACTTGCTCTTACAATTCAGACGACTTTTTCATTATTATACTTTCTCCCCAATAACACGACCATCGGCTGACTGAGAAAGTCTATGGACATTTTTTCATTCATGATATGACCGTTGTTTCTTCTCCTGTTTTTTTTTTTTGTTTTGTTTGTTTTTGCTTTAAAATCTTGGTAATCTGAGACTTTACCCCGTTTGTTGCAGTTTGCCCAAAATATAGTTTTTATTCATGACATTCCTGGTGATACCTGTTTCCAGAACTGACTGAGCTAACAAACTCGCATACAGCGGTTGAATTATGGCACGTTTTTTTTTTTTTTTTTCGAATGGAAAGAATAAGACTTTTCCGAAAGAATTAGTGGATAACGCCTCATCAGGTACCACTGAAG
Organism: Clarias laeviceps; assembly: GCA_030014305.1. NCBI lineage: Eukaryota > Metazoa > Chordata > Actinopteri > Siluriformes > Clariidae > Clarias > Clarias laeviceps. The sequence continues at coordinate 13,085,391 of JAQMYJ010000015.1, forward strand.
AGCTCACTGCATTTCTCCTGCCAACAAAAATGGACTGTTAACAAGATGTGTAACATAAAACCGATCCTATAACTGTTCTCAGACCCGTCGTCATTGTCTAACCACAGATATCTGTCATCATTATGTGGTGATGAGTGGACGCTAATCAAAACGTCAGAAGAAATGGCAGATGGTAAATGAAACTGCGACTCTGGAACCACAGCTAACTGTGATTGAAAAGGCAAAAGCACAATAATGTAAAGTGTTTTGAAAAGCTAAAATCATTACCCTCTATGTGTTAGTGAAGCTCTAGTCCAGCTCTTGCTGATTTTCCCTGTTTCTGGTTCATTAGGCTAATGATAAATTGATAGAGCATCACTGAGAGGGCGCAAGTGTGAACGCTCGGAGACTTATTATCAAAGCCAACGAGGTCTGATCAGAATCTGCTGCTGCATGCAGATATAAAATAGCATGCCATTTAAATACTCAGAGTCAGATTTATATTCAGCTGTCTAGAGCTTTGCCTTCATTAAACAGGTGGTAAAATGTGAAATGTTAAGATGTCTTGTACTCCCTGCTGGAGTCCAGAAGGTCCCGAACGTTACTTCAAAGAAAACCTGTTTGAATAGAGGTACTTGTCTTTGAGAGCTTGGATAAGTGTAAAAATTATTCTCTCAATTTTTTTTTTGAGGAAATTTACTCAATGTTTTTTTTTTCTAGCCAACAACATGGCACTAGCTGTGTTTTTTCCCAGTAAAACATAAAACGCAACATAAAATCAGTGACCTGTATAAAATATAGCAAACAGTACACATGAAAGCAAAACGTACAGCTGCTGAAAGTTTTGAACTGAACATCAACCTTACTGAGAAACGGTTAAAGTGTATTTCTATTGGAACTGAATCTCTAAAGTCGAATCTTCTTTTTCCTACTGTATTATTTTAGTCCTGATTGTTAAAGAAAAATAAATAAACTGGTAAAATTCATCAAAATCAGAGGGCCAGTTATATGACTGTGTCTACAGGCGAAAGTACACAGATGAGACTGAATTACATCATGAAAAGCTTACTGGGATGTCCTTCTAATGTCAATCTAAGACCAGTGTGAGTGTGTCTTAAAATATATCACAAGAGTGATGAATTCATTTAGGGAAATAAAGATTCTCTTTCCTTGAACTCTGGTTAAGCATAAGAATAGATCATGGGACTGTAGTATTATTCCAAATGTTTACACACAGCCACGAAGGTGTAAAACTTTTATATTTAGTGTTTAGAAAATTGTCAGGTTTTTACAGTATAAGCACAAGGTATTGGCACAATCTTACAGTAAATACATATAAAAAAAACTAAAGTTGGCGTGTCTGTACTGAAAATCTTTGCACAAAAATAATTTTGGGGACATAAGATGAGTAATAGAACACATCAAGATGGTTTTTGGTATTTGGATTTTTTTTGTCTGTCTGTCTGTGTGTCTGTATGTTTGTGTACATATCACATATAAACAACTGAGCAAATTATAATGGTGTTTTCACAGGTGTATTTGGCCAAGCTTGAGGTAACATACAGGCTTTGTTTCATTGTAATTTACCCATGGGAAAAGAAGATATGCTACTTTGAAATTTAAATGAAAAACGCCCTTATATCATAAAAAAAATCATTAGTTCATCTCAAAATTCATCAGATTGCACTGCACATTTTTTATTTTTTAATACGCATTTATAAAGTGTGCAATTGAAATCTACTTAATAAACGAGACCTCACACTGCACGGTAACACGTAAAAATTTCAGTTCATTCCAAAATTTAACAGATGGTGTTGTACATTTTTTTAAAACACGCTTAAGAGTGTGCAAGTAAATTCCACGTGAACAAAGTCATGGGCACATCTAGTAAGACATAAGTTTGCACCCTTATATACTGCGTGGCCAGAAAAAGAAAAAAAATGCAAACACACCCACCTGTAGCTTTATTATGGTGAGCAATGTGGTGGCAGATTCATGTGTGCAAATGATTCCTTATAATCTCACTTTTTTCTTTTCACATATTTTGCCTTATAAAATTAATACTGGCCCATGCCATTACATTAAATGATAATAATCATAATAATTATAATTGTATAACCTGGTCATTCAGCACTTTCAAATCGTCAACTGACTTCATTTTATTGCCACATAATGTTGCTGAGCCTAGACCTGACCGACTAAAGCTACCCCAGATCATAACACATAACACTATGCATGATGGTCACTAACCCTGATGCACCCATCGCTCTGGAATAGCATCAGTTTGGACTCATCAGACCACATGACCTTTTTCCATTGCTTCAAAGCTCCCTATGAAATAAATATTTTTTTCTGATTAGATTCTATAACACATGGTTTTCTTATGGCCACAACTGTTTAGTTCCAATCCTGTGAGTTCTTGTCACATTGTGTATTGTGTATACTCTTACTTTCATTATTAAACATTGCTGTAATTTCTAATGACAATAGAAAAAAAAGGTGTTCCAGTTCATCCGAAAGGTGTTCATTGGGGCTGAGTTTAGGGTTCTATGCAGGACACTTGAGGTCTTTGAGGCAAACAATGTCTTCGTGAACCTTTTTTTTTTGTGCACGGGGTACTGTCAGGGGTACTGGAACATGTTTAAGAATCTTAAGTGAAAGGAATTCTTAATGCTACAGCATGCAATGACAGTGTGCATCCACATTTGTGGCAGCAGTTTGGGGAAGATACCAGTTTATTTTTATGTTTAAACAGTATATCAGTGTTTAATACTTGTGTCATAAATAGGCCATCTGTCCAAAATTCAAATGCATAAACCGGAATTTTATTTTTATTTTTAGGCTTAACTCAAGGTATTAAACAAATGATGGTTAAGCGGTGGTTGCTTGGCAGGCAGTAGTCCCTCTGCACGTTCCGGGTTGCACGGCTCAATCAATATCCATGCTAGTTTTTTTTTTTTTATTCGTATGTTTTGTTTTATTATTATTTTTTCTATTTAAATATGAACTTATTAGGAAGATGTTGACATCAACTCCATCATATTAGTAACATGTCAATGTTATAATTGGCATGCTCTAGTTGATGGTGTAGTGGTAGGCACTGTCGCCTTGCCTACTCTAGGTTCAAGAGTTCGATTCCTGCATCAGGTCTATGTGTGTGGAGTTTGCATGTTCTCCCTGTGCTTGCTGGGTCATGTGAGTCATACAGATTAGATTAATTGGCATTCCCAAATTGCTCATAGTGTGTGTGAGGGTGTACCCTGTCTTGTATCCTAAGTCTCCTGGGATAGGCTCCAGGCCCCTGCGACCCATCATCTTCTACACAGGATAGAAGATGAATGAATACGTTTCTTACTAAGGATTTTATAAGACATAGTGACTTTTGGGCAGCACTGTAATATAGTGGTTAGCATTCTGGTCTCACACCTCCAGGGTCAAGGGTTCGTGTCCTGCCTCAGGTCAGTGTGTATGGAGTTTGCGTATTCTTCCCATGCTTGGTGGGTTTCCTCGCACAGTCCAAAGACATGCAAATTAGACTAACTGGCTTTTACCAAACTGCACATAGTGTGTTTGAACCGTGCAATGGACTGATGTATCTCACCTTGTGCCCCAAGTCCTCCGACTCTTTATAGACAATGAGAGAGTGGTGACTTTCTTACCCTGTGTGAATAAACAAAATGATAGAACTGACATTCATCAATATGATAAAATAGATTTTACTGTCCAGTTATTTCTCGGCATCGTTAATTTAATATAGCTTGATTTCTGTTAGACCAATGACACGTAACTAATCTGAACATAGGGCTGGGTGACAAAAAAAAAAAAAAACAATGGTTATGCTTTGGTAAAATGTGGCTGGCATGGTCTATGTCTATTGTATTCTTAAGATTGGGGTGTTGTAACGGGGAGTAAGAAGGATCCCAAGGTCCTGAGTGACGAAAGTTCCAAGTTTTATTGTCATATACAGTACAGATAACAATGAGGCATCATTACCGTAATGAAATTCTTAGACCCGTGTTCCCCAACTTTACATAAATATATAATATAAATATAGGAAGAGGAGAAGGAGAAAAAATATATATATATATTGCAAAGGTATCTGTATGTGCAAGTA
>JAQMYJ010000015.1:13112634-13123185 GCA_030014305.1 Clarias laeviceps
ATATTTTGTCAAAGAATATGCACTTTGTTTAAAAAAATAAACTATTTATGTTATATTATGTGTTTTGACTACTTTTTATGTTGTATAAATGTATATTTAGGTAACAAAGATATATTAACGAAATAATCTTTTAGAAGGGCCTCATCTGTTCATTTTGCCTGGGGCCCCCACTTCACCTTGGTTCGCCCCTGGTTACAGTGAGATGCTTATTGAAGAGCTGATGCCTAAACTTCGGATTAAACACAAACCACTGCTATCCAAGTGCGTTGTGATCTTGCATGACTTTGCACGTCCGCACATTTCTGCTCACGCTGTCAACACTCAAAACTGCAAAAACTTTATTTTTAGGTTTTAAAGCATCCTCCCTAAAGTCCTGATCTTGCTCCATCAAACTTTCAGCTGTGTGGTCCCCTGAAAGTAGCCCTACGAGGATGCAGATTCACTTCTGATGAAGAAGGGAAGACAGCTGTGCATTCATGGCTCGCAGCTCAGCCTAAAAAGTTTTAATGAGGGTATATGAAAGCTTGTTGACAGATGGACGAAGTGTATTGAAAAGCAATGAGATTATGTCGAAAAATTATGCATTTGTCTTTTCTAAAAATGTATTAAATTAAATTCTACAGCCAGATTGTGGATAATTTTTGACTTACCCTATCACATTCAATACATCCAAACCAACACAAATATTTGTATGAGCTTAAAAAGTCCTATACAAACCCTTACTAGTTTCCTGGTAGTACCTACTTTCATAGAATGTTTCTTGCAGTACGTATGTGTCTTGCATCTGTGAAACTGCTTGTGAGTCCACTTTAAGCTTCAGGTACCATGTTCTCCAAAGTTGTAAATGGAATCCTGTCATCTCCCATCATCTTTTCCTGGCTGCAATAAGAATTTCCATATACTCAAAAATCTGGTGACCTGTGGGGCTGTCAGTACGTGGTACTAGCATGGTTGATTGTTTATCCGTTGCTCACTTGCAGGGTGAACAATGTAGTATAGCACACAATCTATTAAGATGAGAGAAAATTATAGTCAACACCTACAGTACATATGGCGTCACAAATCCGGGCAATGTGAATCAACAGTCATGATATTATCATAATACCCAGATGCCGATTAGATTAAAATTGCAATTCTATATGTTTCACAATTTTATAAATATCCTGATTCAAAATGAAATCTTTCTTCAATTTTGTTACAATGTTAAACCTTTAAAAAAAAGTTTATTGCTTGATTAAATGTAGCCAGTTCTTTATAACATTAGGTTTGTCACTTAAAAAACAAGTGCAACATTTAAACAATACAAACGAACTTTAAACAATTTCTAAAAAAAAGTTATTCACTCCTACCACAAATGTGTAAATAGTTCAGACTGTACCATCTGTAAGATTATAAATAAACTAGTCAGGTTTTGCCACCTTAAATGCCTCCAAACTTGACAGTGAGCACACTGGCATATGTAGTTTTTAATGGAGGCACTCAGGGCTTTGCATTTGCGGGTATTTTGAGACTTGTGTACGCGTGTGTAATGAGTGAGTTTGAAACAAATTTGCTTAAAGAGTTTGAAGAAAAAGTCCGTTTTGAAGAAAACCAGCCAATTCTTCTCTATTGTCAATTCTTGTAGATTTTGGAGTCATTGTGGCGATATGTGAATCGTCACACAAAAGAAATGACAAAATGACAATATACAACTAAATCAATCCCCCCCACCTCTAGTGACCTAGCAGTGCAGGAAATATAAGACAACCTAGTACACATACCTTGTATGCTCTCAGAGGAAAACAAATAGTTCAATAACCAGTTTGCAGCCCATCACCTGAATCCAATGCACCCTAGTGTGCTTCCTAGAGTACTGGCCTTCCTACAGGGACTTCTAGGCAAAGAAATTTCCATTTAAGTTAAGGTGCAAGTTGCACTCATTGCAGCACATAATGTGTGCAACATGTGTCTGTTTTGATAGCCAAATGACTTTGTAGCGTGTTTGCCGTGTTGAGCCAGGCCTTTGTGCGCACAAACCTACTCACCTGCTTTTGTTAACCAAACAATTGAACTTTAAGCATTGTATGTGGATATTTCTGCCTGCACAGCATTATACACCACCTGTTACGCTATTAGTAAGGGAAACTGCGATCTATTCATCAAATCAAATCCCCACTCATCTGTTATGGTGGAATTATATGACCTCTCCTGTCTTCACCATGGCCTAGAGGTGAGCCAACAGGCCTGGGTCCCACAGTAGCATATGACTTCATGAAGATATTCTGCATACAGTATTATGAGCATTATTTAGAGTCATGTTGCTCGAGGAAATCTGTTCTGTTGCTTTCTGGGCATCACTTTATCAAGAATTTAAAAGAGACAAAAAAGTAGTGGTTATTCATGTCTGGTGAGTCTTAGGTGGATCAGGTACTGAGGACACATTTACTGCCACGGTGGTTGAGAGGTGTGAAATAGATCACAAATTATGTATGTACAAGTCATTCTAAAAACTGCGAAGGTAACCATGCTGATCAAGGGGGAACTTGGCATAAATCCTGCATGAAACCTATAGTAATGTACAGTGCATTCATTAGGCATACATTTCTATCTTAAATGCTGTTTACATTTAATGAATAGTGTGAGGGTAACTGACTTGATCTCATGGAGCAGTATCAGTCAGCATACTCATTAAAAATGAGCACAAGGTGCTGTGAATTGCACAAGCAAAGTCTAGACCCCTGGGGAAAGGGAGCATGTGTGTCTCAGAGATGTTATTTTATGTGCAACAGTTTCTCTGCACATTAAATAGCTGCTTAACGCTCGTGCATACATAATGTGTGAGCAATTCATAGTACCTTTTGGTATTGACCACACTCACGGATGCTGCTCTCCCTGCTCAGCTTGGCCACCCACACGCTCCCTATTACAGATACTATTTAAACACTTACAATACTTAAAAATATGATGCAATAGCTTATGTTCGTATCAAATAATTTTTTCAACTATAAAATGTACCAATAATTCTGGAGGTGTCTGTCTATCATAGCTGGTTTTAAAAAATGTTCTATAAACAGAATGCTAAACATCCTCTGGTTATATCCACATAGCAGAGACTTTCAGAAGTGGGTTACCAGACTGTAACTGAACCTCAAACACTGCAACAGAGACATGTCCTTGTCTCAGCAAAAGTGGGACAAATGACCTACAATGGTGATCCCATTCAAATTATAGCCTCAAGTTCCTGTTCTCAGCTGACAGAAGTGACACCTGGTGTGGTCTTATGGTGCTGTAGCCGATCTGCTCCAAGGTTCAACATGTTGTGTATTTAAATATTTTCTTGGCATACCACAGTTGCACTGTAACAAACCATCTATCAGTTGACCAGTCTGGCCATTCTCCTCTGACCTCAAGAAGGCATTGTCACCCAGTGGACTGCCACTCACTAGATATTTTCTATTTTTTCCCCTAAACTTCAGCAGATCGTCTTGACCATGTCTACATGCCTAAATGCATTTAGTTGCTGCCATGGTATTTTCAGATTAGATATTCTATAGACATTGGAGTTATGTTTATAGCGGGGTAAAATTCTTACCTTTTTAAGAAGGTTATCGTTACAAGGAAGGTCAACACTGGTTTTAAAACACACAATGAATGTAATCTCTAATATTGCAAATAAAATGGATGATAAGAGAAAACTTCATATACATAAAACCCTATAATCCTAACTCCATCATTTCTGTCACATACAATTTTATATATAAATAAATGTCCAGTGGGAAGTGTAAAAGAGCCCCAGTGATAAGAGCTTGGAAAACTTGATTATCTGTTGAAATATTAAAACTGACTGAATGAAAGAAAGACCACATGCTGAGTCATGAGTGAAAGTGTTTGTCAAATCAACCAAACTTTCTTTACTTTAGATTACAATATCCTTACTACATTGTCCTTTAAGTTCTTGAAAGAGCAGAGCCCTGTTTTCAACTATTCTTAATACTAATTCTTAATAAGTGAAAAAAGGAATTCACTTTACTTCTTATGTGTAGACCCTGAGCTGCTGAAAATTTTTTTTATTAATTAACAAATTTTAACAACAATTATAAAACAGTTCTGACTGAATAACCTACAGTAATTTGACGAGAGGCATTCCACTCATCACGTTGTACAAGCAAGACTTTAAAACTACAGTACTTTCACCCCAGTTAATTAAACTATCTGTTGGTCTCAAAGTGTTAATTGCCAGCTCCATCAGTAGTGGTTAGTTAGTTCTGCCAGTCGCTAAAGCAATAATAACTGGTTAAATAAAGAAACCAATTATAATATATTGATGTGAACCTGTTGTATAAAAACAATATCACACTCATGCTGTGGCTATGACCGCATCACAGCAGTGCTATATCCAGCAGTACAGCATGTGATATTGTTTAAATGTGATATTATTTAAATATCAATTTGCAGAACCCTCAAAATTTTAAACTGTTCACCCGGACACCATGTGGAGCTTTCTGTAAATCTCATGTGTAATATGACAGTGTAAGCAATATAGCAGAAAGGTTTTAAGATTAAAAAGTTATGTTAATATTACAACACAATAAAATATAAATAATAAATAATAAAAAAATCTCTTCATGGAAAAAACACAAGGGTGATATACAGTCATTTTGCTAGGGGGAAAATTTTATGCAAGATTTAAAATACATCAGTGAATGACTAATTCTACAGGATCTGTGCAGCTCCTGAGAATACATGTGACCGTGTGTAGGTTAGTAGTAGACTGATGTTCACTACCTGAAGTATAGAAATTAATCCTATCATTCATGTACTGTGGACTAGACCAGGACCTTAAAACCAAACAGTAAAATATTAAAATACATTCTATATTTGAACAGAAACCAGTGTCGTGACTGTTCAAATGCTGGCTGTTATATTTGTGCCAGTTAGAAGTCTAGTGGTGGCATTATGATCAAGTTGCAGACTGACAAAAAACCCACAACTGACCAGCTCCCAGGTAAAAGGTAGTGCAATAATCAAGCATAAAATATAATTTTATAATTACAATAATAAAAGCATACAAAACTATTTCCCTAAATGCTTAAATTATGTCTCACCTGATAAAAATGCATTACAACAAAGTTTATTCGTTTTGTTGAATTAAAGAGATTAATAAAAAAAAGTTGCAATGCAAGATGCAATCAAAGAAGGACTTTAATGTAATGTTATGTTAAGGTTTCAGCGATAGGGACAATAAGATATCATCTGCATAACAATTTATGCAGAAAAATATCAAAAACAAAAATTTTACTTCTGTATTGCAAATAACATTTTAGATGGTGGAAACAATTATACAGAAAACCAAACTGGAGCCTTGGGGTAAACCACATAAGATAACCAGATAAGTACAGGGTGAGTGAAAATCAACTAGGCAATATTTAATGGCTATAGACATTTTAGTATTACAGTACTGGCACACCATTCCATGTTGCTCTTACTGTGTGTGCGTGGTTAAACCAGCATTTTCTAGGATGTTGGCTGAGACGACATAGACCATAAATGAGCTCCAAGAAGTCCAGATCTCACTCCATATGTTTTTATCCTGTGTGGGGATACACAAAGGAGGAGGTGCGTCACACACTGAAAGACTTGGAGGCATGGATTCAGGAGGGTCTCAGCAATATCTCAAACAATTTCCTTCAGAAGACTGTGCATTCCATCCACCAGTGCCTACATTGAAATGTTAAGATTTGCTTTCATTTTTCTGTGTAACAATGTACATGTACAATTTGTTTCAATAATTTTGTATTAGACATATGGACTATATTACCAATTATTAATTCCTAGTTACTTTTCACCCACCCTACATATTTATCCATCTGAATGGTAAACATATGCTTTTTTAGGCAGGAAAATAAACAGCCTACTGCCTTTCCCTGAATCCCTGCCATAAGATTTAGATGATCTAAAAGGATGCTGTAATTAGTTGTTTCAGATGCAGAGATAAGGTCAAGCGTGATTAAAATGGCATTAAAACCACTTTAACAATAAAAAATATATATTCTTTTACCATATGTGTGGAAACAGTTGGGAACATCTAAGGTTTTGATTAAAGACAGCAATTTTAAGATTGTTATCAAAGACTGCATCACAGAATGTTTAAAACAAGATGGAACAGTTGCACCAGCGAGACTACAATTAATGATAGCTTGAAAACCAGGACCAACAGCATTCAAAATTTTTGAAATGAAATGGAAGGAACTACATCCAAAAAGGAAGGGGAAGGTTACATATGAGTTACGATATCAGTTAACAGAGAAAGTGGCACAGGATCAAACTGAGTCAGAGGAGCAGAGCATTCGTGGATTCAGATGGCTCATGAACCGATGGACAAATGACGGATCTAATGGCCTTAACTCTACCAACAAACAAACTCAAGAAATGTCTTACGGGTTTTAAGGGTCTCATGAAGGTATGGAGTGTCTGGCAGGTTTAAAAGCTGCATAACTGAAAGGGGCCTTGGGACTATGGATCAATTTAGAGGTCATCTCTGGAAACCATTTAGATCTTGTTGCTCTAACTGAGTGCTGGTATTTTGTTAGACAACTTTGTAATGCTTCATTGGAGTTGGAATTGATCTGTTTTTCATTTACAATCTGCCCTCATTCACTTCTACATTTTTCATTAGGCATTTTCCAAGGCTGAGGATTTTTTGAGGAACTTTCTGCTTTCAGTATTGCAGATGGAAGATAAATAACTATGCATCTGAAAACAAACGAGCAGTAGGTGAGTTAATGGGAATAATAGCAGATGGAAAGAAATGGAAAGAATGAACATTGTAAGGTAGAGTCAAACCAGTTGGTCTATGATTAGACAGACAGATATCCTGAACTTTAATGTTACAAACTGAAAAATGTGAAGAAAGCACTACTGTAGGTTAAGTGTATGCCTTTGTTTGTGTGCAGGACTTGAAGCAGACTAGGTGAGGTTACTTCAAATGTTGGAATTCTGCAACCAGTGACTTGTATGGACAGCAAGCCTTATTTAGACACTGAACCACCGAGATTCATCGATAAATTAGTACTAGGTACAAAGAGGGAAAAGACAGAATGTCATAAAGAATTTTCATATTCAGTCTGCATTTCATATGGGAGTGATAAAGTGCAAATGGACAGAGCGTTCCATTTTAAAAAACTGGACCTCAAAGTGGTTTCATTCCAGAAATATGTAAGATGTTTGCTGGGCATACTGTCAGAATCTATTATGAAACCGAGATGCACAAATAGCCTTGATGCAAGTCAAAATAGGATGCTTTGACTGGCATATTATTTTAATACCCATATGATTTTTTGAGAATTTTAATAACAGTGGAGCCCACAATTTAATAACAATACATACAACAAACTTTTTTTTAAATAAGAAACATCTACAATGAATACGTTAAAGTTTTCTTTTTACAATAAAGTTTATTAATCGGTTCCAAGTCTGGATAGAATGGGAGGGTTGCAGCAGGAAGGGCGTCCGCTGTAAAACCTGTGGTCAGCTGTGGCGACCCCTTGCTGGGAGCAGCCTAACAACAACAATAAAGATATTAAATCATTAATCAAGATATAATTTTTTTTTTGTGATGAGCATGCACAGGACAACTCCTATTAATATCTGTGTAAATATGATACAATATAAATAATAATATAATATATAAATGACAGTAAAGGAATGCTCATAAAATGTAAAACACTTCTTGTCTTCTTTAAGTTCTTTAAGGCTATCCGTGCATATGAACTTGACTGTCAGTAATATTTTTTGCTTTAGATTCAGAAATTGATTTTTGAAAGCATGCATTTTAGTTTTTTCTAAATGTCCTCGTAATTTCAAGATCACAGCTACAATCAATTATAGCAATGGTGTAAGTACACATGGATTATGATAAATAGTAATTGCATTTATAGCCAGTTATTTTGGGCATCATAAAGGTCACCTATTATTTTAATAATTTTCTTAACTACTATTTTTAAAATTTCACACGTGTCTCCAGTGTGTGTATGTAAACCCACAGATAATACGAGAGAAACCCATCCACTCATTTTTGTCCATCTGTGTAGAAAGCTGCGCTTCAACATGCTAGTCAGGTTTTCCTCTCTTTATGACATCATAAAAATAAAACAAATTGCGTAGACCCTCCTCTGGACTGGACCGCCCAGGAGTCTAAAATTTTGTTTTCCTCATTAAAACAAACTAAAGTGAATAGCAACTTGTCACAGGTAAGAGCAAAGCACAGTTAATTCTCCGTTGTTGACAGAGTGGATGTTTGTTTATTTATGGTGGAAATGTTCTGACGGATGTCCAATATAAATCTTGTTTGTGTGCTAATTATTTCACATTGGACGAGTTTCAGTGCTGGGTTCACTTCAAGACTGAATCTTAAGAGTGACCGATTCAGCACTTCAGCACCGGTAGCTTTAAGTGTTGCTATTTTAAAGTTATTTTACCGCTTGTTATAACCTAATCAATTTAGCCACATTAACTTATAGGATGATCCATGCTGTGATCCATGCTGGTTTGTGTTTCTGCTAATGCCGATTAACATTAAAAATAGTTTTATCGACACTAACGTGCTAACATGCATATTCATAAAAGCTGTTGTAATGACCAGAGAGAAAGAGTAATAAACGTTTGTACTCAAGTACAAGTACTCTTACTTCAGTGAAATTTTACTGAAGTACAAATAAATTTACCATTATAAAAATCTACTCAAGTAAAAGTATAAAGTAGCTCATTAAAAATTTACTCAGAGTAAAAGTTACCAAGATACATTTTTGAACAGCGGGGGTGGGATGGGGGATTCTAGTGTAGTTCAAAAAAGACAAGCGGATATAAATCTCACACTAGTTGTTTTTAATTGAACGAACACCTTTGCATAATAAAGCTGTTGCCTTTCTTGTGCTTGAAATCAAAGTGGTCGCTTAAATATGGTGTGACGTTTTGCACCGGATAGTAGAGGGAAAAAAGAGCTCAGAGTCAAGAATAACGTTCAGCACAAAACCTTTATCCGCCTCTTTCAGCGTCAATAAAATTATAATACAAAAAGTAAAAGTAAGGAAAGGGGATAAAAGAATAGAGCGTTTTGGGGGTGAGCAGCATGATACTCACACTTTTTTGATTATTTTTCATTTTCATTCATTAATTTTTATTCTCAGTAGCGAATGTGATTTCAAATGTAGTGAAATACAATACTTCAAACAAAACATACTTAAGTAAAAGTAAAATTACAGATTTTAAAAACTACTTTAAAAAGTAGTCAATTACAGTAAATGTAATTCGTTACTTTCCACCTCTGGTAGCGACGGTGTAACTTCTTCTGCAAAGGGGCATGGGGCAGTAGCAGCTCATTTGCATTTACAGCTACAGACACAAAAACAGGATGGTTTGGATCAGGAGTGAAACGGACGGATGTTCAGGCATGCCAGAATGCATGAGTGTTTTTACAGCTGTGAAACTAACAGACATTTTTCATGGACATAAGACCTACAGTATGTTAACGTGTTAAAAACATGACCTTAAAGTGCCATTTACAATCCACAATCTACTGTAAATACTACATCTGCAGTGTTTCAAGAGGTTCAGGGTCACCTGTTGGTATTTAAAGAGCAGACAATGTGGCACACTCTCTGTACATGACAACAATGGCGAAGGTAGTCCTGGCTTCAGGTAAATGACCACTAATCAAACCATGCAAAACTTAAATGCAATAATAAAGTCAGATTTTATAGTGTTTCATGTGTTTTGCTTTCTCTGACTGTTCACTTAGCATTAGCCCTGCTGATTCATATGCAGCTTGGTGAGTATGAAGGTGATTGAATTTTTTTTTTTATACTCATGCAAAAAACAGTGTTTACTGACTTAAATATGCTTTGGACAGGCTCAGCTTACATTTTATCATGCTACTTCACTAACTGGGCGCAGTATCGCCCCACTCCCGCCACCTACATGCCCAGTGACATCGACCCTTGTCTGTGTACCCATCTTCTCTACGCCTTCGCCACCATGACCAATGACTACAAGATTGCTATATCTGAGTGGAATGATGTGGCGCTCTATAGCCAATTTAATGGCCTGAAAAACAAGTAAGTGCGTTCTGCTGTTACAATCTCAACCTTTTGTTCACATACTCAGTGTGATAATCTCTCCTCGCTTGTATCTTTCTCTCTCACATATATTTACAGAAACAGCAACTTGAAAACTCTGTTGTCAGTTGGTGGATGGAATTTTGGCTCCTCAGAGTAAGGACATGAACATTAATTCCTTCCCTTTCTAAAGTACAAATGATATGGCATGTCAGACTGAACTAGCTTATCCATCTTCCTATTAGATTTTCTGCCATGGTAGCTGTTCCTGCTAACCGCCAGACTTTCATCAATTCTGTAATTGCCTTTCTGAGGAAGTATGATTTTGATGGATTGGACATTGACTGGGAGTATCCGGGTAACAGGGGAAGCCCAGCAGAAGATCAGCAACTGTTCTCTATTCTGTTAGTTGTGGGTATCGACACTGAGAATCATAAATATCAGAAATCTTGTATTTGAT
>JAQMYJ010000015.1:13126420-13142013 GCA_030014305.1 Clarias laeviceps
CCGGGCAACATTTTCTCTTCTGTCATGGGGGTAATTAGTGTCAGCCACTGGGTGTGTGTTTAAATATTGAACATATTGAACTGGATTTTTTAATAACCTGTAATAAAGGTTATGAAATAGTTATGCCTTTTTTTCCCTTCGCTTTCTTTCAAACAGGGTCTTAAAATCTTTAGCATGTTAAATGCATGATGAAACAAACAAACAAACAAACAAACAGTTACTGTAAACTGTATCTGAGAACTGTAGCTAAGCAATTTTTTCATCTGCAAATGTGGATGTTCTTAACCTTTAAAATATTTTAAAGTACTTAAATGAGTAAAAAGTAATGGTAAAAGTAACGCTTTAAAAGGATACTTTTTAAGATAGCTATCCATACCAATTGTATAAAACAAGTATCCCTGAGGTTACAACACCAGCAACCGGGAACATACAGTCTTAATATTGTAGCATTTCGGTGAAAATATTTCATGGTCACGGGATCCCAGTTTGGATCAATGATAACTTAATTTGTTCTCTGGATTGTTTATTCATAATAAAGGTAAAATGTAATGGCTGTGCTTTTTTCCTTCGCTTTCTTTCAAAGAGCGTTTTAAGAACTTTAGCATGTAAAATGCATACCTACTCACTCACTCTAGTGATGGGTCGTTCATGAATGATTCATTCTTTTTGAACGAGTCTTTAATGTGACTCAGAAAAACGAGTAGTCTCGGGGAGAGATTTGTACATTTTCTACTGGGTGCGCATGTGCAAAGCATCGCAAAACCTCCGTAGGTTATGTACAGTAAACAGAAACAAGTAGTTACCTTTAAGTCCCATAGACGCTATCCAGTGCAACAGATTCAAAAGACCAAACGACTCGGACTAGAAGAATCATGAGAAGAACCGTTCAATTCTGTTTCCTGCTCATTCTGTTGTTTATCATAAGATGTCCTTAGCTGCATTGTAATATTTTCATTATTGGAACTATAGTCAAAATTTGTGTATGTAGACATGTTGGGGATCCGTTTATTGAAAATTTAACATTTTATTTTATTTCTGATTAAAAGAACAGAATTAACTAAATGACTCAAAAAAGGTTTGTTCATTTTGATCAACACGATTCAAAGAACCGAGTCACTAAAATTATCCAAACTTCCCATCAGCTCAGTGGTTAAGGCATTGGACTGCGGTTTGGAAGATCTCAGGTTCAAACCCCACAACCACCAAGTTGCCATTGTTGGGCCCTTGAGTAAGGCCCTTAACCCTCAACTGCTCAGATGTATAATGAGGTGAAAAATGTAAGTCTCTCTGGATAAGAGTGTCTGCTAAATGTAAAATGACACCTTTTTAAGCGATTTATCCATACCACATGCATCCATGAACCAGGAATGTACAGTTCAGTTCTTCTTTTCATGAGAAGTCTGAATATTTCAGTGGAAATCCCAGCTTGGGATCTCCTAAAGAACAGTTTGGTCACCCAGTGCTGATTTTTAGAGGCATCTTAAGCCTCTGAGTCCCATCCCACTTTTTACACACACTAAACGCCTCCTGGCTGCAACAGGCCAGGCGCAATGCTCTCGATAGTAACTGGCTAGCTAGTTAGCTACCATTCATCGATAAGCAGAACCAGGTCAATCCAGTCTGTGCTTAGCCAAACCATATTCTTTTCCAATCAAAAACGTAATTATACTGTGAGAAAGATTGAGATTTTACGTTTCGCGGTTTCCAGCGTCAATATTATTGAGAGAACGTTTGGCAAGCGTGTTAGCTTAGCCTGCTGAAAACTACCTGGCGCGTACCGTAGCTACATACCTTAGCACGCTAGTGGTTGCTGTGTGTAACCAAACCTGCCGCCAAATACTCCTCCAAAACATTACTGGGGCACTGAAACGTAACGTTACGGAATCGAAATCTACAGAATGGCGAGACCTTCGAGGTATGTTGGCGTTTTATTTTGTAGTGCATGTTTGCCTTGTTTTTTTTCTTATTTAATTAAGCTTTGCTGTCACGGGTGTAAATATTTGATAATGCGACTGCGAAATGCCGAGAGTTCGCACCTCTCCATGTTTGCTAGTTGCACCGATGCTAATCAGCACCAGCTATTGAAATCGCGCATTGCTACTGTCTGTAGAGGGTTAGTTTATTAGGTTAAATATTGGGTCTATGTTTTACTCTTGCAAAAAAAAAAAAAAAAAAGCAATACAATTTTGTTTTTTACCCTCAAAAATAGGATCGTATTTAAACGCCAACGTTATGTACACGCAGCTGTCCTTATGTACAGAATACATGACTAGAGCTGGCTTCCTATCTGGACAGCTTCCAGCTAGCTTCTAAATGACACGAACTGTATAATTAGTTAAATATCTTCAAGTAAATGCAATAAACTGTTTAGTATAACATGAGGTAAATTCGTGAAGTTGAGCTGTGGAGAGACTTTAATGGCCTAGCTAAGTTTGTGCGCGCTTTGCGTGAGCACGAATCGCTGCTAGCCTGTTAGCTCCCCGCCTACTCCAATGGCGAAACTACGGCTGCGTTATTAACGCATTCATACAGGAGCATCTGTTGCTAACTGTTAGCTGTGATGTACTTCAGGACTGTTCACTAACGTTACACTTAAAAACAGCTCGGTAGTTGTCATTATCACACGAAAAAAGTTATAAGTGAATGGGGTTGTAACAGTCATAAAAATAAACAAACAAACGTGTTTATTGTTGTTTTGTTTTCCTAAATGCAGCTAGAGTTTACGGTTTTGCATTCTTACGGTAATAATGTGACCTTAGTCTGTCATCGTATCACGATATTAATTGACCATTAAAACACAAACGCTGAGAATGTATTAAAGTTAAAAAGTCATGATATAGTTTTTACAATTCTTGGTGTATTAAACATAAACAAAAATAGGGTTCTTTTTTATTTTTGAAAATATCTTTCATACGTTGAGAGAAAAGTGTGCTTGCGAGGTAATCCTCTTAGTTGCACTGCAGGCATTATTAATAGTAGTAATATTATTACTACTACTAGTAATAATGATGTTGAGGTGTCGCCACAGCCGACCATTCGATCTGCACAAGACTTTGTGCAGGGTTTATGTTGGATGCCCTTCCTCACGCCACCCTCCCATTCTATCTGGTCTTGGTCCTGCATGCAGTCGCTGGGGTTTGGGCATTGGTTGGGAATTGAGCCCCGGCCTTCCACATGGCAGGCGAGAAACCTAGCACTAAGTCACCAATGATATAATAATAATAATAATAATAATAATAATAATTTAACTCTGACTAACTGTGAACCAAGACACTGGAACAACTCTAGCTGAGAACACGTATGCATATACAGTACATGCAAGTTTGCAGTAGTTTGAGTGTGTGTTCTCATCAATGCTTCTGTTTGTCTCTACAGGAATAAGAGGGTAGTTGATTATGCCCAGTTTCAAGAGTCTGATGATGCTGGTGAGTATGCCACGAACATATCAAAGCATGTACTGTATGCAAAGCTGGGGTTTAATTAGAATATATGTTATGCTTGTTCGTCATAGATTATTATTTTTTTAAAGCAACCAAATGGGCATTTTAATTGTCTTGAACATTTAAGAACAAATAAATAAACCTAAAATCCATGATTTGGCACTGTAATCCCACCATAAACATGCTACAAATACAATCATAATATATTCTGTATCAGTCAGAGCTGTTTATTCTGGATTTAATTTTAAAGAAAAAGTGGCAACATGCACTAAATGACCAAACATAAGCCTAAATAATTGTTTGTTAGAACTTAAATCTGATTGATATGCATTACAACTGAAAAATAAATTTTTAGAACTTAGAAGAACTTCTTAGAAGAGGTTATGTGGAGGTTTAGATTGTAACACTCTGCTAGTGGTGCACATGACCGCACATGCAGGTATTCGTGCGCCAGCTCATTTCCTGTGGTTTCAACCATACAAGTGAATTTTTACTAAATACCAACACCATTTTCAAGCCGCAACCCTTCTCAACAGATCTTACTACAGCACGGATATGGTCCATGCATTACGCATCATTCTAACAAGCCAAAAATAATAGTGACTTATAGGGGTTAGTTGTAGCTCAGTGGTTAAGGTACCTGTTGGGCCCTTGAGCAAGGCCCCAAATCCCTTAACCCAGAACTGCTCAGATGTATAATGAGATGTTATTAACCCTAACCCTATGTAAGTCACTCTGGATAAGGGTGTTTGCCAAATGCCTAAATGTAATGTAAAAACATAAGAATTCACCTGTATTTCGGTGCCCTTGAAAATAGCAAATTGGAAAAAATTGCATGTGTAGCAATTACAGACATAAGAACCATCGCTGGATACATGTGCTGTGGTTGAATAGTGAGGGCTATTGTGTTTTAACTTGTATGTTGTTATTATTGTCTGATTAACTTCAATCACTTGAATAAATGTAGATGAGGAATATGAAAGAGATTCTGAAAGACCCAAGAAGGCAACGAAACAGAGGTTGGCTTTTTAAACAATTTAATTTTCAGTCATGATAGAATAAATATTTTAATTCATCTTCATGCTGCATCCTTAGTTTACCAGACATACACATATTGTTGTTCTGTATTGTTAATGTATTTAGATTGCATGAACACTATTACTAACACACATACTTCAGCATTTTACTTGTTACGCTTTTCAAATCTCATTTGCCCAAATAACTATTGTCTTGTCTTTTGCAGTGATGAGTCTCGAATTAAAGACCATAAGAGTAAGTCATTTTCCTGTTGCTAGTATTTTCAGAGCGTATTTAATGATGTGGCAATTGCTCATTATCTATAAACCCTGTTTTCTTCTCTTTCAGAGGATTTCAGCGATGATGATAATGACTACGGTGAGGAGGAAGAGGACGATGACGGTGGGGACAGTGACTATGAGACTAAAAAGATTAGCAAGGGAAGGCAGGCAACCGCTAAAAGGAAAAGACCTGCAGGTATCATCAGATTTTGAGGCTTAATTTTCTTGATTTTTCTAATTCATATATGAATCTGGTTAGAGGGCATATTATTATTTTTATTATTATTATTATTGTTGTTATTGTTATTATTAATAATTAATTGTATGAATGAAGGAATTGCATGTAAATGAAGGAATGAGGGTGTGTAAAATCTCAATGCGTTTATTGTCAGATGACAGTGATGATGATGAGAAGGTTGTGAGGAAGAAGGGTCGGCAGGTGCGGCAGGCTGCAAGTAAAGCAGCCTCCAAACAGAGAGAGATTCTTCTCGGGGATGGAGGCAGTGAAGAAGAGGAGGGGGAGGAAGAGGAAGAGGAAGATGACAGTGATGTTTATACAGGAGGTGTCAATATTTTTCATGCATTGTGCAGCCAAATATACATGTCTGACCTTATACTGTATATTGCACAGTATTGGTGCGATTCTATTTGGAGTATTTCTGAATGTTTTTTCTTCTATAGAGGATTCAGGCAGCGATGAGGATTTTATGGTGGAAGATGATGATGATGACAGCGATTATGGGCGGCCCAAAAGGAAGAACTCAAAGGTCAGCAGGAGGAGCAAAGACAAGAAATCCCCAAAATCGAGAATAAGAACCTCAGGTACTAGCTGCTATTATTAAAATATGTTCTGCCGAACTGGACCAGATGCCACATGCACCTTGTTAATGGAATATATATATATATATATATATATATATATATCTTTTTTTTTTATTGTAGTGAGCAGGGGCCCAAAGAAGAAGAGAGGAAAACGTCAGACTAAGGCAAAGAAGGTTGTATCCAAAAAAGTCATCCCTAAAGATGAAGATGAAGACATCGAGAGCCCCAGGGAGGGAGAGGAGGAGGAAGAAGAGCAGAAGAAGAAGAAAGATGGGCAGGAAAAGAAGAAAGCCGAGAAGAAAAAATCACCCCCACCCGAGAAGCCTGAAGACAGTGCTGGAGAAGGGGAAGACAACGACGGAGAGGAAAAAGACGAGAGAGAGAGCGAGAAGGAGAAAGAGGAAAAGGACGATGCCTCTGAGGAGGATGCTCCATCAGGTGAAGACTGATTGTCTTCCTTCTGATGGCAGAAAAATATTTTACCCGTTTTTCGTCATTTTCTTATTGTGGAACAGTGGAGTTTACTTTCCACACTGCTCCAGGTGTTTTGGATGTTTGTTTATTGCTTTCATTCTGTAAATACAATATTTCAGATGAACTCTGTGAAGTATCATCCACACTATTTGCAAACAGTATCGCTAAAGTACCTGCACCACTTTTCTCTATATCCAGCTTATGGTAATCTGTATTAATGTTGAGCATTGCTTAATGACCTTTTTGCTAATTTAGTCTTTATTCAGTTACAAATGAAAGCGGTGGAACATTTATTACACCACCAAGATATGTTTGATGGGGCTAGCTGATGAACATTTTATGGCAGATTTTATTTTGTTAAAGGTCCAGTGTTTCAACCTCTCAAAGTGTGTAATTACAGATCCCACAATTGGATGTTCGAATGCTGGGAATTTAATGCCTGAAGCAAAATGCAGGAATCATCACTTAAGCAGAACTTTGTTAAATGATCTCACGCTGTTAAATGCTTTTCATACTTGTGGGCAGGTTCGTCTCTTGTTAAATGAATGTGTAAGACTTTGTCTTGTTATCAAGTTGCTCTGTGGATTTGTAGAGTACCAAAATAGCCACAGTTTCAGTTGAGTTTCAACATTTTACATGAAAATGGAAAGTTTCATCATAGACTACCACTTTCTCTTATAATTCAGGCTTTACTCTGCTAGTTGAGTCTAAACAGAAATCCTGTCTTTTTTTTTTTTTTTTTTTTTTCCCCCCCACCAAGCCTCAATGTTTCTGATTTATTTTCTTAAAAATATAAATATGTGAAATCTTTTCGATTGCAAATAGAACCATATTTTATAATCAATTTCAAATAAGTTTTGCAAAAAGCTTGTGTCCTGGAAAAGAATAGAGGGTTATACATCACCTTGTACATTCTCTACCAGTAAAAAAAAATGACGTTAAAAGATGTTAACATTAAAAGATGCTTTTTAAAAAGTTTTGCTTCGAACATTTCTGCAGCTTAAACTTAGCCTATATTTGCATTGTAGTACCGCAGTTCATGGAGTGGCATTATGTGTGTTGTGAGTTATGTTTAGATGGTGTGAAAGGAATGGTAGGGTGTATGATGATTTGGGTATATGAATGTCAGCAAGATGTCAGAAGCGAGCTAGTAACAACTTTATTATTGAGACTTTGTGATGCTTCATACATGTAGTTTTTAAGTATTTTGATGCTTCTAGATGCCTTTCAGATAAATTATCTGTGGAGCCAGTTGTGTGGTGAAGCAGAATGTAGTTCAGTTTACACCATCCTGAGCTTTCTCTGCTTTTTGTCTATTTCCATGACTTCTATCTTTGTCCAGTTATGTAGCCTTTCAATCTATGATAATTTATCTAAAATAACACTAAAAAAAAAAAAAAACAATTTTAATTGAGCTGATCTGATTTTTTTTTTTGAATATTTGTTTTACAAGGAAAAATAAAATGTATCTTGCCTTTAAAGAGTTGTATGAGTCCTAGATTTTAGTTTATTTTTTTAAAATAAGAAATAAGTCTGCCTGATATTTTATCTGATGAAACGGTGCCTCTGGTCCAGTTTATACTAGATAATGTGTAAGGATATACTTATATCCCTAACTGAGTATGTTTAATATTGAAATATTAAATAATGCTATCAAATATTCCAAGAATTTCAACCTGATTTTTAAGCTGTGGTTAACTTGCACTGATCAGACATAGCGTCATGACCATCCACCAAATGTTGTGCCTCTGTGGTATCTGGCACCAAGCTGCAGATTCTCCTGCAAGTTGCGGGGTGGAGCAGACTTGGATCAGACATTGGATCACATCCCAGAGATTCTTGATCAGATGTAGATCAGGGAAATGAACTCTTTTGTCATGTTCCTCAAAACATTCAGAACAACTTTTGCGCTGTGGCAGGATGAATTATCCTGTTAAACGAGGCACTGCCAATAAGGAATACCATATGGTCTGATCCAGCGGAAAAAAGTGTTTTTTGAAAGGCACCAGGGCACTATATTTGGCACCCAAGACTGCTTACTCGGCATCCAAACTCCCCAAATCCTAATCTAATGGAGCACCCATGGGTTGCACCGGATAAACTGACACATGGAGGCCCCACCCCACTTCCAAAAGCACTCAAAGGATCTGCTGCCAGACACCACAGCACACCCCTGAGGGGCCAGAGCTGCCCTGGTGGCACAAAGGGAACCTACACAATATTGGACTTAATTTTTTGTGTTGAATTGTTATGGCTGATTTGTGTAATTGGTCTACAACAATGTTTCCTCAAGGAAATATCTACTCTTTAGCCAAGTGTAAATGGTTAACCAAACTATAGATTTAGAATTGCAATTCTAAATGATCTATAGCATGTGGTCCTGCTTGGTCACCTAACAAATTAGCATTTCACAATGAGACTTTTTAAACATTATCCAATCCATAACTCATCTGCCAGCCATTACCAAATCCCTTTGTATAACTTGGACAAGCAACGTGTTTAACGTCAAAATTTAACCTTGACAAACTGAAGCAGTAGGAAGCATCTGAGTTGTAAGTTAAAAGTGTGTTGCATTAAGGCTCTATTTGTCATGAAGAGGAAGTGAGATGAGCTATAGTTGTTAATGAGTGTCAGTACTAAAAACACTCATCTATAGAAGACTTCCTTTTTTTTTCCACCAATGCACTCAGGCTCACAACTGCTATTTGAAAAGATTCATTTTGAGGCAAATTAAATAATGCAATTTATTCTATTGGTATTAGTAATATATTGGTATTATTCTTGATGTAAAATATGAAACCATGGCAACTTTTCTTCAGCAGTGAATTAAGACGTGTTAGAAATTATTTTATTGCAAAAAGATAGAGCTATATGGCATGGTGGTGCAGTGGGTAGTGACTTGCAGCTCGATGATCTGAGTCTACTTGGAGTTCCTTCAATTTTCCTTCCACCTCCCAGAAACATGTCATTCGGTCAACTGGCTATGCTAAATTGCCCCTATTTATGAACAATTGCCTGTGCATGCGCATGGTGGTCTTGATAAAAGTGGTTACTGTATGAATGTTAATTCATAATTCCTTTTAGGATCATAATAGCCTTCCAGTCTCACATATCAATTAACCCCATAAGAGACAGAATAGAGGGACTGAACCATTAAATGATCTTTGCCACTGAAATCCGATTTCATTGTGAAACCATGGATGAAAATCATTGACAGCTCTGCTGTTGCATCCTCACTTTCAGATATTAACTTGTATTTCTGTGACTCTAACAGAAGACCCAGTTAAAGACCCAGCTCTATAAATACTGAACATCATCCCACTTTTTGACCTGAGCATCTGAGCAAAGACAGTGTGTGTGCACGAATCCTCAGAATCTTCAAGAACCCTGAATCAGTAATTCTGAAGGACAGGATGCTTGTTGAAGAGCGTCTTATCGCGCTTTTCAAACGGAACTGGCAGCACACACTGACATACTGGAGTGTGTTCTTTAGTTTTGGACTCTGTATAGCATTCCTGGGTCCAACTATATTAGATCTGAAATGTCAGACCAACTCAACATTACAGGAGATCACTTGGGTTTTCTTTTCACAGCAGGTCTGTTTACTTATTGGCAGTTTGATTGGCGGCGTTTTCAAGAAAACGTAAGTTTTCGGTTGCATTATGTATTTTTTTTTTCACTAGAAAATTATATTTAATTTGCCGTTTCGTTTGCATTTAGAGTTTATGAACAGAAGAATCAAAGTTGTTTGATTGATTGTATATATTTAGAGTAAAAGCTCACCAACTTGGAACAGCTACTAAGGAGTTATCAGCCGGTTGGACAATCGTGATCTCCAGTCTTTTTTCTTTTTTTTTCACATGGTCAAATAAAACAGTGGTACTGTATGTAGCTTGTACTGATTCCATAGTGTGTTATATAATTTGGATCCACTAGGACTTTATTTGACTTTATAGCGTTGTAGATCATAGTAGAAAAATCTAAATGCATCATCATTAATCGATGTACAGTATAGTAACCTACAGTAGATTACATCCATGCAAATGCCCATTACATATAACTATTAAAAATTGTGGAATTTTTAGCCTGGAGGCTAAATATCAATTTATTCAACTTTTTACAAGTGTAGTTTTCTTTGTAAGGACTGTTATATTTCTAACAATGCTACAGTATCCTTTCACATTGTAATAATGTGGGATTTTATGCCTAATTTGAAGTATACTTGTGTGATGATCTCTTAAATAGTGTCGTGGTTCCATCTATGTGACTAGTTATTTACAGGGTCAGGTTGCCAGCTCGACACCTGTTTGTATTTGAGCACTTGGGGGTAAAGAACCTTGTTCAAAGGTCCAACAGGGGCAGCCCTTTGACATCTGGGCTTGAACCGGGGACCATCTGGTCAACAGTCCATCATCTTAACCACCGAGCCACCCCTGCCCCAGATCTCTCGATTTGAATAATACAGTACAGATGTAACAGTGCTGTGAGCAAATATTAAACTTGGTAAAAACCTGTGCTTTCTCTCTCTCTCTGTTTCTCAGGTTGTTCAGTGCCCTCTCTGCTCTCTTCCTGTCCTCTCTCCTCATTTCTATGATCTTTGCCATCATTCCTCTCTGCTCCAGTGTGCTGCAACTAGCCGTAGCCATGGCTGTGTCAGGATTGGCAATGGGGATCATTGATACAATTGCAAACATACAGCTGGTGGTTCTTTACCAGAAAGACTCTGCAATCTTCCTGCAGGTGATTTGAGTGCATATCCACATACCTAGTTTTCTTCTGAGACCTCTTTAATATCTTTCATTTAAATGATATATAAATACATCTTAGTGGAAAATACAGAAGTTATTTTAAATATTAAATATATTCATTACACTACTTGATTGGATGCTGCGCTTCTTTAGTAAATGACATACAGTACATTGTACACAGTATATATGTGTGTGTATGGGTGTTTGTTCATTATTCACGATTAAAAAAAAAAATGTATCCCTTAAAATGGCGACATACATTTAATAAGTCCTGCTCAAATCAGCATTTTATATGTTGGCAAAAGTTTATGAGCATGCCTTAATGTATCCCTGTGTCTTCCTTTTCCATAGGCATTGCACTTCTTCATAGGCTTTGGTGCTCTGGTGAGCCCCCTGATTGCAGATCCTTTTCTTTCAGAGCACTGTCCCAGTATGAACAGTACAGTGGATGAGTCCATAATGCACCATTTCAGACACAGTCTAACAGGCCTCAGGAGTCCAATGATTCTCAACCATTCAGAGCATTCTGGAGGAGTCATGGAACAATCCAATGTGTCCTATGCATTTTGGATCATGGCTCTGATTAATGTAGGATAGTAAAACAATCTTCTGATTTTCTTGCTTTTAAAAGATTTAGGGATAACTACGGACAAAGTGATCATGTTGGGGTTTAAATTATGGAAATAATGGAATGGAAAATCATGTACATGTTAAATCATCATTTTTACAGTAATGTTTACAAAACAAACAAACAAACAAAAAAAACAAGGAACCTATGGAATTAAGTAGCCTATAGGTTCAGAATGCATGGTATGGTTCATTTTCATGGAATGGTTCATTATGTCTCTTCCTTCTAGCTTCCAGTACCTATTGCAGTGCTCGTGCTAATGTACTGCGAAAAA
Source organism: Clarias laeviceps (assembly GCA_030014305.1). NCBI lineage: Eukaryota > Metazoa > Chordata > Actinopteri > Siluriformes > Clariidae > Clarias > Clarias laeviceps. The sequence goes on from JAQMYJ010000015.1 coordinate 13,138,105, forward strand.
CTGATCCCATGTTGCCCAAATGGCCCGCCACATCTCCCGAACAAAAATGAGCTGGCCATGAAGACCAACCAAACTGAGGGCACAGAGACACAAGAGCAAGAAGCTGGAGGTACAGATAAAGAACAAAGCAGGCTGTCCTGCTGTTTGGAGTTCCTGAATGACTTTCTTTATTTTTCCAGGCCATGGAGACCCTTTTAGCTGCTGCATAAACAGTAACCTGTGTGAGCTTCCTGCCTCGTTCTTTGGAGTCCATATTCTAGGAGGACTAGTCCTCTTCATGACTGATGGCATTGTGGTAAGCAGCAGTCAATAGTTACTATATGTTCATATATACACTATATGGCCAAAAATTATATCACACCCATGTCTGCTTTTGAGGATGCCAATCCAGATTCAGTCCATCTTCACAAGAGCATTAGTGTAATCAGGAATTGATATTGGTTGAGGAGGAGACCTTGGTGTTCCAGTCAATAAAAAAAATCTCTTTCTGTTCTGTGCAGACCACTTGCATTTTTCCATACCAACCTGGGCATACCATGTCTTTATGAACCTTGATTCCTGTATAGAGGCATTATCATGCTGAAAAGGTTTAGACCCCTTAGTTATAGTGAAGGGAAATACATCCAATGCAATTATGTGCTTCCAACATTCTGGCAGCAGTCTTGAGAAACACATATGGGTGTGCTGATCAAATGTCCACAAACCTTTGACCATACAATGTGTATAGCCTTATGAAGCATGTACTGACTTTTGGTTACAGGGCGCCTACGCTGGATTTGCATACACATATGCTGTGTCAGCTCCGATGTCATTGAATGCTAAAACAGCTGGATATTTACCCTGTATCTTCTGGGCTGCTATCACCGGAGGAAGGCTGATCTCCATTCCTTTAGCCTGTCGCTTCAGACCAGTGTACCTGCTCATGTTTAGCCTGGTAAATGCCTTTATATAGTTCTATCATTTTAATTACTATGTACACCCTTGACAGTGGTTAGCACTGTCGCCTTGCAACTCCAGGGTCCGGGTTCAATTCTCGTCTCTGTGTGTAAGCTTGCATGTGCTTCCCGTGCTTGGTGGGTTTCCTCCGGGTACTCTGTTTTCCTCTCGCAGTCCAAAGATATGCAGGTTAGGCTATTTGGCGTTCCCAAATTGCCTGTAGTGTGTGTATGTGTGTGTGCCCTGTGATGGATTGGCACCCTGTCCAGGGTGTACCCTGCCTCGTGCCTTAAGCCTCCTGGGATTGGCTCCAGGTCCCCGTGACCCTGAATACAGCATAAAGCGGTATAGAAGATGAGTGAGAGTGAGTGAGTGACCCTTGATACTTAACCCTGAATGAATGTTGTGTCTGGATCTGTTCCTCAGGTTGGTGTAATAGTGTCCGTATTGCTACTGCTGATTTTCTACACTAGTAGCATGTTCCTGTTTGTAGGAACATGCTTGCTCGGTCTTTTCCTCAGCAGCATCTTTCCATGCATGCTTGCTTACACTGAGGACATCCTAGACTACCAGGGTATGTGAAATATGTTCATATGTAGACTATATACTGTATTACTTTCTTTCTTTTTAAGGGCTGGAATTAGTGTATAAACTAGTGCTTATTAATCATAAAACAACACTACAGTATCTACAGTAGTGCAATATCAAGGGCTAGGTTTAATACATTGTACTGCTGCTTGACCACCTCAGTAGGATTCTACAATAGAACTCTTTTTTATTTGTTTATATATTTTGGCTTTTGATCTTTAAAATGGATATTCATCCCTTTGACTTGTATTCACCCCTTTTAACTTTACAACTTAAAACTAAAAGGCACTTAATTGGCGTTACACGTTGCAATTCTATAAGAAACAATATTTGTTAAAATAAAAATTTTAAGAACAATAGCTTGAAGTAGCCACACACACTAATACGCTGACCGGCCGACTTCTGCATGCCGCCTTTGAGGAAGACACACATACATACACACTACAGTGTCTGAATGTACTCTCTGGTTTCACAGCAGAGACATAGTATTTAAGTTTTGAACCAAAGGCTTTGTATCACGTATATCTGTTACATCAGAGAACAAAAGTGAAAACAAAAAGAAAACAAAAGTTACATGAATATCCATCCAAACACAGGCTATAGCAAGTATTAAAATAATAATAATAATAATTTTTTATATTGTAAGGAATGAGGATTAAAAGGATTTAACCCCTGGGGCTAACACTGTAGAAATAACAGTACAGAATTTCTAACAGTATAGAAGAGGAGAAATAAATTAGTATTCATCCCCATTGCAGAGAAACCCATAAATCTATACATTAAAACAAGTTTGGGATAAAGTTCTCTATTAAATTCATTTTTGAAAAATAGATTGCATAATCTTAAGGGTAATAATACTTAACTGTAGCCAAAACTCTGTTTTATTATTATTATTATTATTTTTTTTTATTATTATTATTTTTTTTATAAATCTTTTGGTCACAAAAATATGTTACACTCTCAAATGTTTCAAATGTGTATTGTGTGCAAAAAATTATAAAACTCCTGGTTCATTCCATTTTCGTTCTGTAAAGTTGTAACATTACAAAATGGGGATGAAGTTCAAAAGGGTGAAGAGTTATACAAAACACATCTCTTTAATAAATGGCACATAATACTTACAAAGCAACAAACTCACACTCGTCTCATCACATCACTCATCATGTTTCAGGATGTGTCACTACTGTCATAGTGACCTGTGCTGGAATGGGTGAAATGGTTCTCCAGGTCGTGGTTGGATCGGTATGAAGTGCTTAATTCTTATTACCCAGCTTTTTTTTTTTCTCCCTTGACTTTTCAGATGATTTTGTAAATATTTACATCTATGATATTATCTTTAGATCATTCAGACTGAAGGCAGCTTTAGTTTCCTCCTCTGTGGCATGATTGCTGGATGTATTGGATTTGCTCTCTTCTTCTGCCTCATTCTCTGTCACTACTTCCACAGAAACTACCTCAAAGGTAAAATGTCTTTCGTTTGTCCTCTAAAGGTACTGAAAGCTTTAGTGGTTTGGAAAATTAATTCTGTTTCTACATATCATCTTTCAATGCAAACAGGAACATCTAAAAAGACAACTATGGTGAAGCAACCAGAAAAGGTGGTGGCTACATGTGAAGCTCCAGAGAGAGAAGAGGAGAAAGGCACAGATGAGAAAATAAGTGAAAAAATAGAGATGGAAGTGAAAGAGAACTATGAAAAAAGTACATTTTAATTTAGGCTTTTTTAAGTTTGTAAATTTGAGTAATCTGACTCTAAATAATTCATAAATATGAAACTACTTGAAACTACTTGAAACTACTGGGAACAAAGGGTACATTTCATTTTCTAATTGTGGCTGAGAGTAAGTCTACAGGGTCAGAGTAATATCTGCAAACAGGATGCTATGATCCAGGGTGTTTCTCGTGTCATGCTATGAAAGTATAATCATTCAATATACCTGCATTATTTTACAAACATATTCTTCTCAGTTACAAGCTAATGGGTAAACCTATGTTCAGGAAATCATCTTTTGGCAAACTACTAACATGGTAGGACTTACTTTAGAGATGGAATCAACCATTACAATGCATGATTGTTCATACAGCAGATGTGTAAGATGCGCATCTGGGCCCGTATTCACAAAGCTTCTTAAGCCTAAAAGTTGCTTCTAATGACAAAATGCTAAGAAAATTATTAGAATTATGACATTTTCTTAGAATTTCCCCTTAAATTTAAGACTAAATCTTAGTAATGATAAAAATGATTCACGAAACATCTTATCCCTAAACCAGCTCCTAAGGTAAAAATTGTTAAGAGTAGAGAGGAGAGGGACTTTTAAGAGGCTTAAGAGTTTCTATAGCAGAGGACAAAATGGTGGAAAGAAGAAATATTCTCCAAACACTGAA
>JAQMYJ010000015.1:13147572-13171019 GCA_030014305.1 Clarias laeviceps
TGTTATTTTATAGTTTTGAAATCCCCAGTATTGTTGTAGAATGTAGAAAATAAATCACTAAACAAAAACAAAGAAATGTTTTTAACAAGGAACAAAGAAAAGTGTTCTAAAACTTTTGAACGGTAGTGTATTTTTCATATGCATGTATATTTTTATACTGCTTATTTTATAATAAAAATCGTTTTGTAATTTTTTTCATCATAAACAATATTTATTTAGTGTAAACATTTTTTATTTACATGACAAACCCCTGCAAAATAAATCTGCCACAAAATAAACATTATACTGTATGAGAATTTGTATTAATGGTCTCGACCTCTGTCACATGCCTAGGGTTTATTATAATAGTAATATCATATTTGATAGTAATAAACCTATAAATGTATGTTCTAATATAATATTTGATAGAGATTATGTGGGGCGGGCAATCCATGACAGGGGGGCATTTAGAGCATAACACTGGAAAGTACACAAGGCTCATAAGGCTCCAGAAAGGCATTTAACATGCAGTCTTAAAACCATCACTTCACAAGCCAGAAATACCATTTACTTTCACTCACTAGGGGATGTTAATGGTTCTAGTTAATAGTTTGTTTGTTTAAAAGGATCTAAGATTGTCCAATAGTAAGCAAATCTTGTAGTAATTGATGGTTTAGAACGTTATCGATCATAGTTGTAGTCAGCTTATGTTTTCTTTTATGGAGGAACCCATAATTGTTTTTTTTATCTTATTGATTTCATTCAATCATTATTTCTTAACTAACAGAAATCTTCTTCTTAATCCTATCACAGATGTTTTATCTCACCTACCATCTGTCATATCCTTCAGGCATCATCATCATCGTCCATTTCCTTTATCTGCAACTCCTACTAAACCATTCATGGGAATTTGGTCAAACCTTCACCAAACCTTTGTTAGGCAGCATAGATGTGCATTATTTCATTTTCTGAAGAATTGACACGGGGTGGGTCAGGCTGGCGACACATTGGTTTACCTTGAAGGACTCGCATCTGTTTTTTGTAATAGTGTAGCAGACTTCCTAACCCAAGGACTCAATCACTTTAAGTAGTTTCCTTAACTGATTTACCCCTAGTTTTTCCAATAGTTTCACCCCTAACAGACAATGTAGGATTAAAAAAAACGTTCCACAAAAAGATCTAAAGTTCCTAAATAAATTGCCCTTTTTTAGGGAATACCAGGGTTTATCAACAGGTTCCAATTTACAGAATGGGAGTTCCAAAGGAAGCCTTGATGATCAGACTGGTGACGTTTCTTTCCTTCAGAGACCTTACTGTTGTTGTCCTCTCTTAGTGAGAGACTCTGTTCTCCTTTCCAGACTACATTAATTTTCCAGGTTGTCACTGTCAAGCATCATTTGCTCTCAATTAACTCACCACTGAGCGGATTGGATGAAAGGTTTAATGATTTTTAACATGTCAAAACTGCAATCATTAGCACAATTTGCCTGGCAATCAATCTCAATTTCTGTCATTTGCTCACTTGCATTTGTATTTAATGCAGTGGGTGAAGGGATGGAAATAAATATTGTTTCGTTCACCGATGGCAGACTTTGTCTGATGGCTTGAAATAGGGTGTGAATTAACTTTCTATAAACATCCCCAGCAGTGATGGATGACCTTTAACACAAGAGCAAGCCTATGTTTTGATCAACCTGACACAGTGGCTGTCAATTGAACAGCCAGATTTATGTGGGATGCTCTAATGGTCTTGGATTGTGGTTAAACAGAGCAGGCTGGCAGAAGAGAGATAACGCAGCTGTAGCTCTACAGAGACAATGCCCTTGTTTCACTGATGAGGTTTCTTAGCTGTTTTCCTTTCAGTTCTAAATGAAAGACCAGGCATTGATAATCAGCTTACCAACACGTTGGCCAAAATCAGCTTACCAAGAACTGTAGAAAATAAGAAGACCAACATTCACTCAAAACGTAAAACCTTTAAATGTCCCCTAATCTCATGAATATATCACAATCAGATTAAGCACCAGTGACACAATTAGTTCACTCAAACAAGTAAATGATTAATCTTAATCATCTCACTTAATATGCAAAGGAGAATGCAAATAGTGTCTCAGCTCCTGGACTGCTGGATGTGTCTTTTCCCTGCTGATGAGTGTTTCATTACAATGCCACCTCACTTCGGGAGTCTCCATCTTCCAGCCAAGCCCTGGCTTAAAATAGAGCACAGACTCCCTGAACCAAAGAACACTGACAGCTGAGACACAAACACCTATACAGAGTCATGCCACACTTTGTATCGATATTAATGATTTAGAAGTTTATCTGAAAGAAACATGTAACAAGTAGCTCACGGAAAAGATGCCCCTTTTCACAGTACTCAAATACAGTACATGCAAAGGCTTAAGATTTGCATGTTGTCACCATGTAAAATACTATGGGAGATTATGCAACAGCAAGATCTCTACCATTATCAGGATATCAAACCAGTGTTGCTGAAAATCTCAAACACTGTTCTACAATTCTTTCATAAAGCACTGAAAAAGTTATTCACAGACTATTAGTGTCTACATCCTTGTCCTTTGGTTGTGGAGAAATAGGTCCTTCCCAGAGAAGCATTTGATAGCTAATGATAGCTGTGTTTGCCTTCTCAAACTCATCAGCATTCTTCATAGTTCGCTTAGGGTTTCATTTAGCAAGATCACTCACTCACTTGCTATACCGCTTATCCTGTTCTGGAGTCTGGAGTCTATCCCAGTGGACTCGGGGCATTAGGAGGGGTGCACCCTGAATGGGATGCCAATCTATCAAAGGGCACAAGGCAATTTGGAAGCACCAGTTAATTCAATCCAATCCGGAGTATCTGGAAGAAATCCACCAAGCACAAGGAGAACATTGAAACTCGGTGCACACAGACTTGAAGGCAGGACTCAAACCCTTGACCCTGGAGGTATAAGGACACAGTGCTACTACATCACTGTGCCACCCTTTTTAGAAAAGGGTTTGTAATATAAACTCTTTCTTTGTATTTACCTAGCTATAGGTACAATTGAAGCAAAAGGTTTACATACACCTAGGCTAAAGATATTCGGCCTCTGTTTTTAGAACTCCACATATTTCATGTTACTATATACTGTACACTGTCCAGACAGAAAAAATTGCACACACTAATATTTCATTGGACCATCATTGGACCATTTTGCTTTGATTATGGCCATGGTATTGTAATGCAATGCTTATGCAATGTCACAACATTTATTCTCAGTCCAGCGTTGCATTTATTTCTCTCCAAGATCTTGTTTTGATGATGGAAGGGTCAGACCGCGGTGTAAAGCCTTCTCCGGCACATCCCAAAGATCCTCAGTCAGGTTAAGGTCTGACTCTGTGGTGGTCAATCCATGTGTGAAAATGATGTCTCATTCTCTCTTAACCACACTTTCACAATTTGGGCCCGATGAATCCTGGCATTATTATCTTAGAATATGCTCGTGCTACCAGAGCAGAAAAAAATCCATTGATGGAAAAATATAACTTTGCTGAACCAAGGCTTGACCAACAGAAGCAACACTAGGCACATATCACTGCCCCCATGGACTTGTATGGTAGGCACTAGGCATGATGGGTGCATCACTTTATTTGCCTCTCTTCTTACCCTGATGCGCCCATAACTTTGGAATGGAGTAAATCTGACTTTTTCCAGTGCTCCACATTCCTTTATGCTCCCTAGCAAATGTAAAACTTTTTCTGATTAGCCATACTGACTTAAGGTTACACATCTGTTTAGTCCCAGTCCCTTAAATTCTCTTTGCAATCCTTTCAAGTTTTCATAATGCGCTTCAAAGTTAACCCAATTTTAGTAGTTTCAGTTGTTTTCCTGTCTTGATGAAGGACAATGTTTTTGTTATGTAACTGACCCTCCTGAAACAGAGTAAAATCTTTGCTACAACCACAGGATATGTCTTCTGACATGGTTGTTTATGAAATGAGAAGTTAATTGTAACAGAGCTCATTTTTAAACAGTAAGTTAGAGACCATAGAGACAGATTTATTTCAGGTTTAATTCACTTTAGCAGAATCCAGTGGATTTTTGATTGACCATCTGATTGCCATAATGAGACATTAAAATTCCAGCATGAACCCTGTGCTATATTTAAGGCCAGAAGTTTAGAATCTTTAGAGGCTTTAGGGCCATTTTAGTGTCTTTTGTGCTCTTTTGATCTTGATACTCTAAGAAAATTAAAATAACTCGACCAAGACCTCAGAAAAAAATAGACCTGCACAAATCCAGAATGGGATTTTTTTGCTGTTTTTAAAGTTACTCACTACAGAAATTGTCTGACAAATTAAAAAATAAAATAAAATAAATTGATTAATTATTCACCCCCAGAGGTAAATAAGTAAATGCACCAATTTAAATTTTTTTTTTTTTTTTCTATTTCTCAATGCAAATATAATCCAAAATTCCTAAATAAATTGTTTTGGATTAAATGTAATGTTATTGGTGCACACCAATTTTGTTTGGAATTAAGTGTAGGCTTATACCTGGGCTTAGACACAATCTTCTGGTTGACACCTGTCTTGTCCTCAAAAATTGCTTTCCTCAAGATTTACATTACCTTCTGCTGAAAAGGAACCATGATGCGATCAACAAAATCCTCCATGCTATTGATGGTGTGACCTGAAAGTGAAGCTACATTTGTTCTGTGCTTTTGTTTTTTTTTTACCTTTAAACAAAAGGTCTGGTTTTCTCACAGACCAGACCTATGAAAAGCTGCTGATATTGTTAATGTCTGCATATGTTCTCCATGTTTCAACTAGTGAGCTGACCTCTTGGCCACTTGGGTTTGTTGCCTAACTACCTTTGTTGCCTGTTTTTTTTTTTTCTATTCAGAAGGACAACCTAACTGTGGTTGTGTCTGCATTATGTCACATTTGTTCTAAATTCTTTGTGGATTTTACAGTGTTTGTAGGACGTTCCAAAGTTTTGCTGATATATTTCTTAAACTTTTGCAGTTTTTTTCACATATAAAAAATTTATTTCAAAACTTCATGACCAGTTAATTGAATTCCTCATGACATTAAGACTTATTTGATCTACGTTTTAGCTATTGCAACCTGCAAAGTCAAAGATAGCAATTATACAACAATATGGGTGTGGATTTAAAATCAACACAGATGTGAGATGTTCAACATATTAGCTTAAAAAGTGTGTAAACTAAAAAGCTAATAAATCGAATTGTCATTGAGTCAAATTGAATAGTAAAAAAAAAAAAAAAAAAAAAACATACTCCAAGACTGGCATTATAATCCCAACATGATTTTAGTATTTTTATTAATTTTATCCTTTTTTTTATGGGGGTGGCAGGGTCATGTTGAAAGGCTGTTAGTGCACCTCAGTCGCGCATGAGGAAGTAGAGCAATCTAAAAATACTAAAGGAAAACCTTAGGACATCAAAAACATTCTGGCTGATGTCCTAAGGTTTTCCTGTGTAAGGTTTTCCTTTCTAGGAGACCAAATTGAGACTACGGTCTTCTAGCAGTGGAATACCTCCATATTTGTAAAACTAAGTAAAAATATTTGAGTCAGTGACATGCACAACAACTAATTGCTCATTTAAACATTATTGCAGGTGGTAGTTAACTACTGTAGTTAAAGCAGCAAAATGATTTCAAGTCTTGAGGATAAGACTTCCGATCTACAGCAACATATTCAAAAGTCTGGGACAGTCCCCTCTTTGTGTTGGACTATCTTCTGTGACTATTTCAGTGGATCTGTAGATTCAGAGTGAAGACTTTCTACAAAAGCAGTTAGGTAATTCTTGTGTACTTTTATTGGTATCTTACAATCTGTTTTTAAAAGACGTGTATGGTAAATACCTTTATGTTAATCATATCATTTAAGCATGGCACATTTCTTCATTTAATTACAGTTGTGGATAAAAGTTTTAGGTTTCCTGTGTCATGCCAACAGTAAAGCATCCTGAGACCATTCATGTGTGGGGTTGCTTCTCAGCCAAGGGAGTGGGCTCACTCACAGTTTTGCCAAAGAACACAGCCATACAAAAACATCCTCAGAGATCAACTTCTCCTAGCATAAACGTAATGTAATTGTCAATAAAGGCCTTTGACAATTATAAAATGTTTGTAATTCAGTATACCGTAGTAACATCTGACAAAATTATCTAAAAACACAAAAGCAGCAGACTTTTTTGTGTCACAGCTGTACCTGTTTTTGACACATGAAACTATGTAAAGCATTCAGACTTGTATGAAGATAGTTTTGAAACAAAAGGAAGCCACAATATTCATTAAATACAATCAAATATAAACCATCTCTTGACCTTCTTAAGAAGGTTTGACAAATTTAATTCACTGAAAATTTTAAACACTTTATCATTTTGATTCCATTCATATCTCCATGAATGAACAACACAGAATGTCAGGATTAGAGAAATAAACATTTATTTATCTATACCTTGTACAATCAATTGTAGGGAACAGCAGCCAGGTTATCATTCAGGAACATTGCCTTTACTGTTCATTGTGCATTGCCAACTTTAAACTCCCCGAATTAAAATTATGCATTAAAAATGTGCATTTCAACCAATTTGAATATTGGTTATATAAGTTATCATCTCATAATGAAAAAAATCCCATCAGCTAAATTGGCCTAACTAATTCATATATAATGTTTTTTTCAGCTATTCCCAGAAGAGAGCCTGGAGGTACTGTATGAGGCAGCCTGAGGCAGCTGCTAGCTGCTGAAGTGTGAAGTTGAAGCGCGTTAGTGTGAAGGCTGTTAGCAGTGTGAAGGTGGACTAACCCCAGTTAGTGTCTCGCCTTAACTGCCACACTACCATTACTTGTTGAGACAGCCTAAGATGGTGAGAATAGGCAACAGTATGAGACGATCAGATTTCTCTGCTTGGCTGCATCCAGTGGATTGTGACATGTTTCTGTGGAAGATGGAATAATAAATATGGCACAACTCAGGCTTTTACTAAATGTTTGGGTGGCAGGACACTGCCAATATGTTGTATACCACCTAACACAGAAGGGGGAACAATTGCAATGTATTGCATCATAAAATCTTTTGTTTGTGTTAATGTTTGTCGGATATTTTTGAGCAACAGGAAAGAATACATCCTTTGATTGATTTTAATCAGTGCAATGTAAGCAGTGGATTTTTCTTCTACCAAATGGTCACAAACACTGGAATGTTAATTTTTTTTTTTAAATGTCTCTTTACTGCTCTCTCTCTCTCTCTCTCTCTCTCTCTCTCTCTCGAGTACCAGTATAAGCTGGTGCATAGTAATGAACTAAGCTGGTGTGTCTATTTGACAGAGAGAGAGAGAGAGAGAGAGAGAGAGAGAGAGCGCAAGAGAGAGGGGGGGGCAAGGACAAGTAAGTGTATGTGTATGTGTGTGTGTGCGTGTGTGTGTGTGTGTACTGATGCAGTGAAAGCTGTGAGGATAAAGCAGGAGCAGTGAAGGGATGCAGAGGAGAATGGAGGGAGCCAAATAATCCCTCTGTCTGTAGTCTTTCACTCTTTACTTTCATTTCTTTCTCCCTCCTGTTAGTAGCCGACAGTCCTGAAGATGACTCACTGTGGAATTTTTTACAACTCAAATTCTTTGCAATCTCTCTCTCTCTCTCTCCCTCTCTTTCTTTTAATCCAGTAATGCTACAGGGTGTCCTAGAGGGCTCTGGAGAATTTCTGTAGAAAAGCATTTGAGAAAGAACTGGAAAAAAAGAAAGAAAAAAAAAACAGAAGAGTGGTACTGGGAAAGAGGCTGAAAGAAGAGAAGCACACAGAAGGAAAGGAATGTGGCTCTGAGGATGGAAAAGCACCTGCTGCCCTTCACAATCTATTTGCTGGGCTAAAGAAATGATACAGAGGAACAGGCCACTGAAGAAAGGAAAAGACTGCACAGAGAGAGGGAGAATCCCTTTTCCAATCCTGACATCATGTACAGTACTTTTCCTCTCTGTGATGCCATATGGAAGTCAGTTTTGGCGGTACGTCACAAATTGTTTATATGTTAAAGGATATTAAAGTAGCTCATAGTTTTCTTTCTTTCCATGTTAGTGACCGATCAGAAAACTGTAAAATTGGACTATAAAACCTCAGCACCTGATGGCTGTGCAGCTCAAATATTGGTTGAAGTTTTAGACGGAGGTGGGGGCGGGGGGGGGGGGCATATAAAAGCACTCCCGTCTCCTTCTTCTGTATTCTTTCCATCTAAGAGGCAGGGGCAAACAGCCAAAGCTAAAGCACAAGGGCTCATTGACGAAAACAAGAAGGACGCTTGAAGCTGGGGCCCAATCTCACCCTCTCTTTTCCTTTATTATGCTCTTAAGGAAAGTTTAAACTCCTCTTTTTACATTCCACTAACCAAGCCATGGTGCATGCTTTGAGGTGATCTATAAATATATACGTGAATAATTATTAAGAATTGCACCATGGGCATATCTGGACAGATTTTGAAATATAACAGTCTTATTCTCTTGGTCAGTGTCACATGTGATCACACACAGAAGATGAGGAAATGCAGGTAAGTGTGTTGTTTTCATCTGGCTTTCTATTTCTATAGTAGTCTGCAACCATGTAACTTTTTAATGAAGCCTATTTATATTAATTTATGTATAATTTATTTAATTTCTTAGTATATGACAACTGTTAACAGTTAGACAAGCTGTAAAACTTATTGTAATTAAATGTAAGTGTATTGGCTTAAGATGATATTCATTGACAATGGACAATGTATTATTTTTTGAAAAAAAAAAAAAACTATTCTTTTTGAAAGTACTGTGGATTTTTTTGAAATTTTGTTACATTGTATTTAGTAAAAGTATACATGCAATAAAGTTAACACATCCAAGGTTATGCACCGATTTCAGGAGCTGCAATTTGACATAGATCTATTTTAGCCAAACTTTTTTTTTTAGCTGATTATTATTGAGATTTCTACTGTTTGGAAAAAGACAAAAGTTATAAATCAGTAGCTGAATGCATCATATTTTATGTTGCTGCTGTGTATGTCAGAAATGGAAGTTTCTGATTTAGTCCTAGTAATACACGAGTGATGCTTTACATTCCAAAAATGTAGTCAGAATTAATAATTCTGTTAATGACTTCCAAAAACTGTAAGAAAACCCAGAAAGCATTTTTAGCATTGAGGGCCAGATTTTTTTACATAATTATAGAGATTATAACCAGGAAGAATTTTTTATGTAAATATTGTTGGATTGGTGACCACTGACCATAGATTTACCTTCATTTTTACTGCCATAAATTTGAATAAAACATTTAGCTGGTTCTGAGTGAGACATAATACATTTTCTTGATTGAGAAACACAATAGGTGTGCTGTTGGAGGAAAATAATCAACCGCAGGGTGATATGATATGGTGTGATCCATTAGCACACTTAATTTGACTTTTTCCCTATAACAGTAAAGTGTTAAAGTGTATTTTTTATTATTGCACAGAAATTTGTAAACAGTAGCATTGTTTATTTATAAAACAAATACTGTATTTAATTTTATCAGTTTATGGTTACATAGGACATATCAATGAGTCTTCTTCTTTATTGCTTTCCCTATAGGAAGCTTCACCATTTCAATGACTATGCATTTTTTTTATGAATTTATTTTTTAAGCATATACAGTCAAGTTTAAAAGTTAGTACCCCCTCTTTTAATTCTATGTCATACATTAGCAGTTCTTAATATTAGGCAAATGCAACCTATTAGGCAATTTTATAGTTTATACAAGTTCTTTTAGACAGAAGAGGTTTCTCCTGGCAACTTTTCCAAGCAAACGTACTTGTTCAGTCTTCTTCTAATTGTTCCGTTATGGACTTCAACATTTAACATGCTCAATGAGGACTGTAGGGTCTGGGATGTTTATTACTATTATTATTATTTTGGATTTCTCTAAGCATTGTATGGTCTGACCTTGAGGTGATTGTGCTGGGATGTCCACTCAAGATTGGTAACTGTCTTAAATGTTTCCACTTGTGAATAACCTCTCTCACTGAACTCCAAATTGTTTGGAAATAGTTTTATAACCTTTTCCAGACTGAATGTGCAGCAACAATTGCTTCTTTAAGACCATAAGACCACCTGAATAGTCCAGACCAGCAAACTGCCAAAACCTCTGCTTTTATTGAGGTCAGCACACTTATGATGCTGATGATCAGTTTATCAAAGGCAGATGATTAGCAGAACTTAGCTGCAACTTACATCCTTAAATCCTATGAAAAGCACTAAGGGGTACTTTTAGTATTCTCCGCACGTTTTTATTTCAAATTTTTGGCTTAATTTTTCATAATAAATAATGGCACAGTAAAACAAAGTTATATGCTGTAGTTTGTCTAAGGTTGCCTAATACTATGACCCAATATGATCAGATGATTTTTATTATCTACAAATGATTTTTATAACATATTTTATTATGTTTATACTTTTACTTAATACAAGACTGTATTATGTAGAGCTGCAGCTATAGAAACATATTAGAATATAGAGAGCATAGAGAGCATAGAGAGCATCCAAATAAAATTGTGATTTGACTGGCATTACTGTCAAAGCTGCTGTTATAGAAAATTAATCAATCAGTGTTCTGAATTTGTTTTCTGGAATTCTTTTTTTTTAAAACAGTGATCGCAAACTAATAATGTGCTTTTATGGCTACAGTCTACTGTCATCAAATGAAACATTAATGTTTACCATTATTTATGTTTAGTATTCCAATTTTGCATGTCATGCTTTGATTTTGAATAAACAACACAAAGGTTCTTCAAAGCAGTGTTCAACTTCTAAACCCTTTAAAGACATGAATTTAGAAAAGACCTTGATGTGTGCTACTTTACATATTAATAAGACATACCCTATATACTGTAACATCCACATGAATGCTTACATTGACAGGTAGAATTGGATTAGAGATGTCGTCAACCAGAAATTGGCATGGGACACGGTTATGTTTGTCTTATTTAGTTTAAGTGCATGTTTAAAACATCAGCTATTATTGGAAGAAAACAAATTAGAGAAATTTGGCATATTTGTTGAAGAGCTCTAGCCACAGCAATAATTTTCCACCTGCTGCATTTTTTTTTTTCATAAAAAAATGCAGGCAGATTGAAAAAAAAAAATCCTGTTATGATAATTTCTTGCCAAAAAGATTTTACTTTTCACTCACTTTGCTGCATCAACCAGTCTTTGGTCTGGTCTTTAGCAGTTACACAACACAGAACTGCAAATAACATGAAAAGTCTGCTGATAATTGCATTGGGTGCTTGCAAGGTGCTTATACATAAATAATTTATTATTATTATTATTATTATTATTATTATTATTATTATACCTTACAGACTGCAAAAATGTCTTAAATTGAGCAAATATTTGGAAGGAAAATTTTCCATGTTAGACCAACTTCAATCAAGTTACTGATTCAGAATAATTACATTTATTTTTCTGCAAATGCTCTTTAGGCTTGTTCAAATATTTTTTCATTATGAGCATAATAATGGTCTAACTGGGTGCTGATGAAATGACCAACCCAAATCTATATTTTAATTATTTGAAATTTAGCAATGATACCGGAATAGGTAAGATATTTAATGTGTTCATGGAACAAACATTGCATATAATCCTAATCAAATAATATCACAATTCCTTTTTAGGGGCCTAATTGCAAAATGTGTTTCTAACATGTCCTTACACACATCGCATAGAAAAGATATGGGTCTATCTGCAGATTCAAAACGTAATGACTGATTACTAATTGCAGTTGTACTTTATATAATAGATCATGAACAATAGGATTTTTGAGCGCTCTATATTATCAGATTTCCGACAAGAAATTAACAATAAACCTAACGTTAAATTGCTTCAGCATACTGCCTTTAAAACTGTGTATGCATATAAATACTCAATGACCTGTATTTCCCACAAGATATACACTCACTGGCCAGTTTTACATCACTGTCATAATCAGGAAAGTAGATGATTCCAGTTGCTTTGACCCTGGCATAATTCTAGATACCAGAATAAGAAAAGGAAAGTTTCTCCATTCTTGTAATTTCTATAATAATATGTTTATTGTAGCCTCAGATCCTTGACCCTGGCTGACTAGAGTGAAACTTGTTATTTTGCTGCTGAAGCCCATATGCCTTGATGCATGTAACTGTCCAATCAGTCAATTATATGATCAAGAGCTTCAGTCAATTGACCTCCAACATCAGAATGGGGGAAAATGTGATCTCAGTGACTGATCATTGTGAGGCTAGCATTAACAAAACAAAAAACATAAAATAAGCTGCAGAATACTGCACAACACCCTAAAGGTTTTTTTTTTGCTACAGGAATTATAAATCAATCAATTTTTTTATTAGGATAATAATCTGAAATAACACAGGAATGTATCAAGTATCAACTGAAGACATAAATGATAAATGTGAGCACAGAGCCTGACATACTGTAGCATTACAAGCTGTAAATACTTACGTCTTTTGGCTGCTAATCCTATTTTAACCTAGCAGTTGGATTGGTAAGAAAAAAATGACTGCATGACAACCAAAAAACTGTGTAATAGGTTTGGTACATTCTGCCAACTTCACACTTGTATAGTGTGTGAGACATTAAATTTCACATCACACTGTATCGACGCTTCAAATGTAGTAAAACATTTTATAATGAATTCTTAAGATGTCGTCTCCTTGCTTATCAAATCTCTTGGTTCTTAGTTACAAATCGTGTGATGTGATTTAAACAAAATCAAAAGTTTTTTTTTTTTTTCATGGTAATCAATCACAACAAACCACAAGTTTACTTTTAACTGTTAGCACAAGGCTGATTATGTGAATCTGTTGAGCTGCACTGGCAGCAGCGACGATCAGTGAAGTCATTTTCAAAGTCTTTTGTCTGTAGCAGAAAAGAAAGCCAAAGAAAGCTATAGAGTTGAATTGAAAACGAATGTTTGTGTAATCCCCATAGCTTTCACAAGCCCATAGCAACTGCAAGAAAGAGAAAAAAAAACCTTTCGATTAGCACTGTACCTTTTATCCTTTGGCTTGGGCACCATGTTGCATCAAAGAGTGTTTTGAATGGCCTGTGGGACCCAGTGACTTTCAGTCAGATCTCAGTACTGAAGCTGTAAGAGCAGCTCAGAGGTGGCTTGGAGTGATTAAAAAAGAAAAAAAAAAAAAAAAGAGTCAACTCTCTCTGTGGAGTTATTTTAAAAAGAATAATCAGACACAAACACTTCAAACCTTTCAGCACAGAAAGAAAGTTGAATAATCCTCATTCTTCTGTTTAATTATTCATATTCGTATGAGTTTTTTAATCTTCCGAGTTGCCTGCAACTTGGCTCAAGTGGTTTATACTGTATGTGCTGGCTGATAAAGCAGTGCAGTAAGATGCTCAAAGCAGAACAACTTATTGCCATTTTGATTTATTGTTGTTGTTCAATGAAATGCTGCATAAATCACTCCTGTGCTTTATGGCTTTCTATTCCTATGTGATTCTTTTAATAATGTCATGTAGGGTTCAAAGCCATTAGATACAGAGTGGCAAATCAGCTAGAGAAAAAACAAGCTCAAATGAATTATTCATAGCTTTCTGAATCACAATAAAGTAAGACAGAAAAGTATCACAATATTGTACAGAGTTTAATTACTGGTGGTGAGATTTGCTTTTACTATACAGTGCAAAGGCATTAGGCAAATGTAAAGAAATTATATAAAGCAAATATGATTTCAATATAAATATAAATAAAACATCTTAATCTTTTGCTTTTAGAACTGCAATAATCCCTTTCAGGAACAGTTGTGCATTGTTATTATTTTAAAGGAAATCGGCTATTAGGATTTTAAAGCATAATGGAGACATTGTCCTGGAATTTCAATAGGATTTGGCTCTCAGTCTGATGATGTTTTAATGTGAGACCTAGACTATTACATAATATGTTACTTTATTTACTTTATTAAAAGAGCTTTCAAACCATTAGATATACCATGGAACACCTTAAAGGAATCTTAAAATGGTGCACCTCAGTGCCATCCTCCAAAATAAAATAAAAAAATACAAAAAGAAAACTTATCAGGGAGGCGGTATCAATCTGGCAACTACTCATCAATGCAGTGGCATGATAGCTTAGTGTTTAGCACTGTTGCCTTCTACCCCCAGGTTCTGGGTTCGATTCTCGCCTCCTTCCCATGTTCACCCACTACTTGGTGGGTTTCCTCCGGGTACTCCGGTTTCCAAAGATATGCAAGCTAGGCTAACTGGCATTCCCAAATTGCCTGTAGTGTATGTGTGAATGTGTATGTACAGTATGTGTGTGCCCTGCAATCTATTCGGACTTTGTCCAGGGTTTACCCGCCAAGTGTCCTGGGATAGGCTCCAGGCCCTTTGCGACAATGTATATAGGATAAAATGGTGTAGACAATGAGCGAGTGAGTACTCTTTCATATGAAAGAGTAATCTTTCATATTCTTGATATATCTGGGCTGTGAGGTTTAGACACTTCCCATGTAAAAACAACATACAAGCAAGCCTAAATCCCCCAAACCATGTGGCAATGAATTATGGGCTGGTGAAACCAAGGCTGAATTTTTTGAGCGTAATTCTAAAAATATGTTTAAGAACATCATCCCAGAGAACAATCAAAGATTGTATAAGAACTGGAAAACCCTCTGTGCCATCACTTGTTTTCTGAAGAGTGGTTTTGAAGTTCAATTGTGGGAGCTCTGTTTGTTGCTATATTGACAGGAGCTGACTCTGCCTAAGCCCAGGTAATCCAAAATTGGCAAATGGGCAGAACAAACAGAACCTGGATATTATTTGGAACTTGCCTTGTTATGTCAGTAGCCACAATCTAGCTAGCTTAGCTAAAATGCTAAGGTGTCTAACGTTAATTTTTATGCTTTCTTTGATTGCACTCCTTCACCCACACCTTAAATGTCATGAGTCAACAAGAATAAATTTCTTGTGCTAACTTAAACCACAATGGTTCCAGCTAGCTAAAGTTATGCATAGCAGACTCTCAATTAAGTCATGTTCCTAATTATTCATGAATTTATGATATGATATAAATTTAACTGAAGGGTTACATCAAAATTCACCTCATTTATTTATTTTTAATTGGGTTTGGACATTTTAACATGGATTTCTATGGGGATTGACTCACTTTTGGATCCAGCTCCTAGTGGTCACTCAAGGCTCTGGTGAAGATACAGGGAGTCAATGATAGCTCCAAATACCAAGTTATTTTGGCATAAAACCTGCAGGCCTCTGTTAGACAGCTGAAGATGAAAAAAGCATGATAACAAACAAAGACACAAATCCAATTTAACAAAGAATTGCCTTCAAAAGATGAAGATAAATGTTTTAAAATGGCCCAGTTAGATCCCAGATCTAAATCCTAAAAGTAAATATCAAAAGTATGTGGAATAATGTGAAAAGGGCTGTGCACAGAAGATCTCCTTGCAATTTAATATATCTGGAGCATTTTTCAGGGATAAAAACATGTAATTTGTTTTTAGAACAAAAGATGAAATCTAAACTTTGTAGATTTCTATCCTGACAAAAAATGCAGAAGATATTTTAGATAAACATCTTAGGTTGCATCTTAATCTTTTGCACAATTATGCCAGAATACCATAAAATAATGCACTGTATTATTATGTCAAGTATTTTGTGTGGATTGTGTTACCAGCATTGTCTTTTAGCAGGAATTTATTGAATTGTGCTGTGCTTTTTATTCTACTGAAGGTGTAGGCCTGCACACTAATCACGTCTTAAACCTGTGACAGTACTTTTTGCTCAGAGCTTTGCCATGTATATGTCCTTGACCAGTTTTGGAAACTTTTTTGTTGTTTACATGCAAAGAAGTAATTTTTTTCCATCAGGAATTTTAACAGTTTTTTTGCATTGCACTTGCTTCTGCATTTAGCTAGAAAGGAAGCACATTCAAGTTTACCCTATTTGGCATCATGGTTTCCTAGGAGGATGAATTCATCCATTCAGTAAGAGAATAAATAAACCGTGAAGAGGGAGAAAACATGCACAGGCAATGCATGCTGATGAGCGTCACAGTGGCTCTAATCCGGTCAACAGGAGAAACACTGCATTTCCAGAATGAGCATAAGTATTATATATTTGGGAAGCACCACAGAAGAGGAGCATGGGGCATCTGTGCCTCCACTCTGTGGCGACATGAGGGAGAACGGGTGCAGTTGTAATGCTCAGCACGTTCATGCTGGCAGATCTCTCTGGACTGTTGGAGCCCATTAAAATGTCTTGTAGTACAGGATAATCCTTTTGCTCAGAGCTGGGCACGGCAATGCATCAGGAAGATATAAGCCTGATGAATAACCAAAAAAATGCAGCTTAGTCCACATGGAATTCAATGCCTGGAGTTTGTGAAGAATAAGAATGAAAGGCAAACCTTTTTCTTCTCTATGTAACACTGCAATTGTTGAGCTTCTGTTTTGAATCGGTTCTGGACACCAACCAGCTCTGCTTACCCAAACCAGTTTTAAATATCTCAACCTTTTCTGTCCAATTTTGTTCAATATAAATGCAAACACAAAATTATACATGCAGTGTGGTGTTTTGCAAAAGTATTCAGTCTTTTTCGCTCTTCTGAATAACAAATTCATCTGGATTGCACAGATCGTTTCAGTCAGTACTTGTATTAAAAACTAAGTTTTCAATATTCATTATTTTCAGCAACTTTGCGCACTGTTCGGGAATGATTTTTACTAATTCCTCCGCCATGTGCTCCAGGTTTTGACTGCAACAACAAATAAGATCCAGTCATCAAAAGACTGCATTATGTTGAATTTGAGCAGGGATTATAGTCCTATACACTTCAGAATTCATCCTGCTATACTTTAATCAGCAGTCAAGTCATCAATAAACACTAGACAAATTATGTGGTATTGATCTTGAGCCCTCCTTTTCTTTCTCCATATCTTTCTCTTCTGGTATGGGTACATTTTGGTTTCATCAGTCCAAACAATCTGGAAAAGTCTAATCGGACCTTTCAGTTCTGTGAGCATTACAAGTGGCTTGCACCGCCGTCTTCCAACTGTAGACTTTGACAATGATACACCTACCTCCTCGAGAATGTTCTAGACTTGGCCAGATGTTGTGAAAGAGTTCTTCTTCACCATGGACAGGACTTTGGCTGTTTTCCATTGTCTTCCAAATCTTAATTCCTTCTTTCTATAAAGCTCCTAAACTGTTGTATTGTCCACTCCCAATGCTTTTCTCATCTCTCTGATCGTTTTGTTGTGTATTTTCCCCCCAACCTAATGATACATTGGACCTGCATTGGACCTCATGCTGAGAGGTTGAGTGAACAGCTACCAAATGCAAATGTAACACTCAGAACTACCTCCAGATCTTTTATCTGATTGATTAGCCATGGAGTAATGAGGGAACAGGCTACAACTGGCCCTGCAACTGTTCGCCAGCCAAATAGTTGTAATTCCTGAATGGTTAATGCCACACTTTTGTCAAACCTATTCGTCACTCACATCTCAAGTGTTTATTTCAAATTCAGTGTGATATTGTAGAGGCCAAATGCCAGAACAAACAAACAAAACATTTGTTGACTGTATTTACACCCTTTAATCCCATGAAGCATGTTGGATAATATATAGAGATAAACGTATAAAGACAAACATTTGTCTGAGTTAGACTATACAATATTTGGGCTTAGAATTCTTAATTTTGGAGTAATTATACGCGCACGAGAACAATAATGAAGAACGAATCAAAGCACAGCGATCTACGTCATTACAAATTAGCCTTCCTTCAGGTGCAGCGTCTCTGTCCTTTACGAGGAGTTGATATCAAAACCTGAGGTGAGTGAGTTTATGTGAAAGCGGCTCTGGGGTGTATTTTGTTTAAAAATATAAAATAATTTTTTTTATTTAATATTTACCAACGAAGCCATGTCTAACTAAGAGGCGAGACATAGCTTATGACTTGTTAGCTAAGCTAAAAATAGTAAGGAAGGATAGTGTGGGTCACAACGCCTAGGAGTAGTGCCTCAGTCCACCTGTTCTCAACACACACACACACACTACGGCATGTCTGCGGGCGAGCCGTGTGAACTTCCAGTATGGATTTACTTGGAGGTATTTGGTTACCAGGGGTTTAAAAAGAGCAGCAAGCTCATTTCAGTCCTCCTGTACCAGAGAGAGAAAGAGACGGAGAGTAACTTATATAAGTGTGTGTTAGTATTTACGGTTAAATAGTTTTTAAACCCGCCCATGCCGGTGTGTGTTGAAAACCTCGCTCAGTTTTCTAACAGCGCCTGAAGTCGGAGTTAATTCCCCGTAGTGTGGAGTTACCGCCTGCAGAGAGTGAGAAACAGGTTTACCTCGAGGTCTATATGAAGCGTGTGGGGAATAAACACAGTGCTGATTTCTCTAGTGATGAAGAGGAGATATTCCAAACAGGACATGTGAGTTCACATTAACCTTACTCCTACTGAGGAGGCCTTGTGTTTCCTGTCTAAGTGTTTACAGCCAAAAATGATCACACATGGACAGATTAATTACACAAACATAATTAATTTCTCAAATTTTTGAATGCTTCACTGACATTTCTAACCTATTCAGTTAAGTGAGCAGACAAAATGCATTAATAATTGAATTAATGGCAGATTGTGGTTTTTCACCCTTGTAACAAATAAAACAAAATGCAAATTGTTTGTTTTTATTTATAATGGTGAATGAAAAATACCAGTAATAAAAGTCCAGTTATAATAATAATAATAATAATAAAAAAAACATGCCTAATATCATGTTGATTTATTTTTATTTTTTTTTTACATGGTGGACAAAGGTTTCTTGCTTTAAGTGTTCCTTAAGTTTCATATGACATTTTGCTTTTTTTTTTTTTTTTGTTTGCTGATCCCAAAAAAATTTGATCAGATTTGTGACAAAAAAAAAAAAAAAAAACAAAATATATATATATATATATATATATATATATATATATATAATGTGTGAACCATACGTTTTGTGATTTGCTGCACCTCTACTGGCTAACAAAATGGAGAGTGTTTCCATTTTAGTTTTTATATGCGTACTAAAGGTTGCTGCAGCTGTCTGTTATACATACACCAGCCACAGCATGTTATATCAATCCTTTCCAGTGTGTCTGTGTGTGTGCACATGCACGTGTGGCAGGGAGACCAAAAAGGCTGGGGAATCGGTCATGCTTCAGAAACTTCTTGGGTCTTGTATTTACAGATTGTTGGATTTCATGATTATGAACACTCTACTGCTGCTCTGAAAACCAACATTTTTAATTTGTCGACTAGTTACATAACTACAGGGCTTATAGTCTGTGACTTTTTAAACAACTTGCAAGAATATTAAGTTAAAAATGAATGTTCCTCCTTCTTGTCATAATTGTCGTATCTTTTATTTCTACTTCAGGGTATTTTTCTTGTTTAGGCAGCTTAAATGTATGAAGTATCCTGGTCAATATTGTGTGTGACTCTACAGGAAGAGAAAGAGGCGAGAAAAAAGCATTCAGACATGGTGGACCTGAGCTCACTGAGTGACGATCAGTTAAGATGCAAACTGCTCCAATATGGAGTCAAAGCTGGACCGATTGTAGGTCAGTATGTTTTGAGGTTCTAATTTAAATGTTTTTACTAAATATCATTTGAAAATTATTTTAAATAGGTTAAACAGACCTGTAATAAATAAACCTAAAATAACAATAAAATAAAACTGATTTTAACCGCACATCAGTAATACAGTAATTTGTACTGAATTTTAAAATTTTTCTTTTTAGTCTGTAAAGCTCAGGAAATACCAACTGTTAAATTTGTCATGTATTGTAAATGCACTGTTTTTGAAAAATGTTTCAATGGTCATAAAAATGCTAATGAAAAAATATACAATGCAACACATTTCACTGAATTAATCAATGAAGTGATTTTCAGCACAACTGTAATGACAAATGTGAATGCTATAAGGTATTTAAGATAAAAATATTTATTTGAATCTTTTAATAAAATGTACTCTAATGATTTTCCATAAATAGGCTACACGTTTAGACATGCTGAGTAGTTACCAGTCCAACTGTCTATGTTGGTGAATCATATTACACACATGGATCCTGGCATACAGTAAATATTAAAAAGTGTGCTTCTGTGTCTTTGTTGAGGTAGCTAGCACTCGAGTGTTGTATGAAAGAAGGCTGCACAGGTTGATGGCCCAGCACTCACGGCACACTGTCAACAATAAACATGATCCTGGGAAATACTCTGATAGTGACGAGGAGGAAGGAGAAGAGATGTCTGGTATGCATTCTTATTATTATAGGTTCTGGGACTGTAATAAGTTGAAAAAAAAAAAAAAAGAATTAATATTTTTCTTTTTTTAAACAGGGTCAAAACAACCCACAAAACTTGGCTCACAGACCGTATCTCATACTGATCTTGGTGCAGCATCCAGTATGGTATGTAACATCTTGCATTCTTCTGTACAATCCAGTCTTTTATCCTTTGTACTTTATCTTGTATCCTTAGTACCCATTTTTTTTTAGATCATGGGCAGCAACAAATGATAGCATTGTCATGACTGACTGGACTAGTTAGAATTTCATCAGTTAAATTGAGTCCATTTGGTCTAGAGCAGGTGGCTAAAAGAAATGTGGACATATACCCCTTTGGTGCTTAACAAAACATGCTTATGCCACCAGGATGCAAAAAGACCATAGTACCATAGTGACTTGATCTTACTTGGTATTAATCTGACTAACTGAAAATCCTGTCAAGAAATTTATTTAGCTAAAATATTGTCCACTAAATATAATGCAAGGCCAGTTAAAGTTGGAGAGAGAGAGCTATTCGGTTAAATCAAAATGTTTTAATGGTGTAATTTCAGAAGCCAATTATGGTTTTGTGTCCTGTCAACTGTCTGTGGGTAAATCTTTAATTGTTTTTTATATTTATATATATTGTACACATACATACATATATATATATATATATATTACACACACACACACACACACACACACACACACACACACACACACACAGAGGGGCCCAATATATGTATACACACTTTGAGTTACTGTATGTGTTTTTATTTATTTATTTTTATTTATTTTTTAACTCAAATTGAATTGCGCCAGCAATGTGTAGTATTATGTTTGCTGTAAAGATGTCAGCAGACCCACTATTATTGATGCTGTCATGTGACTGTGATTTAAAAAATAAAATCTATTTATTTATTTATTTTTTTTATTTAAACATATTTTTAATGTTGAAATGTGTGTAAATTTTTGAGCCCATCTGTAAATTACCATTATAGGCATCTAGTGTTAATGGGATAGTTTTAGTGTTGAATGCCTAGTTGCACACATTTATCAAAACACGTGGCTTTATATATAGCTGTGCCTGGAGCACTCAAAGATATTCACTGATTTGGATATCCATAAATATTTGGATGTTTCTGCAGAAGTACATTGTCACTGAAGGCCAACTAGTGTTTACCGTGATAAGCATACTCTTTGTGACAGATTTTGCACATCTTCATGTTAAATATGTTTCCTTCATTAGTGATTTACTTGTACAAGTTGTATGATTAAAATCAATGCCATATTTTATAATTGATTGCTTGGAATAGACAGGAAATCAACTGATTATCAATTGTAATTGATGATTGTCCCATCAGTAGTTGATGTGCATGAGTCTTGTTTGGCAGAGAGAGTATTTAAGCTGCCCATTAGGGAAGAGTGCCATTTAACATGATTAGGTACATATTTATTTAGATCGGTTTTAATGTTCAATTTCTTATTTCAAATGCCATTGGCCGTTATTACAATCAATACAAGTCCTCTGGGGGTGTGCTTGGTATCTGTCACCAGGACATTAGCAGTGGACCCTTTGGATGCTGTGGGTTTTGGGATGGGCCTTCGTGGATCAGGCTTGTTTGTCTGGTGCATCCCATGGATGCTTTATTGGATTGAGATCTGGGCAATTAGGAAGCCAGATCAACATCCTTGAACTCTTTGCCAGCTTGGGCTCATGTGCGACAGGCTGTGATGCGCTTTTCTGTTGTGGCCAGTGTTGACATTTTTTGTAAGATTATGCTGCATTGGCTTTTTTATTGGATTGGGCCGACGGGTTGGCCTTTGGTCCCCGTGGGTGTGGATGGGCCTTAGGTAACGACGATCCTGCCACCAGTTTACTAGTATATAATTGCTAATCAATGTAATATAACTTACCAGGTGGTGGTGTTAATGTTGTGGCTGATCTTTGTAACACACTGCCTGGCAAAAAGGCTTAGAATGCTCAAATTATTGGCCTGTATCAAGCAAAGAAAACATTAAAATTTGTTTGGGTTAAAACCTTTACAACATATTAATATCTGGACGGATAGTGCTAAATTGTCGACTTGGTGGATGAAAAATCATGCGTGATTATGATCAGATATTACTTGTATTCTTGGTGAAGTTGCATCATTCAGCATTTCCACATGCACAGTTATGTTGCTAAAAGGAAAACACAGTGTGACTAAGAAGTAAATGACTTAATTTTTATGTAGGGAGCATAAAGATTGGATTTCCGAGCAATGAAAAAAAAAAGTCACGGGGGCTGATGAGTCCAGAACCCATTCCAAAGGTTAAGAAGGGAAGTGCATAAAGTGATGCATCATCATGCATCGTCTCTACTGGATGCAAGCGCCTGAAAGCAGTGTTGTAATGTGGGGTTGCTTCAGTTGGTCAGGTCTAAGCTCAGCAGCATCATGTGACAATAAATTGAAGTCAGCTGATGACTTGAATCACTTCCCTGATGGAATTTCAGGTCTCTGAACATTTTCCTACTTGAATTGGCCGCCATGTTTACAGCTAGTGTATTGGTGTGCGTTTATGTATGTGATGTTTTATGGCTAGACAATGGATTTATATTAATTGCATTAAAATTATTTTGTTTAATTTAAAATGGCCTACTTTGGAGAGAGAGTTTTATTATTACAGTGCATATATTGACCACTTTGTAGCTTGTGATCTTTCATATATTTATATTGCTTAGATGTTCTTTCTGATTTTCTACATGTATAGGTGTGGCTGAATTATCAAAGCAAAGACAAAAATTATCCTCAGTGCTTTTTCCCCCCTGCAAAAGAGGTATAGTATCAGCACTAAAGGAAAATAATTCACTGCTTACTTTCTGTTCTCTTTGTCACTTTTTGCTCAGTTTTGATTTTCTTTGTTTTAGAATCAAAATATTTTAGAAAAATATTTCAAGTACAAGTGTCCTCAGTATTAAAAGGTTCTACTGAGAGGGTACTGTATTTTTGTATTGGGCCAAACTTATAGGGGCTGTGTGTACAACCTAGATAGCCTCGTGTGTGTGTGTGTGTGTGTGTGTGTGTGTGTGTGTGTGTGTGTGTGTGTGTGTGTGTGTGTGTGTGTGTGTG
>JAQMYJ010000015.1:13181826-13198943 GCA_030014305.1 Clarias laeviceps
CCCCCCCCCCCCCCCCCCCCAGTCATGCGACATGTACAGTGGATTAATTAACATTGCCAATGTTTGATTGGTTGTGCGTGTGCCGGTGCCCTTCTGTGGGCTGGCACCCCATCCAGTGTGTCCTCTATGACCCTGTGATACACAGTATACACGCTATAGAAAGTGGATAATGAATAATTGAAATATGGCATTTTACTGTGAAAATAATAAAATACTTGGCCATATTCCTCAGTGACCATGACTACATTACACACATTCTTTTGTGTTTTATACAAACACAGGGATTGCAGTTGTGATTATATTTGACCTTCTCTTGTCTGAACAGATCAGCGGCAATGCTGGAGCAGCAAACATTGTCAAAGTGCTGAAGAGTCGTGGGGTGAAATTACAGTTTCTTGTAGATGAAGGCCTTGCAATACTGGATGGAATTATAAACGGTCTAAATGGACCAGCTGCACTGTGAGACCTTATTTATAAGCTTTTTCACTTTTATATCTTTTTATCTCTCACACACCTGTGCGCCAGTACAACTGGCTCACTGTGTAAAGAAAGATAGGTGAAAATATTACAAAATAAATGTGTTTGCTTAATTACCTTAATGAATTACTAAAAAATATAAGACTAGTACAATCGTTAAGTGAAGTACATTTCTTTAAGAATTAAAAACTAATTACCAGGTACACTCAGATGAGGCACACTCATTTTAAAATTGATTTAAATTCTTTAGTCTTAAATTTTTTTTTTTGTTCTCATTCTACACAAAAAAACTAACAATGACAAAGTAAAAACAGGTGTTTGGACTGTTTTGTTAATTTATATAAAAAAAAATAAAGACATATCTTATGTACATACTATAAGTATTCAGATCCATAATTTGGTGTTTGGTTAAAGCACCTTTGGCTACAATGGAAGCCATAAGCCTCCTTGTGATTGATGCTATAAGCCTGGCACACCTTTCATTTGGAGGTTTAGTCCATTCTCCTTGGCACAATCGTTCAATCTCAACCAGGTTGGATTAGCAGCGTCAGTACATTTTCAGGTCTTTCCAGAGATGCTCTATTGGCTTCAGATTTGGATCCAGAAAATCCAGGACTTTCACATGTTGTTTGGAACTGCGTCCTCAGACCAGAACAATTAGTTTCTTAGGGCCTTCAGGAGCTTTTTGTCAAGCTCCCAGGGTACTGTGATGTGCCATGAGGAATAGCTTCTGTCTGGCCACTGCATTGGAGTTCTGCAGTGATGTTACCCCTTCCTTAAGGCTCCCCCATCTTCACACCGGAACTCTGCATCTCCTCTATAGTGACCCTTGGGTTCCTGGTCTCAAGAGCTCAATTGCAAGTGTCATAACAAGGGCCTGAATGCTTTTTAGAAAGTTGGAAAGACTGCAATATACAAGTTACCTGTTTATTTTCATTGTCGAATACTGTGTGTAGAATGATGAGAGAGCTTAAATCCATTTTAAATTGTGTATGAAACTTGAAAGTGTCAATTCTTTTTTGTCAGCATTGTACATCTGTTTATCTACCCTTCTATTTATTCCAATCCAGTATTTGGGTGTTTCAAGTCAAAAAGTCGTGCGTGAAACATGAATATATTTTTCCTAGGCCTCTTTTTAACCCATCTTTACCAAGGGTGCCATCAGTTTTTGAGCTGTAACATATGAAAATATCTTTGTTATTTTATGATTTTATCTAGGTGTTTTTCATAATTTGTATTTGTATGTTGTAGGATTGGTGTCACTGAGAAAGGGCAAGCCACAATAAAGCTGAGTGTCAGTATGAAGCCAGGTCATTCCTCCATGCCTCCTAGGCAGAGCAGCATCGGCATCCTGGCTGCTGCTGTCACAAGGTGAAGTGAAAGCCATGCACCCTGCTAGTATCATATATACATAAGTATTGATATCATTGTTATTTACCTTCATTTTTATGTCTTCTATTTACACTTGAATTGTCTTCTTTTGAACATAGAGTATCTGTGAGACAGAGTTTTATTGAAGCTGTTCCGATGTCCTCGCTAAAGCTGGTTCAATGTCTATCGTACATAACCACTTATTCTTAGACTTTTTTTTTATTTTTATTATCCCATCTAATGATTTACAGATATACAGTTGCAGGTCTATCAATATCTCTGTTTAAAGAAATTTGTGAAAGCGTTCTACAAAGAATTTCTTCAGTAACTACTTTATCCTGGTCAGAATTGTGGAACATGTTATGGATTGTGTATTACCCATCACAGGGCACCTCACACATACTCTTGAATTGAATTGAATGTACGCACAAGGGCAATTTAGCATAGCATTGCCATAGCATGTTTTGTAACATTAATTGCTGCACATTGAATATTAAATTAGATTTCCATGATTATTGACTTTTCCCTTTGGTTTATGGAGATATGTCCGAATTCTTGCAGATAATAATTTAATAAGATTTATACACTAGAGATTTGATTAAGAAAGCTGTCATATTCATGAGTACTGTTCTGTGTGCAGGCTGGAGGATTACCCAATGCCTAGACTGTTTGGCTCCGGCCCTGAGCGAAGCACTTTTGAACACCTTGCACATAAGGTAACTCTAGAGTGCAGAAAACCACATTGTAAAACAGTGAGATTATGTAAATGCATTTGATTAATCCTCTGTGGTTTCTGTTGCAGTTTGGTCTGCCTTTTAGATTCATCATGTCCAATTTGTGGCTTTTCATCCCATTAATGAGCAGGTCATAGATATGTTACTACGTACTGTACAACACATGGTGCTAACTACTCCATAATCTTAAGTTTGACACCAATTATTTATGTACCTGACCTAAACAGAAGTGTATTTTTCAGGGTAATGGAGAGAAAGCCTGATATGAATGCTTTTGTGCGGACTACTACAGCAGTCACCATGTTCAACTCTGGTGTGAAGGTAGAAAATTGTTCTTTATTCCATCGTTGTATTACAGAAGAATCATTTAAATGTATGCAACCTTTCTCATTCTCTCTCCATCAATAGGTCAACGTCCTCCCATCGTCTGCTGAGGCTTTTGTGAACCTGCGCATTCACTCTGCCCAAACACTGCAAGAGGTCAGAGATCATCCTGTTGCAGTCGACATGTGGACTTTGTGCGGTCCATTTTGAATGCTTTATTGCTTTATTATTATACAGATCCTTTAGTACGGTTTAACAGGTCAAGGGAAAAAATGTCCTAAAATCCCCTTTCTGCTATTTCAAGGATAGATTTCATGATGTAGGTTGTTGCAACATGAATTGCAGGCATTATATTACAGTGTTAAAAAAAATGCCTGTTATCTGTTTTCCTGTCATTGTTCTTTTTCTTTATCTCCTTTTCACTTGCTCTTCTGTAGGTATTGGAGTTGATTGAATCCACCATATCAGATGATCGTGTAAAAGTAAATCTGACAAATGGCTTTGACCCCCTCCCTGTCAGTTCATTTGATGATCAGTCGTTTGGGTTTCAGATAATTAAGAAGACCATATTGGACATGTTTCCTGAAGTCACTGTTGCTCCAGGTGAAATTTTTATTTTGCTCATGCAAATTACAGTAAGTAGCTCTTAACCTGTATAATACATGCTATACTGTATACAGCATATACAGGTGATATAAAGACGGCCAACATATTATCTTATTACAGTTATTAGCAGGATAAACAACGATCCCCCTGTTTGGGGTTTCTGTTTCTGTTGCTAGTCAGTTATTTTTTTTATTTTATTTTTTATTTTAAGGAGAAGCCAGTGTCTGTCATTAAAGTTTACTGTACATCTGTGTGGGTTTTGTTTTAATTTGTTGATCTGACCTTCTTTTTAAAAAGTCTTGGTCTCAACTTTTGGACGAAAACTTTGTACTTATACAATTTTTGCCAGTTATTGCACCTATAATTTGTGGCCAAAAGTTCCTCCAAAAAGAGGACCTCTAACCATTACACTCATACATTGTGAATTTCTGAAGTTGGTAGTTTTCCACATTTGCAGTTATAACTGCCAGTCTTCCAGGAAGGCTCTCCACAGGATTTTGCAATGAGGACTCGGGGATTGGCCCCTTCAGCCATAACAACATTAGCGAGGTCAGGCAGAGAGGTGTGTGTGTGTGCCTGGGGTGAAGTCTGTTTACCAGTTCATCCCAAAGGTGCTCAGTGGGGCACCTTTGAAGCTATTAGCTAAGGGCAAAGGTTGATTTCGAAAAAAAGTAGGTGTAATTTAAACCAAAACAGGGTTAATCATTGCTTTTCTGCTCCTGATGCTTTGCAGGTGTCTGTGTTGGCAACACTGATAGCCGACATTATACCTCTCTGACTAAGAACATTTATCGCTTCAACCCAACCTGGTTCAAACCAGGTGACCCCCAGAGGTAAGTTTATATGTAAGAAGGTTAAAGAAGAATTGTGTTGATAGCCATCGTTCTTCTTGGCTCAAACCCATGCGTGAAAGAATTCTGTAGCCCAGATTAATAAACCAAGTGCAGTTCCTTTATTGTATACTATTGTATACTGTATAGAACATTACAGTTACTTGAATACTGCCAGCCTTTCTCCTCAGACACCTGATCTGACATACCCCAAGCGTCAAGTACATTTTTATAAAAAGGTCAAACAAGACGAAAAGTGACTCACTATCACTTACTATATATTTTAAATATGTAAAAAGCAGGCTAGTTGTAATGAAGTACTCTATATAACTGCAGTTAAATATAAATTATGACATAATTGATATGTCAGCATATAAATTCTTACACTGGGTCACTTCGTTACTAACTAGTACTATCAGTCAGACACACTTGGATTAGTCATTTTATTTATTTGTTTGTTTATTTTTGGGGTGTGGGTGCTAAGTGTGCATTTGTTAGTGAATCTTTTGCATAATTTTTTTTATATTGATTGACAAATCTTTCAGCAGTGCACACAAACACCTCCTAAATGTAACATTCATTGTAGGCTTTTTAAAGTATACATAGTTGTAGAATATCTAGACTTCACTGAAGCTGTCAATTAACCCATGGCACAAGGTCCAAAGATTAGTGCTACTATGTAGCAATGGCCAAGGATTCAGTAGCCTATATGCTTAACCACTTCTCGAAATGAAATATCCTAATATTTTTAGATACTAGATTTTTTATTTTCATGAACTCTAAGCCATAATCATCAAAAGGCTTGAAATGTTTTACTTTATGTAAAGTACAGTATGATGAATCTAGAGTGAGTTTTACTTATTGAATTAAATTACACAAAAAAAAAAGCTTTTCACAATATTCAAATTCTTCAAGATGTGGTGTAGCGGTTAATACTATGGCCTCACTCCTCCACACATTGAGATTTTGATTCCCATCTTAGGTCTGTGTGTTTGGGTGGAGTTTGCATGTTCTCCCCATGCTTGATCGGTTTTCTCTGGGTAATCTGTTTTTTTCCCCACAGTTCAAAATCATGCAGAGTAGGCTAACTGACATTTTAAAAATTACCTCTAATGTGCGTGCGTGCGCGTGTGCATACTGCAATGGGCTGCCATACCATCCAGGATGTACCTTGCCTTGTGCTTCGAGTCCCCTGTCATAGGCTCCAGACCTATAGCTATCCATATGCATGTGTGATGAATAACGATTCACTTGCTAACGGATGGCTCTTGCATATAAATTTCAGTCTTTGTTCTCGATTCACTTTTATAAAATGTACCCCGATCTTGAAAAACAGAAACATGCTTAATGAGAGACAGACAGCAGCAATGCACAAAAGGAGAAAAGGCCTGAAATGGGCTTTCTTGTGTGACATAGAAACACTTTGGTAATCTTTATTCACTCGTAATCTTGTGCTTGCTGTTGGAATAAATTGTTGGAAGTGAAATGTACTAATAGAGATTGTGAATAAGTAAATTTAAATGTGTCCTTCTGACCTGGCCAGGCCAGGAAATACAGTGTACACTGTCTAGCTGTGAGGGTCCTTTAGGTAAGCAGTGGCCCACCACCATATACCCCTAGGGTGTCTTTAAATCCCAGCAGCATGGCAGGATAAAGTTCAGGAAGGAATGTCAGCTATCATGATCTAAGATCATCTTTCTTTATTTTCCACTCATCTTTAGATTCCACGGCATCAACGAAAGGATCTCCATCAAAAACTACGAGGAGCTTGTGCTTTTTTACTTTCGACTCCTCCAGAACTGTGACATAAATAAACTACCACAATCACACACCAGCAAACAAGATCTCTGATTTATTCTTGCAGCATGTGTTTAGACCACTTTAATGCAATCGTTCAAAATTTAAGATAGCGTTGTAATGAAAACATGCAGAGGTTTTGATATGCAAGGCAATCTGCCAGTTGGGATTAAACCGAGCATCTATTTTACCTTTTGTCTGAATTTCTATATTAAAGAATTTTACTTTGGAGTACAGTATTTTAATCATGGGTATCTAATCTCAGGGATAATTATTAATGCAGTGTGATGCACACAAATGAATGATGCTTGCAAACTTTAAAAATAAACATGACTTATGTTTTTAAGGCCAAAATATGACCATAATATAGGAATAATAAGTGCTGTAAATGTGCATAAGCTGTGTTGCTGTAAACACTACTAATAAAGGATGTTATAGAAAGCTTAGACTGTATGGACACCTAAACTTCATTCCTGTCACTTTGCTTTTATAATAATCTCCACTCTTCCGAGAAGGCTTTCTACTAGATTCTGTTGTTTGAATGTTTGGATTTACCTTTAGCATTCTAATTAGTGGCATTGAGGTGCAGACCACTGGAATTCCTCCACTGCAAAATTGGCAAGTCCTGTCTTCATGGATCTCGCTTTATGGACATGGGCACTGTCAAGCTGGAACATGTTTAAACACCTGATGCTATTGATGTAATACAGAAATCTTGTACAAATTAGGTACCATATTTAGCTAGTATGCAACCTGGTAAGGCAAAAAGTGAAAAATCACACAATTACAATCATTGCCACTTTATTATGTACACCTTGCTAGTACTAGTTTGGACTCACTTTTGCCCTCATAACTTTTTTTATTTTGGCAAAGATTCAACAAGGTTCTGGAAACATTCCTTAGAGATTCTGATCCATATTGCCATGATAGCATCGCAGCTGCTGCAGATTTTTTGGCTGCACATTTACAATGTGACTGCTATTCCATCATATCCCATATAGGATTGTGATCTGGTGACACTGGAGACCATTTGAGTACAGTGCCATGTTCAAGAAATCAGTTTAAGATTATTTTAGCTTTGTGACATGGTGTGTTATCCTGTAGTTATAAATGGTTGGACATAGTCAGCAACAATATTCAGGTAAGTAGTGGCATTTAAACAATGCTCGATACAAGGACAGATGGATCGTTTACTTGAAATTCTGATCTTACCATCCAAATAGACCAGACAAGGTTTTTCTAATCTTCTATTGTCCACTTAGTAAGCCCATGCAAATTGTAGCCTCAGTTTCCTTTTCTTAGCTTAGGAGTGGGACCATTTGTAGTCTTCTGCTGCTGTAGCCTATTTACTTCAAGGATATTATCTGCTTCTCTTGGATATTTTTTCTTTAAGTATCTTCTCTATAAACTGTAGAGATGGTTGTGCCTTAAAATCCCAGCAGATCAGCAATTTTGGACATACACCAGCCAGCCTGTCTGCCACTAACAACCATGCTACGTTCAAAGTCTTTTAAATCACCCTTTTCCCCCATATTGATTCATGTCTAAATGTATTGAGTTGCTGCCACATTATTGGCTGATTAGATATTTGTGTCAACAGCCAGTTAAACAGTTGTATGAATATATGGCTAATATAATTTAAGGATACAGAATCATTGACAGAAGAGTTTTATAATAAGGAATACATAACTGCACACTCTCACTTCCCACATAAAGTGTTGAATAAAACTAAATCATTTGATCTCTGCCTTCACTTTCTTGTAAAGGGAATATAAAGGACCCATGCCTGAGGTTGCACACAGTACGATGAATATCATCCCAAGACATTTAAGTAAGAAAGAACGAACTTCTTTGTACCTAAGACATAGAGAAGGCAGCGAAATTAACTTTCTTGAAAGTCAACAGTATTTACAATGGAAATTGATGTAATTGTAAGTGTTCACCGTTGCAATCTAGCTTTGACAAATGCATCTGCAAGGGATTTTAAACACACCCTCAAGTGTGCACACACCAAGGGATATCATGGTCGCTTCAAGGAAATGGCACATGTGGCAGGGCATTCAGGCCACCACCAACTACAGGACAATGACCCCTGAATGTGACAGTGATGCCTTTCTCACAGATGCACTGAATAGCTTCTATGCCCAGTTCAAGGTACAGAACAACATGCTGGTGAGGAAAACCACCCTTTCCTTCAACGACCAGGTACTCTTTCTTACTACAGCTGATGTGAGAAAAACTCAACCAAAGAATGGTTGCTGGGCG
This sequence comes from Clarias laeviceps, assembly GCA_030014305.1. Lineage (NCBI taxonomy): Eukaryota > Metazoa > Chordata > Actinopteri > Siluriformes > Clariidae > Clarias > Clarias laeviceps. The sequence goes on from JAQMYJ010000015.1 coordinate 13,190,231, forward strand.
AGACATCATTCATCACAATGTTCTCACAGACATCTTCAACTTCTCCCTGAGCAGTGTTGCCATTCTGACATGCTTCAAGTCCATGACCATTGTTCTCATACCCAATAGTCTTCAGTGTCCTATACTTTTCTGTTGCACTCTCATCCACCATCATGACATGCTTCAAGAGGCTGGACAGGCTGCATTATGACCCTTCTGCCACCTTCATTTGGACCCCCTGCAGTTCGTTTATCATCCCAACAATTCAACAGATAATAGCATCGTCACCACCCTCCATCTTTCACTCACCTGGGCAATAAAGACAGGCATGCTCAAGTGCTGTTCATGAGCTTCATTTCAGTATTTTACACAATCATTGCTCAGCACCTGCTCAAAAATGTAAGTCTCTGGTGCTGTCCAGCAGCACCACATTGAGCACTGGGGCCCATTGGACTGTGTGCTCAGTCTACTGCTGTTCAATCTGCTGACTCAGAACTGTGCAGGAATGTACAGCTCGAAACACATCATCAAGTCCTCGGATTACCAGACTGTGGTGGGTTTCATCAGCAAGAATGGTGAGTTAGCATACAGAGGGGAGGTACAGTGGTTAAAGGACTGGTCCAGAACCAACAAGCTGTGTATGAATATGGACAAACTAAAGAGATTATGATTAATGACTTATTGAACCAGTTCAATAACCTGGGGAGACCTAAAAAAAAAAAGCCCAACTACCTCTACTAATATACTTCCATATACCTCCTCCTATCCTCACTACATTCTACAGAAGACTTTTGAGAGCATCCTAAGCAGGTGCACCACTGCTGGATTTGGGATCCGCACAATCATGGATCATAAGACCCTGCAGCACAAAGTGGAGACAACTGAGAAGATCATCGGGGTCTGTCTTCGCTCCATCATAGACATTTACCCAGAAAACGTAATCCACAAGGCCACCAGCATCCCCAGCAGGGCCACACGCTCACCCCTTATACACTTTTTACTCTTCTGCCATCTGGAAAAAGGTATATTTTTATTTTTGGTATTGTTTAGGACTACATTCTATTTCAGTCTTCCTGTAATTATTTTATCTTTTATGTTTTTATTTTTAGACAAGCTGCTGGCCTGCCTCAGCTGTCGAAGAACGCTACAGTGGCCACACCTGATCTTTTGCAGCATGCAGGTGTCTCTGCCTATAATGCATTAACAATCTGAGTGACAGTCAACCCAGACCGTATACTTGCATTGTTAATTGCGTTCTAGTAGATACTGATTACAATCATTAAACAATCATTTATCATAAATAAATAGTTATGATCATTATATGTATCGTTATGATCATTACATTTATCATAAATAAATTGTTACATCATTACTGATTACAATCGTTAAACATACATGTTCTACATTGTTGGAAATTGAGATAAAGACAATATAGGTAAATTGGAAAATTAAGTAAAATTTTATTTGAGAAGTGTGTTTAAAACCCCAAATACTGTATGTACCAGGTCAAATTGACCTGAGGGATGCCAGAGGGTCACAAAAGTAAAGACAATACAAGGGTTAATAAACATCCCAAAGGTATGTTATCAGCATAAATGGCATGTAATCACAGTTTTTAAGACTTAAATATTAAAAATAGTTTATGCCCATAATGTATAGTGCACTGATTCAGATTCAAGTGCACTATTATGTGATCCTTCTCCAAATTAACTTTCAGAAATCAAACCTGTGTTTTACAACTTTGAGGTAAAATAAAAGGAATGCATGCATTGTTACAAAATTTTCTAGTGTGTTATATAGTTGATGGCATGAGAAATACAAGGTGAATCACTGAATAATGTACAGATGTCAGTTTGATTAGAGGAGTAAATTAATTATTTAGTTTGCAGTATTCAGAAATGCATATTTCTAATTTTGGAATAAGACTCACAACAAAGAGCATCTTAACTTGTTTGTATGCCTGGGTGATGTTGTATATTTAGTCATGATTGAATCATATAAAAAAATATTTACATTTAAAATTTTATAGAATGTGCTTACAGAGAGATTAATAAAATGCTTGCACAGGTACCAGGCCAGATGTGTATCCATGCACAAACCAATCTATATCATACAATCATTTCTCCATCATGAAATTAAATAACAATTTGTGTCACATTAATGGCCAGTTACAGCACTGGCACGTCTTGTCATAAATGGTGCCAGCAGGGCAGTGTGTAACAAATTTTCTTCCAGCAGCACAATGGATGAAAGATTTAATGTTAGTAGGATGTGGGTAGATACCATCTTTCTTAGATGCACAATAATGTGGATGTTGACCTGCAGCTGTAAAATGTTTAGTAGGAAGAGCAGAAGGAGGAGTGAGATGATCCTCAGCAGGAGGAGCAGGAGGTGGAATGGGATGATCTTTAGCATGAGGAGCAGTAGGACCTTCAGCAGAAGTACCTTCAGCATGAGGAACAGAAAGACCTTCAGAGAACATAAACTCAGGGGAATTCATATAAACAATAACAGTATTGTTGATGATGCCACATCTTAATTTATATACCATTGTTCAGGAGGTTCTTCAGCAGGCTGATGAAAGGGTATTTTCCCAGGCCACAGAACTGTCCAGTAAAATCATCCAAATCAAGAGCCCAGACAAAGGCTCCTCCAAAATTATTTTCTTTTAGGTAGGCCATCTGAAACAGAAAGGATACAGAAATTAACTGCTGTTGCTCCAAAAATAAAACAATCCTCTTCTAATTTCCTTTTCTTATTTCTAATTTGTGAATAAGTTCAATGCTCCATAAGATCTCACTTTATTTGGTTTCTACTCACACTACAATACCCCGGTGGAATCATTAGATGTATGTTGATGTACACAGGCAGTACGAATAAAAAAGATTTGACCTTATTCTTGAGTTTGACCTTATTTTTGAATTTTTCTTCTGACTCTTGATTAATCTTACCTTTATCTCATAGCTCTGCTTGTTACCAAAGCCAACCCACTGATTCCCCTTTGTGGCATAGGGTACTTTTTGATCCTCAATCCACTGTGTACTGGCTCCTTTAAGGAAGATGCAGACCTAATAGGAAATAATCCCTCAGTAGTTAAATCAAGTCAAGACATCTTATTTGTATAGCACATTTAAAACATCAAAAGTTGACCAGAGAAAGTGCTTTCCAGTCAAATACACATACATACAAACTGTACATAATCTTAGGGTGCAAAATATGTGCAAAATAAGAAACAAAACACAAGAATTGAGTATTAAAAAAGGTAATAAAAGCATACATAAACGTAAAACTGATCACAAAAAAATAGGATGAAATATAAACTCTAAAAGGAATTGTTAGAACACCATGTATAGGGAGTTACAGTAGCCAATACATTAAATGATAAAAGCATAGACAACTGTTTTCAGATACCTTTAAAATAAAATAAGCTTTAGCTTTACTATTGACATGAATTGATAGAAGTTGATCCTCGTTACACCACTGAATTGCTTATTAATTTTAAATGAAGAATCCAGAAATAAACTAAGATTTTTTATTTTACTGTGCAAATATGAAGTCAGAGGTCCAATGCAATGAACTAGTCTAGAAACAGAGTTTACTTAGTTTTACTTGTAAAAACTATACTACTTCACAACTAGATCATTAAGTTCCTTTTTAATTTTCTAATTAAACAACACAGTAATTGTAAGTGGCTGATGCCCAGTAAGTTGTGTACAAACCTCATAAAAAGACAGGATGCCTGACTCTCTGGTGTACGTGCCAGCAGAACCAGGACCACTCGATGGAGCTCCCAGGCCACTCTCTTTAGATGACAGTTGGAATGATCTGCCATACGTAGCAAAACCCATCCTCAGCTTCTCCACTGGAGCACCCTGATTCTTCCAGTATGTCATTGAATAATTCTGCAAAATCAGAAACAAAATGTTGTTGTGTATATCTGTTTGCCGAGATCAGGTAGAAGTAAATATTTAGAAAGTTTGTCTTTACAGTATTAAGGTAGATTTCATCTCCTGTTTCCTGAGACCATTGATACAGAGGACTGTTGTGTCCAGTGAAACTCTCCCAAGACCCATGATAGTCATACGTCATCACACAAATGAAGTCCAGGTACCTGTATAATTAATAGAATTACTGGTGACATTGTAAACCAAATGAAAATGTATTTTTATATCTTAATGTTTTAAATAATTACAAATATATTCCATAAGGATATTCTAAAATAAATAAGCAAACTTTTTCACACTTTTAAATAATTTAAAATTCCAAGCTGTTTGTCTGGCAGGTAATTTTGCTTATTTCATGCTTTCAATTCTAAAAATACAATACCTGGCAAAAAAAAAAAAAAAAAAAAAGAAACTGCAGACATTAACAATTTCATTGGATCACCTTTATCTTTGATTATTGTCTGCATTCACAAGAGCACTGTTTCAACAATGTTATGGAATTTCCTGCCATTTATTTACCCCTCCAGAGTTACTGTACATCAATTATTGGCTGGAGAGTCTAACCATTCTGTAATCTCTTCTCAAGCACATCCTAAAGGCTTTTGATGGCAGTCAATTCATATATAAAAACCATTCCTCATTCTCTAACAATCACTCTTTTTAAATTTGAGCCAATAAATCTTAGGATTGTTGTCCTGGATTATAGCCATGTTATCGGGGGAATAAATATTTGATGGGATAACTTGATTTTGACTTCATTTTATTGCCACATGACATAGCTGAGTCTAGACCTGGCCAACTGAAGCAAGTTATGCAGTGGACAATATGCATGACCAGAGCAAGCTACTCATTGTATGAGTTAGGTAAAAAGAATTGTTGGCAGCTTAAACATATTTATCACTGCAGTAATTATTTAGCTGAAGGCTCTTATTTGCTTATTTAATGGTGAGCTTTTTGGCACAGGTATTGTATTTAGATATTAAATTTATACTCAATTTGATACAGTTGGATTTCTTTCAGCTTATCTAAAATAGACTACTTGGCAATCTCAGCAATTTCATATCCAGTATCCATAACTGATTTCCCAGCAGCCACCGCAGCTGTGAGCATAAGCCGAGAACGTCCAGTAGCACTGCTTTCTTCCTCATAGGCCTGTCTAAGCTCCTACAGGGGAAAAAGTGAGAGAACAAGGAAAAAGACTCAGCATATAAGCAAGCTTGGAAATTGTACACAAATGTCATATGACCATATATTAGGCAGGCATTGAATCTTTTAAAAGTTTTGTTTAAAAAAAAGAAAGAAGTTCCACTTGATTAAGACTTTTTCAACCATGTTAAAAAAGTCACATGCTTACGTTAACAAAGCTCAAAGTAAAACAAAGAGTTAATCAAGTGTATACATTGAAAACATTTATATGTTCCTATTTAAAGCATGTCAGCAGGTTGAGAACCACATTTTAACCCATTAGAATTTTCTCCAGCTGCATATCACCTTATCTAGGTTATATTTGGCAAAGACTATAGTGATAAAAAATGGCATATATAATACAAGAATAAGACTTTGTAAGAGAATCTATGTTAATATATGATAGCAAGTAACCAATCATGTTTTGTATTGTTTGTTTTCTGATTTATGATTGATTCATATATACCTTTGGCTAAAACATGGTATTGGTGCTAAAAAGTGTCTCACCTAGGTGAAAAAGTGAATTTTCAGGTAGGATCATATAACACCATTTTTTATAATACTTAATTCTTCTTATCTCCTGATCTACGCTTTGTTTATTGTAAATATGCATACACATTTATATTTTTTTATCAGATAAAAAGAAACATATTTAATAAATACAATGCCATTCGCTTTTATGTAGTGTCCGCAACTTTTTTTTATTCAAATGATCTAAGAATCCAATGATCCTAATTGTCATTAGCTGGCAAAATTGTTAAGAAATTGCAACATGAATTTGACATGACAATACATATTATCTGTTTTTAAGCTTTTACCAAAAAGCAATCTAAGCAAGTTTTACCACTTCTACAGTTTTTTTTTTTTTTACACTTCTAATTTTAGTGTAAATACTCATATAAAATATGAATAATTATTATCATAGTTTGAAGCACTCTGACGCTGAAAAATGACCATTTTTGGGCACATATAAAATCATCTCTCCAAAACAACGGAAGTTAGCCACTTGAAAATTTTAGGGAAGTAAGATTGGTCACTTCCATGTTGCATGAATTTCAGAAGTAGCTGCTGTGGCAAACACATTTTCTATATTATATGTATAACAAAAAAAAATTTAATCAGCACCAATACTGTGTTTTGGCTGTTTTGTAAAAGTAAGAGTTCCTGGTAGTACTCTAAGGTAGGGTATGTTAAATAAGATGAGACTGGCTAACTGGGCTTGTGAGTAATTGCTGACTAAATAAAAATATTATTTAAGCACATTTAAGCGGTTGGAAGTAAGGTTTCCTTTTATCTGTGAATTTTTACTACACATACTGACCTGACAGAGCAGAGTGAATCTTTGCTTATCTTCTGGAGGACTGCCACGAGATCCAGGATATTCCCAGTCTAGATCCAATCCATCAAATTCATATTTTCGGAGAAAGTTGATGGATGATTGTATGAATGTATTTCTGTTTTCTTTGGTGGACACCATAGTAGAGAATCTGGGCATAAAAAATGCAGTTATTTCTCTGTCTTGCTTTTTACATGGCAGAAATTAAACAAAATATTTTGCAGCAAAACTGTGGGAGAAAAAACTTACGTAGCTGATCCAAAGTTCCATCCTCCAACAGCCAAAAGTGTCTTCAAGTTTGGATTACTAGTAAATTAATTAGTATTATTAAAATGTCATTTTTATATAGGTTATATAATTATTTACCCATGGAAAGAAAAGCTCACATTTGCTTCAGACTGTTGAAGGATTTGTATAGAGTCTCATCGTTCCACTCGTAGGTGACCAGCTGATTAGAGTTAATGCTGGCGAATGCATAGATCAGATGTGTGCACAGGAAGGGATCAATGTTGGAAGGTACATACTTCACAGGATCAGGTCTGTACTGGGACCAGTTGGTGAAGTAACATATAAGTTCATAGGCTGAACCTAAATTTTAAACAAAAATGCCTCAGTATATTAACCTGATAAGTAAAAACAAGGTAAGGATTTTTGAAAATTTTCAGATAAAACTCACCAAGATGAATAAATAATAAGCCTGTAGGTAAAACAAATATAAAGTGCAGTGTTCAAACACACAAGATACAAATATCAGAAAAGGTCAACAAACAAAAGTTAATGAATGAATACAAGATCAATACCTGCGAGTGGAATAAGTCTCTTCATTGTGGCTGCAGTTTCTCACTGCTACCTTCTGAGTGGAAGCAAAACCAGAACTATGTTGATTTATACTGTAGCAGTCTGAGTGAGCTTGTGAGCAGTAACCAATCAGCAGTGTGCGCTTTGCATAATGAGAACTGGTAAAAATAACTGGCATTACTTTATGAATTTTTATTATTTTGAAAGGAGTTCCTTTTTTTTTTTTTTACTATTTTGCAATCTTTTTAAACAATTGAACAATCAACAAAGCATCTACAAATATGCCTGTTTTTCTGCTCCTGTTTATGCCTACAACAGTACAATATGTGAAGGATCTTGTGACAGTGACTAGCAGTGATTCATGTGTAGTCTCCCCTAAACACAGTCATATGTCCCTTTCTTTGCAACATTTATTATTGCTAAACAATGACGTGCACTTTTTATGCCTTTAGCACAACATTAGTAACTCCAACACTGCTACCAAACTATACAGTATGTGGCAGAAAACCCTATTTATTATTATTGTTATTTAATGGTCCTTATGCCTTCAATCTTCTTCTGGAGAACAAATCCCTCATTTTTAGGCAGATCATAAAAAAAGAAGTGAGAAAAGAAGTGGTTCGTGAAATGTCACCTAAATCATGTTTCACAATATTTCTTTATAATCTATTTCCCTTTCATTAGAAAAAAATAATCTAAAACAATTCATAATTGCATTCGCATGCAATTGTCCAAAAAGAAAAAAAAAAAAAAAAAACATCTGGAAAATACACTTTTCAATATTAATTACAATCCAATTTTTCTGTATTTTGTTTCAAAACTAATTCGTTTTATAGTAATGACTTATCATTTTACACAACAGGTACACAAACATATGAAATCAACAGCCAAGAATTTCATCATCCTCATGCAGTGACAAACTGATTTCTAGTTTTCTAAAAATTAAGTCACTTTGGTCCTTATACTCTTTACTAATTATATAAAATTACAGAACAATTTAACCATTAATATTGAAAATGTCAGAAAATGTTATAGATCAATTAATTAATAATGCTTGCAAAGAAAATTTCAACACATCAGTTGGATTCAGTTAAGTATTCAATATAGATTTTAAACAATATTACCACACACCAAAATGTTTTACGACATTGTTAAGTATTCATTCATGTTCATGCACAATGCTATTCATACTGTTGGTGCAGTCTACAGTGAAAAACTTTCACGAAATTAGTGTGGTTTACAGAAACATATACTGTATACAGTGCCGTGTGCCGTGCTGAATCTTTCTTTCTAAATTTTGCATACAGTATTTGTCACACTAAAATGATTGAAATCATCAAACAAATTTTCATATTACAAAAAGATAACCTGAGTAAATACAAAATTTATTCAAATTTCAAATTCAAATTCAAATTTTATTTGTCACATACACAGTCATACACAGTACGATATGCAGTGAAATGCTTACACG
>JAQMYJ010000015.1:13297444-13310191 GCA_030014305.1 Clarias laeviceps
ACACTGTGCTCCTTCAGTCACACCAACACACACACACACTCGCCCCCCTCTCACCCCTCCTCCTCTCGGCTTCCCACACACATAGACAGTCTCTCTGCCCTATCTTACACAGAAACTCCGCTCTGTCGCGATTCTTTTCAAAGGTAAAGTGCAGTTCATTTGTTTTTTTTTGTTTGTTTGTTTGTTTGACTTTACAGCAGTGGTTCCGTTATTAAGCGCTCACGCGAGTGTGATTAGTGATGTTTCTTGCTAATTTGTCCGATAAAACTGTCTCTCCGTTAATGTGTGTGTGTGTGTGTGCATGTGTGCACCCACATTACTTTTTTTTAAAGGTAAAGTGCAGGTTAATTTGTTTAATTTTTACTTTATATTTTTACTTTATATTTTTATGTATTTTTTGGGGGGGCTGTAGAACGAATAAATTCAGTTTCCATTATTTCTTATGGGAAAATTTAATTTGATTTACGAGTGTTTTGGAATACGAGCCTGCTTCCAGAACGAATTATGCTCGTAATCCGAGGTTTCACTGTATATGTAATCTTTGTCATATCTGAAAATTATATTGTACTACCAGCGCAAGTCAGGTTTTGGTGATCCAAAATATGGGCAGTGCAGAAGTGTCCGAGTTCCTTCAATTACCTTAACCAGGTCATCTCTAAGGCCAAGCAATCGTGGCTTCATATCTGCCAAAGAAACCTGAACTCATTAGGATAATGACATGCATTTATGAAATTTCTGTTATAATCTGAATTCTACAAAATTTACCAATTACTGCAAGAAAGGCATTGGCCAGGATGTATCCGTATTGGTTAGAGGCATTACACTGGAACACTGCTGTGCTGTCAGGCACCACGGCACGAAATATCAAAGTATCACCTGATACTTGTCTTCCAGGCTTTTTAGGAGCATCTGGGGTAAAAAATAAATAAATAACATACATATAAAAAGAAAGTTATGCATAAGTTATGGGCAGACTGGGTTTATTTTTTTATTTGCTTTGTCACTGAGTGTGGTCAGAAATCATGATTACTCATATGGCATGTGATGTCTCTGACCCTCAATAGGTTCTCCATTAACTAGCCAATGTATCTGAGGTCTGGGAATTCCATCAGCTTGACACACAATCTGCCCACTGTCATCTCGAGAGAGAATAAGGTTCTCTGGTTTCCTCACCCAAAATGGGGTTGCTACAGAAAAAAAGAAGAGAAAGCATGAGGAAAATGTTTAATTTCGACATATAAAACAGCTTCATTCCTCAGATTTAGTTAATTAATGGTATCCATTGTGGTGCAAATTTACATTTAACTTTAACTGTGATTGTGTGGTCTATGCTGCCCATCTTGTTGGTGGCAGTGCAGATGTAGCTGCCTCCATCATCCATAGAGATTTTTTTGATGCGCAGTGTTTTATTAAAGTTTTCCAGTTTCATGCCGTCCATGGATAAGCTCCCCCAATCTTTAGACCATTTGATGGTGGGAGCTGGACTGAGGAATCATAGGGAGAATCACTTGATTAGTTACTGTTACTGTACCTTTGTGTATGCCTCCTAGCTAGACAAAGATCATTTATAACAGTTCTAAAAATCTAAAAATAATATGACAAACTAAAACATCACTAAAAAATAATATCTATTTTGACAAAAGTCTAAAAAAAAAAAAGTTTAATTAAATTCTGATTTAAAAATGTTTATTAAATCCTGATTTTGAGTTTTTCATTTAGTGACATTTAGATAGCAATGAATCATTATTGAATAGTTGAACTCTCCCTAAAGAACTCACACGCCAGAAGCGAAACACTCCAAGATAAGCTCCTCCCATAGCATTGCAATCTTACTGCTGGCTGTTCCTTTGGGCTTCAAGAACTTGGGAAGGTTTTGAGCTGCCATACGAGCTAAATGATACAACAAAACTGCATGCAGTTAGAACTTTTAATCAGTGAGATAAACAAAATTACTACACAATTTATAAGTATCAGTCTGGACAGGAAATTCATGATGGGAACTCAGTTGTTGGATGCAAAGAAAGATTAATTGTTGCAAAATAATAAACAAGAAGAAAAACACAAATTGACGGCAACAATTCATTATTTAGCTCCACCTAAGGTTTTGTTAGGTTTTCCAGCTTGACTTGCTTTAGATCAGTTATGTATGGTAAATGAAAGGATCAATCCCCTTTGATCAAGGGAAGATCAAGGGAAATCAAAATAATTTCCATTGGTACCACATTGCTATTGTGTTCAACACACCTGTGTGCACCTGAAGAATTAATGGAGGTTTCTGATGGATGATGTTGGAGTTGGGGAAACGAGCTGTGCACACATAGTTTGTTAGCCCATCTTCAGCTATAACGCTGGAGAAGATCAAATCTCCATTCTCTGTCATTGATACTCTACGATCCTGACGAATTGGTACCATAGCTGCGGTGATAGAGCAATAAAAAGAAGTTGCAAGGTGCACTTAAATATGCATATTTTTATTCTACTCAGACTTTTGCATGCTATATGAATGCTATATGAACTTTTCCTTATTATTATTATTATTATTATTATTATTATTGTTTCAGCACTGAGGTCTATTAATACTTACAGCTGTTCATCCAGTAGGTCTGAGGTCTGGGTGGACCCACTGGAGGATTACAGGTCAGAATCAAAGGAAGACCCACAAACACAGACACCGGCTCCAAATACTCCTTCAGCCATGTACGAGCCTCTGGTCAAACCATGAGTGATGAGGATGATACGCAAACAAAACAAAATGTCATTTAATATTAGATTTAACTCCTGGGTTGCTCTAGATAAAGTTATGTTAATGAGACTTACTGGAGACACGTAAATTAATGTGGCTGGATAGAGCTGAACCAAACTCATTAGTAGCAGTGCATTGGTACACGCCCTCATAATCATCTGGACGTCCCCAAAAAAATATCTCAAGTGTACCAGAGCGCCTCTTCATGGTAACCTGAGGGTCACGTGCAACATTTAGGTACACTCCATTGCGTGTCCAAGTAAAACTACGGAGGAAAGAAAAATATGATAGAGAGTAAATTTGCTGGAACTTAAACCATCCTGTATATTCATAAGGTAGACTGTCTTTTCAAAAGTGCAAATTTTAAATATAATTATGTGCTTTGAAAACTCTGCAAATATTACATAATCTTTTTTAGAAAAAAAAAAAAAAGGACAAACCAAATGACAATTCAAAACTGTGATAAGGTAATGTTTCGTACACTGGAGGAGGATTCCCTGTGGCCTCACACTCAACTATGATTGGATCCGTTGGCTCCACTATGTGATCTTGGATGCTCTGCTTAATTATCATAGGAGGCTGTCTCACTGTGATTGGGGTTTATACACACATAGTCAAATACTGTTAATATCTTGGACAGTCATAGCCATTTTCTTTCAGTATAGTATATAGTACAAGTATGCAGAAGGACAAAACTATACAGTATATATGGATAATCAATAGAAACTGACTTACCATCAGGTGGAATTTCTAACGCAGATACTTCTCTCCATATCCATAACAAGAGTATGAATGCAGCCAGAATCTCCCACAAACTTTTAGTCCTCATTTCTGAAACCACCAGCAATATGCCACCAATACACTACTTGGACAAAAAGAGAACAAGCCATTCTTAATCTTGCACATAAAGTACTGGACAAAAGAGTCTTGTCCTGAAGTCACTTTTCTTGTCAACACATGACACAGTGAATAAACCTGATTCTTATTTCTACACACTCAGTTATGGGTCATGAGAGTCATTCAGAGTTTACGTCATCTGGAAGCTGGAGCAAACAAAGGGGTAAATCAGTGAGCACAAAACATTAGCAGGCCTGTCCAAGTTCACGACTGTTATCCATATACTGTAAACCCAAATGGAATTTAAGGGTCATTGTGGAATCATTTACTCAGCAAACATTCCCATAGTTTCTAATTAATAAAAATTGTATTGATCTCAATTATTTGCACTGGCAAATTTGGTACATTTGTCCAGTCTTTTTTTTTTCCCCAAAATTGTTGTGTCCAATTCCTCCCCGTCACTAGGGGGCTGCCACATTAAGGCTACTACTACCACTCAGTCGGGAGGACCGAAGACTTTCACGTGTTTCCTCCGAACCACGTGACGCCAGCCGACCGCATCTTTTCGAACTGCTCACTGACGCACCGTTGGGGCGCACTAAGTACCTCTCATCCCTCCCCTCTGAGAGAGCTCGGCCAATCAGCTCTCTCTAGACCTCTGGCTGCGAGAGATACAGCATCACCCGGGAATCAAACTCGCGATCTCCGGATGATAGGGCTTTTGTCCAGTCTTAATCATCAGTATCGCTCAAGCAACACATTGGGTCAATGAAGCATTTTTTACCATAAGAGTGAACTGCTGTGAAACCTTGATACCAAAATGGGATAATTATATGATTCTTTTAATCTATCTATGAATTCTGTTAAGTATTTTGAACATGTAAATTACAATGTCCAGTAATTCTTTAGCATAACATTTGATTTCAAATGAAATCATTTACACTGGCAGTTTTCTTCCCCCTGGAGGCAGAGCTTTTATGTCTGTCACTGTAAGTCAATACTCAGTTAGCTGATTGATTTTATCGTCATAACTTGTTAAAGCTCTTGGCTTTGGGCTATGGTTCTAAAAAAAAAAACTTTTTAGAAAATGTACTGACTGCACATGCAAATTGGGAGTACATAATCAAGGAATAAATCTGAAGGTGATTTGTTCAATTTACATCCTCCATAAGAGATCCCTTGTATGTCCTTTTCTAAAGTACTATGTAGATTTATTTCTCATGGGAAAGAGTTATTGTACATTGTTGTTTGATGCTAGCCAATTATTTCCTTATGCCAGTTTATAATCATTGTGATAACTCCTCAGTTAATTTGACTTAATATTTCCATATTAACAATACATTACAAATGAAACAGCATTTTAAATTTATTAAATACCTGTAAATATGCTATACAGATTTAAGTACAATATGTGGACACCTGAATATCATGATTAAATTTTCTTGTTGAACACCCCATTCAGATTTAATCTCTTTTGCTTTACAACCTTATAAGACGATTTATAAGACGATTTTCTACTAGATTTCTCAACATGGCTGTGGGGATTTACCCATCCTGCCCCATGAGCATTAGCGAAGTGAGGCACTGATATCCGGCAAGAAGGCTTGGCATGCAGTCAGCATTCCATTTCATCCAGAAAGTGTTTAGTGGGGTTGAGGTCAGAGATGCAGGCCACTCAAATTCTTCCACACCAACAATTTATGAACATGATATTGGACACTAGTTCCAGTGAAATCATATAGATATAGGATACACACCTCTTATACAGTTTGGTGCTTTAAACTTTGCAGCAACAGTTTGGGGAAGAACCAGAGATGGGTATAATATGTGGTCAGGTGTACAAAGAGTGCAGAGTATGTAAAGAATTCTATTGATTTGGTCTATTCACTGCCTCAGGACTTCTATTTTGCTTCTATAGCAATTTAAAATCACTATGTAATCTGGACCTTATTTCAGTTTTTAACAATGCAGTATTTATATAATAAACAAACAAATGTGATGGCAGGTGTATACACAACTAAAAGTTGAAGGGCAAGTGACTATTGAATATTAATAAGGAACAGTTATTTTTAAATGTATTTCACCATGTTAACTACAGAACAAAATCCACCACATAAGGTTTCATGGTGTTAAACAAATGAAAAGAAAAAAAGAAGAAAGAATTAAGATTGGTTTTGATATGAACAGAAAATAAATATGGAGGTAAAAAAAGAAAGACTAAATACATCTTATGATTTCTGTTAACAGATAAATGAACGAATAAACACATTGAAGGCCTACCAGCTCCGACCCATAGAGCTCATAGATCTTTTTGGTAGTGAAGAAAATGAAACAAAATAGTTGTAATCAAAATAACAAATGTTAAGTTCAAATCTTTACCTCTGAAGTCAAGTGTGCTCTGAAGGAAAAATAAAGCTGCAGCTATCCTCATATCATAATCGTCCAGTTTATGTATTGTTGCACATATAGTCCCAAATGCAGCACCTGTATAAAGATGTGTTCAAAATAATGAAAAGGTCAACAGATGTTTCATTTACTGTAAGCCACTCAAACCAATGTGATCTATTTGCAGCTGTCTCTCAACTGTTATCCACCCTATTCATGTAGCATGAATGACATACCACCACCACCCCCTCCCTCTTGTGAACATGTGGCTGAGTTACAATGAGATGGCTGATTTACAGCCAGTGTTTATTTATTTGCTTAATTATCTATGTATGTACGTATGTACGTACATATCTATCTATCTATCTATCTATCTATCTATCTATCTATCTATCTATCTATCGGAAAATTGGAATATTGGAAGGAAAATATTCATACAGTTGTACTAAAATATGTTAAACAATTTAAATAATCTTGTTATTGTGAAATTGTGTTCAATGTGATTTTTAAATGTGATGATTTTTGAAATTCAAGCCTGGGAATCATCGGGTCAAGTGAACAAATGGTAATCTGGACTTATTTTTAAAATAGTGAAACAATGTTTGCAATATGTAACACACCACAAAAAATGCAACCGCGTTGATCATGACATCAATGTGTGGGTTTCATTGTTTGGTTTTGAAAACTGAAGCCAGCTCAGTGAATGATATGTTTGTTTCTCTAGGGAAATTAAAATGCAAAAAAATAAAAAATAAATCCCATGACTCCTCAAAGAAAAAAGAAAAGAAAAGAAAAAAAATCTTTATGGAACAGTATACACTGACTGCCCAGTTACAGTGTTCAAGGAACTCCTGGTTGTAACCTAAACAGGTGATGATTGCGGGCTGGAACCAGTTCTGGATGGCTCTGAGAAAGAATCGGGCTCAGGAGAGATAAGCACTGTGGGTGAAACATTCTTATCCCACACACTGTGAGAAAAAGAGAGAACAATTTGCTGTGCTCTCAGATATGAGATATGGGCTTACTGTACTGTATATGAAGGTTCTGTAAATGCTGCCAAATGGAAGTCAGAAGTGAATCATTAACATTTTAAATGTCAGGAATTGCATATCAGTGCCATGACAAACCAGAAAATGGTTTTCTCTCACTGTTGACGTGAAGCAGATAGAGATATGATCTAATCTTGCTTACGGTTCCTTGCTGAACGTACTTCTCAGCAACAGGCATGACATCAGTGACTGGTCAGTGCCATGCACCGGAAGGTACAGTGCTGAGCACGAGCACTCAGTGTGCCATTTCCTTCAAGAGCAGGACAACAAAGCTACTATTCTGCCCCTGCAACAATGCTCTGAAACCACTTCGTCTGACCTTATCATGAGTTAAATGTAGCAACACAGCTTTTTCTTTATAAAAAAAAAAGAAAGAAAAAAGAAAGAAAAAAGAAAGAAGCATAAACACCTTCATAGCTCATAACGGTAAATTACTGTGTACAAAGCCAGTCCTGATTCATTGCTACGTTACTAATCAATGAAAGATAAACTACACTAAAGAATTATTAAAATTACTATAATTTTTTTTTCACTAAAGAAAACGGCTGCATCAATCCTTTAAACAATGTCCCAGCAAAGTATTATTAATGCCTGTAACTTCTTCAAATCAACATTAAAGTGAATATTTCATTAGCTCTAAGTTATAAGTCATGGGGGAAAATGTTAGACTCTCCCTACTTGAGACACTCTGTCCATTTCTACAATTCACAAAAAGCAGCTGACTCACAAAAACCATCTATTCATCATGACATCACCACACACACACAATGCATGTTATGTATGACAGTCCTTCCCAGCTCTCTGTTTGCACATACAGTGTTACATCAGAGCTTATCTGTGCCACTGCAGTGCATTTCCAAGTTCCCACATTATACCTATTCTGCTGTCTTTATTTTATTTTTTTTGTAATAACAAATAATCTAACTGGAAGACACATTTCAGAATTTGTATCTCTTACCAGAGTTGATGCTTTAGCCATTCATTAACACAGAACCTGTCTAATTCCTCTTCCACAACAGTAAGATTGTCAGTAAGCTAGAGAAGTTCATGTGTCTGCTATTGCACCTGAATCCTAAGATGGAGCAAAAGTTTCACAGGTCAGAGGCTGAGATGGAGATCAAGACAGCTCTGTCCCCTCTGTCAGCAACTCTCCCACTACATAGTGCATGCGCACTCACTTTCACTCTCTCACCCACGTGCACACACACACTCACACACACACACACAGTACCCTTATCTCACAATTGTTACTGAACCAAAATTACTACAGTATACAAATATTTTAAATGGTAAATAATTAAAACCATTGCAGGTACGTGTGTCCATTCATGTGTCAAAATTGTCTGATATAACATTAAATAATAAACATAGCATTATTTAGCAAAATGTGTAAAATAAAAGAGAAATATAGCAAAATATAATATAAAAACTTTGGTCACTTATGCCCATAAATAAAATGTTGAATTTCTGTGACATGCAAAACAGGACAGATTGTCTGTTTGACCTGTGGGGATGTGATGTGATGTCCGGCACCAGAACATTGGCAGTGGATCCTCTGGGTTCTGCGTGTTGCAGGCTGGGGCCTCCATGGATCAAACTTTGTGTGTCCGGGTGTTCCATGGGTGTTTAATCAGATTGGGATGTGTGGAACTAGGCCCTGAGATCTTTCTCTGCTGCGTTCCATGAGTGGCATGCTGTGATTTGCTAGGTGTTCTGGTTCCTATATGTTGTAGATAGCTTTGGCTTGTTTGGGAGTTGCATTGGCTTTTATGTGGAATCGGACCATAGAGGCTGGCCTTTGGTATGAGCAAAGATGGGTCTTGGTTGCCCATGATCATATCATCAGTATATAATTTGATAATCAATGTCATTCAATTCACCTGGCGGCAGTGTGAGTATTATGGCTGATTGGTGTACGAAAAAAAACTTTGAAAAAAAAATTGGGTCAGGGGTAGTTTAGTGGTTAAGACATTGGACTACAGTTTAGATGGTCCCAGGTTCAAATCCCACAACCACCAAATTGTCCCTGTTAGGCCGATAACCCTCAACTACTCAGATGTATAATGAAATAAAAACATATGTTGCTCTGGATAGAGGTGTTTGTAAAAGCCTAAATGTTAAAATGTGATCCTGTTAATATTTGACTGACCTCCAATTGTATACCACTGCACAATTTCCTTAAGACAGTGGCCCCCAATTTTCCATGCTCTATCACACCCATGTCTATTCAGAAAAAAAATGTTAATCAGATGAAATCAGATGTGCTGGGAGCAGAGAAAACACTAAAATGTGCAGGGTAGAGGTCTTCCAGGACTGAGCTCAGGAACCACTGGCTTAAAATATTGTTCTTTTTGACAAGTCAGTGAGAATAATTTACAATATTACCATAATATTTATTTCAATTGATGTCATTACTCAAATGAAAAACTGAAGAAGCATTATAATTGATTATAACCATGGTGTGTTTGTAATGTCTTCTTTTAACTCATGTCCAGTGCTGCTGTAGCTGCCAGACTTTCAGTCCCAAGTTTTCCAAGGAGTGGTGTGTTCTTCACTGAGTACACAGCAGTTTCAGAGCAGTTTCAGAACAACCAGATGCACTGTACATATAACTATCCAGTGTTAGTGTCTGCTTGACCCATCTGACCTGATGTATGTCATTATACTGGGGAAACTCCAGGAGGTATTCTGGAGCTTCAGAAGAAGCTCTGCCAAAGCTGAGGCAAAGCTGGTATCCAGATCCACCTATTTAATGGCTGAGGCATCCTGGACAGAGATTACAGTTTCTAAAAATGAAGCGTTTGGGACTGGCACCCCAGTTCACTACTGCAAACACTGCAGACACCTTTAGGTATTAAGGTAGTGGTTATTGGCATCTCGGGACATCTTAACTATTTCAGAATCTCTGTGTCAGTATAAAACAAACTCCTCAAATTCACCTTAAGACTCCCCACTCACCTCTGACTTTACATATCAAGTGAACCAAAGTCCACATGAAGGCCAAAACAGCTCCTGATGAAATGACCAGGAGCACACACACACACACACACACACACACAGGAAGAGGGAGAGAAATCAATTTACAAAATCACTGCAGAGTTACCAGCCAAAGTCTAAAAGGACAAGTCATAGTAATTCTCCTTGTCACTATGTTTGCAGGAACCACATCTAGTTCAGTTGTTCAAACAGTTTAACCTGCTGTACAGTAGGTACCTCATTCTGCACACATAGTCAGAGAACTGATAAACACGTTTTCCTGTTTGAGCCTCTAGCTGTTTTAGTACATGCAGTAGAACCATCCCTCTGTAGAAGAATCTTTGTTCTATCTGTCCAATATTTTCCAAAAAGGACCTTTCAGTAATGTAAATAATGTAATTTGTGAAAACACTCCACTACTTGGGCTGGTGATCATTTAAGCCCTCTATACAGCTTGCAAAGAATAACTTGAGTGCTGTCCTCTGTCTGAAGTTTTTATATGAAGTTTTTATATGAACAGGTTTTACTGTCACAAACTAATATCTGTACTCTCTTTTTAATGATTTGAATACTAAATTGATGCGAACTGAAGGAAGTCAGCATATCCACCAGTGGCTTGGTACTCCTCAGAGGTCGCCACAGCGGACCATCAATCTGCACAACAACTTGGCACAGGATTTTACGCCAGATTCCCTTCCTGACACAACCCTCCTATTTTATCCGGGCTTGGGACCAGCACTGCATGTAGCAGCTGGGTAGTATGGGTGTGGCAACTCACCAACGGTGACATTACTGCCACTTAGTACACAACAAAGTCTACAGTGGTAGGACGACTAGAAACCCTTACCAAGTAAGTCCACTGTATGGATCTCTCTCCATTTCCTCATCTACAGCTGCAGAGTTTTTGAAATAGATTGATAAATGATTATTAATCATTTGTGATTATAAATTATAGATATGAGTGTCCATATAGGCATAGTTTTCACCGAAGTGTGTGCTTAGGTTGCTTGTATGGAAAAGAGATTTAGGATGTAGCGGAAGGGTGTTCTGTGATGCTGCACATCTTTTCGGATGGTCCACAGAATATGACCATGGGTGTGTATATGTAGCCCTTTCCTCGCTGATATCGTGGTTCCTTAACGGTACCAATCACTTTTGCACTGAAGCATTGATTGACATGAATAGGAAAATGAAGAAACCCTTAATCCCTCAAGCTATAAACATTTGTGCCATTACAGTAACACTCACTTTGGCTACATTAAGTTGAGTTGGTCAAATTTTTGGAGATATTTTCTTTAATATTAGTTTCCTGCTGTGTTGCAAGTCTGCTAGGTATTGTCATGGTACTTCTAAGCGTATGTTTTTGATGATGGCACTTCCATACTGGCTTGTTTCAAGAACCAAGTTTATATGACTGGCAATAGCTCTTCCCAAATCTGGTGACCAGAGAACTCTTATGAGTCTCAGATATCCTGAGGTCAAAGGTGATTCCTCAGCCTGGCTACTGGAAGGACACCATTTTAAGTTCTCTAGTCTTTTTGCCTTTAAATGTTATTTATGGTCTGCTTGTTTCTGGAGTAAGGCCACAAACACAAACTGACAAGCACCACAAGACACAGTCATTTTCTTCTGGTAGGTATCAGGACAAGCACTTAAATGAGCCTCCAAATCTTACTTGCATCAACCGCATATGAAAATTAGCCTCACTGTCAATGTAAACCCTAACAGTTTAAACCCTCTGGTTTAAATGCCTCCCAGTTGGAAGTGGAATACCTGAAAGAAGCTTGAATTTCTGTATTCTGTGAAATATATTTACCTTCTTATTCTGTCCAATGGATTTTATCTGTTTATTGTATCTACAATTAGAAAAAAAATAACAACTACTTGACACTAAAACATGCCTTGTACTGAAACAGCTTGCATTGTGCTAGACTGCCCCCTGCTGGTCAATTTCCGATTATTCGCAAGAGTCATCTGAGAGATGTCAGACCACAATTAGTTTTTTTTAGATGTTTGGTTCAATATCATAATTTATAATTTCAGGATCACATATGCCATATGTACTTATTGCAATACATAACTGACTTACATGCGTTTCCTACATCAATATGCATAATTTTCAAATAAACACCACCAACCATAAGCACCCTCCCTCAGGAAATCAAAGGCACATTTTTAAAGGAAAAAATATCCCTTCATCAAATTGCTTTATTATATTTATACTGCTTTATAGCAAATCCATAGAAGCCTGCTATACCAAATCACATGACAAACAGGAGTCCCTCCTCTGATCTTGTTTATTAGAAATGCTGGCTTGCTGTCCTTGACACTGTGCACAAACTGTTCACCCATTTTGAAAGAACGTTGGTATAAATGTCAGGGACCATGCAAAAAAGAAAATTAACCACCAATCCAAAACTTTGTCCTATTACAGTGCAATCCCTAAAACACATTTGCTGTTTTTAATGTGCTACAGTCTAGATAAACATATGAAAAAGAAAAGGACTCAAATTAAAAGCAGGTTTAAATCCGTTTTTCATAACATTAATATTTGAAAATAAGAAACTAAACTAAAATAGATTATATGACCTACATATCGTACAAAAACCTTAAGCAAAAGGTAAAGTGCTTTCATGAACTGTGGATAGGATAAATCCGTGGTTCTCAAAGGCGCGCCCCCCTAGTGGGGAATACAGACATGACAGGTGGGGCGCAATGAACGGGAGAGAATTAGTGGAAAATAATAGGAAAGTACCT
>JAQMYJ010000015.1:13318256-13330293 GCA_030014305.1 Clarias laeviceps
CATTCAGGGACACATTGTGAAACATTTTTAGTTTATGTCTTATGGTGTTGACTCTTTCAGTGTTCATACAAATATTTTGAAAGTCAGAGGACGTTTCTTTTTTTGCTGAGTATATAAATAAAAACATATGAAAGAGACAGACACATCGATATCTATCTATCCATCCATCTACCCCCCCTCCTAGTGTGCTGTTGCACAACACATCACAAGGACAATTCTGGCTTCTGATATCACTCTAGGCATTTCTTTTCTCTGTATGCATATAAAGTCCCCCACCAAACATCTATCTACTGTCTACTTTTAAAGACAGCAGAGATCCTAGAAAGCATAAGGTATGGACTACAGGTTTGAAAGTCAGCTGCATAGTTCTGTGATAAATTTTTGGTAAAATTTACTAATCTTTAACTGTATTGCTATATCATCCCAACCTGAACTAATTTATGTAGTAACCTTAACACATTGTATTTTGTGAAGAAGAAATACTATGTTATTGTGGATACTTCTACATAACATATCCCATGCAATTAAACGTTAAAAAAACAAAAACAAAACCTCATGCAAGTGAAACCAACAAAAAGAAAAGAAAAAAAAAAGGTCCTGGATCATCTTTTTACTTCATAAAACAAACCTGATTTAGCCAAACATTTTATACTACAGACATGTACTCCAACCAAGAAACCCAGCACTCCAGGCCACATGGAGGCCATAACAGCTGGTCACTGGGGGGTACAAAATGTGATGAATGTCAGAAGCAGGTGGTACTTCAAGCGAGACCAAACTTACTTTATTTGAATTCACCTGCATATTTTACAACAAATATACCACTACTGCTTAAAATAAGAGTTCCAGGACCCTCTTTATGATTGTATATTATATAAATACATATTTTTACAAACCCGTCTCCACTTGGGGCTGCTGCATCTCCTGCTCTGTCACTGGGACAGTTTCTGTGGCTTCACCTGGCATTTTTGGCTACCAAAGGAAAAGAAAAAAATATATAATTAAACACAGAAGCCCTGAGTAGTGGTTCATAAAACGTTTGAAACGCTTGTCTCGTACACAGAGGATTTACCTGAGCAAAAAGCTTTCTGAAACATCATTCATGTTTAAGTAAACATTAAACATGTTTCAGAGTGCGCACACATCTTTAAACTGAACTAAATAAGTTTGGCAGCATTATGTAAATACCATTTCACTGTCTTTGATCTCTCTGAACTACGAGATTATCTGAAAGTTAACTTCCACTTAAAAGCAGCTCAAGTACCAACCACTCTGCACAATCATTACATGTACACCTGAAACGATTGCTTCAATTTAACTTATAAATCCCACTGAAAACACCTACATCACATTTAATTAAACCTGCGGCTCTAGAAAAAAAAATACTTTAATTATGAATCTTGTTTATTTTGATGCCTGCTTATACTCTTACTACATATGAAATTGTTGGATTGACCTGATGAAACCGGATTTCTTCTAACATGAAAAGAAATAATAATAATAAAATGTCATTTCCCTGAGGTAAAGGAAAAAAAACATTCCAACAAAATTCTGTAAGTCTTTAAAACTTTTATATGCATGCACATGTATAGGATACACCCATGCTTGAAATAAATTAATTCTACTATATTTGATGATCCATTACAATGAATGCTTGTAAGATTAACAACAATGAACTAGCCAGGATTGGCCTGGATACCCATTATCAGGCCTTAAAAATGATCCGGTATTAAAGTATTTTCTTTAAAGAATTTATAAACCAACTCAACACTCGGGAGGTGATCTGGTTACAGCGCCTCACTTTCACCTCTAGGCAGTTTAAAGGAAGTGTGTATGATAAGTATGGAAAACAACAGTTTAGTCTAAACAGACTACTAGAAGCTAATAAGGATTTTTTAAAACCCTTGAAGCCGTGGTTGTAAAGAAACATAACGTGTTATAAACTTAGCTAGACAGTTAGAGACTACACACACAGAGTGTATGTCTGAAGCTGGAGTTACAGCCGGCATTAGCGAGTGTGTCGCCCTGCAGGTGAGATGAACATGTCGCGCATGTTAGCTTGTTAACCCTAAACAGCTTCTCAGTGTCCACTAACAAAAAAAAAAAGGTCAGGAAACAAAAACAAACACGCCAACGGTTTTAACTTTTAGAAATAAAGTTCAAACAACTAAATTAAAGCCTTAAACACGAGCTAGCCGGTAAATCAGGGCCCCACTGCAGCAGCTCGCCCATTTTGCTCCGTCTGTCTCCCGGACTGTCGATGACATTAACAAGAAATTGAACAACATCGCCAAGTTATTTCATGGAAATATTACCGCTTGTGATTGAAGCCTCCTAAAGCCACCTCAAGGAAAAAGTATTAGCGAACAAACCCGCCTATAAACGCTGGATGTCAAAAGATTGAACACAGAAACACTTACTAGCTTCGAGCTCGGGGTCCAAGATGGCTGAGAGAGAGAGATCCTGACCTTTGCGTCACGTTCACGTCAACATTGTTTTTCCGGTTCACACTGCCATCGACCGGAAGTTACTGTTTCGTGCTAGCAAATTCGTATGAAATAGCTTGCTGTGTGAAGAGGTTGTAGTTTAATAAGGTGAGTTTTTGTGATTCGTTATATGAAATGTTGTTCGTTCATTGGCAATAGGTTGTTGTAGTCACGTTTTAACATCATTAAACGACTTATTTTACGACCCGAGTTAGCTAGTGGTGCTAATTCTTAAAAGCGTCATATTGTCCTTACATTATTCATAAACAGTCCCTGGCTTATTGGAACCACCTTAGAGATAGGTGTAGGTAATTTCTATACAACTTAGCTCTATGTAACCCTAGTTAAATTCGTGCTTTAAGCTGTTTTGTTTTGATTCCTACAGAATTATGTCTATGTCCCATCTGTATGGGAGAAGGGGAGGAGACGAGGATGAGGATGGAGTCGAAATCGAGAAGTTCGAGATTTCTGAATGGGACTTGGCCAACGAGTTTAATCCAGACAGACGTCGTCACAGACAGACCAAAGAGGAGGCGACATATGGTGTGTGGGCTGAACACGATTCAGATGATGAGAGACCAAGCTTTGGAGGCAAGAGGTATCCACAATGCTGTTCTACAGCTGATCATCGATTTTATAAAAGGGCTGACTTCATTGCCATCTGTCTGGTTTGCACTGTTTACCAATACTAAACTGGGATTGGTGGCTTAGTGGTACAGTAGGTTTCTCGCCTGCTGTCCGGAAGGGCCAGGTTTAATTCCCGCCCAAACCCCCGCCACTGGATGCAGTGCGTCAGGAAAGGGGTAAAACCTGTGCCAGGTTGTGTATGGATTGGATGGTCTGTAGTGCTGAAAGACTAACAACAACCAATACCAATCAGGTATTGGCATTGTAATGTGAGTAGCACTAGGACAAGTGTCTATCAGGTGCAGAAGCAATCCTGGGATTTTTAATCACCTCAGTGGAACCTCAGAATGTATATAGGGTAGCCCAAAAAGTCTGCATCTATATGCATTTTTTTCTTATATGATATTTTATATTCACTCACTCATGGCTGGCATGGAGCCTTTCCCAGGAGACTTGGGTACACCATGGACGTGGTGCCAATTCATCGCAGAGCACAGACACACACTCACACCCTTATTCACACACTATGGGCAATTTAGGAATGCCAGATAGCCTTGTTTTTGCATGTGTCTGGACTGTGTGAGGATATTGGAGGAAACCCACTAAACACAGGGAAAACATGCAAACTTCATGCACCCGAGGTGGGAATCGAACCTAGACCCTGGAGGTGTGAGGCCACAGTGCTAACCGCTAAGGCACCATGTTGCCTTGATATTTTTCTCTTTAATTCGGTTCCAAGTTTTTCTGTATCTGTGCGTGTTCCAGTATAGAAATCTGATAACAACTTCACTAAAAAAGCTAGAGACTCATTCCACAGGAATGGGATTTATTCAGTGTTCAATATTGCTTTGCTTATATTTTTCTCAGTGTGGTGTTTCCACAATGCTATATCCAATATCCAATTAATAGTTTACATTGATGGACAGGGTAAAGTAAGCCCCTACAGTAAGTATTGTTCATAAAATGTTCATTGATGATAGCCACAAGATGGATGTACCTGATGAATTGCCTCTGTGATGTATATACACAACGGACACCATCTCTTACTGTTCTTTTTCTTGAATAACATAACCAGAGTCACTGTCATTATTGTAACACTTAGTCCCAGTCAGGTCTGGGCTGATGCTGAGTTTTTGTCTGTTTGTAAAACTGAACAGAGCAAAAGATTACACAGCTCCTGTGAACTTTGTAAGTGGTGGTTTGAGGAAGACTGCGGCTGAGGAGAAAAGGGAGCAGGATGGCTCCGATGACTCGGATGAGGATGGAGAAGCACCACCACCACCACCACCACCCCGCGCTGCTGCACCGAGAAAGCTGCAAACGGTTTGCTAAATTAAATCACTTTGTTTTTAGATGTTCATTGCTTCCTTTCTTTCTCTCACTTACATCTTGTGATTTCATTATGTTACATTGTATTACATGACGTTACATTACATTACATCACTACCTTTAGGTGATTGATGTGCCGGCTCAATTATTCCAGCAAATGTTTTCTAGAATAGATAATATTTAATATACATTATCATATACCGTGAAACCTCCGTGATACCGTGATACTTCCGTGAAAGTTTTGGTCGTAACCCAATTTAGTCATAGACCAGTTCAGTTTTTTCCACAGGAATACTTGTAAATAGAATTAATTTGTTCTCCGTCACTATGAACTATATTTAACTTTTGATGTATTTTGTTTAATCACGAAATATGACAAAAAGTATGTATCCAGAGATATTTTTTTCCTCCGCTGCACACTAGTGCAACTGCGCTGCACGAAAAAGGCTTAATGGTTTAATAAATGTTATTTATTAATAGAACCACATTGAAAAAGGAATATGCAAATGACATTTCAGATGAAATTTGATATCAGTGACCGATGGACATTATGTGAACTTAAATAACCAGGCTATCGAGACATTTTTTTTTTTAAAAGTCTTGTAGAACATGGAGAATCTCTTTGATTGATTATAAAGGAAAAGTATCAGGTGTCAAACATTTCCTGCAATGACCAATTTGTAAAAAAAATTTTGTATTTTGATATGGCACATTTCAGTGTTGTTGTTTTTTTTTTTGTTTTATTTTGTTTGTCAAAATCTTTTTACAGGGTGGGAATTTTAAAACCTCCCAGAAGATATTTGCAGGCAATATTCGACCCGGACAGGACATTGGTAGCTGGGAGAAACACACAAGAGGCATTGGCCAGAAGCTCCTACAGAAGATGGGCTATGTACCAGGCAAAGGCCTTGGAAAAAATGCACAAGGTTGATTGTCTTTTTGCTACTGTCCAAGTCCTTTACTGAATCTATAGTATTTTAGTTCCTGATTAGTCTGCGTGTCCTGATCCATGGATGGTTTTACAGGTATTGTAAACCCAATTGAGGCTAAAGTGCGTAAGGGGAAAGGGGCAGTGGGAGCGTATGGGAATGAGAGGACCCAGCAGTCAATTCAGGACTTTCCAGTGGTAGATTCGGAGGAAGAAGAGGAGATGGTGAGTCGACACTGGATAAATCTTTTGATTTAATCACCCTGTCAGTTTTTAAAAAAGGAAACATCTTTCCATGGTGAACTACGTAACCTTAATTACAATAGATCTGTATTTCCTTCTCTTTCATTTTGCCTACAGGAGTTTCAGAGGGAATTGGGGCAGTGGCGGAAAGAACCTGGAGCAGTAAAGAAAAAGCCTAAATACTCCTTCAAAACTGTGGAGGAACTGAAAGCTCATGGAAAAATCTCCAACAAGAGCATGAGCCAACCAGCTGGAGAACTTGCACAAGTCAAGGTGAGATAATGATGCTACCTTCCCCCTGATCTAAAAGCTTAAAATGCTTCTTTAGGTGTACATATTCAATTCAAATCCATTTTATTTGTATAGCGCTTTAAACAATCGTCTTCGTCACAAAGCAGCATTACGGAATAAAAAGGAAAAAAATGAGTATGAAATGTGTGAGAAAGTACTGTATGTTTGAATTAAAATGATCAGATTGTCCATGATGAAGACAAGGGCGACAGTAGCAAGGAAAAACTCTGAGATGGCAATAGGAAAAACCTTGAGAGGAATCGGACTCAACAGGGAACCATCCTCATAAAAAATATATAAAAATACTTTAAATAATTCATATTGTGTGTTAGGCAGCTGGACGTTAAATAGGTTTATATGGAGT
This sequence comes from Clarias laeviceps, assembly GCA_030014305.1. Taxonomy (NCBI): domain Eukaryota; kingdom Metazoa; phylum Chordata; class Actinopteri; order Siluriformes; family Clariidae; genus Clarias; species Clarias laeviceps. The sequence continues at coordinate 13,324,525 of JAQMYJ010000015.1, forward strand.
CCAGTTTCGTTATTGGCGGCTCAGGTACAAAGGCTGTAGGGAATTCCAGTCCTGAACTATTGAGTGACAGCAGTCACAAGTCCTCAGGGAACAGCTGTCTATATCGGCCGAGGCCAGGACCATCTTGTGGTAAAATGGAATCATCCCCAGTCACCACATGCATCCCACGCAGACCACATGGGGCATCCATGCGACAAGATCTGTAACTAGCAGGGCACCAGGATGAGTCGGACAGGTCTAGAGGGCAGAGAGGGTCTGGATCACTGGGAGCTTAGGAGTGCCATGTGTAGCAGAGAGGGAGAGACGGAGAGAATTAGGTGATCATGGTCACATAATGTATAACGTGAATGTATATTACATATTGTTGGCATGGATTCTCATCATCTCTAGAAAGAACTTTTATTTATACTTTTTTTTAAAGGTGATAGATATGACAGGCCGGGAGCAGAAGGTCTACTACAGCTACAGCCAGATGAGTCAAAAGCACAGCATTCCCGAGGAGGCTCCTATGAGTGCAAGTGCACGGGAGCAGAAGACCTCCGGTTTCACTCTGCCTGAACTCGAACACAACCTCAAACTACTCATCGAGCTCACTGAACAGGATATTTTACAGGTGGACTTATAGATTTTATTAAAATGAAATTAACCACCGTAAAGTTTTAGATTCAAAGGATGAAGTATTTATTTATATGTTTCTTTATTTTAAAATGTCTGTGTACTACAGCATAAAAAAAAATGTAAATAAATAAATAAATTTGGCCAAACTAAACATCAACTTTTTTCTTTTATATAACTGGCTTACTACTAATTTTTTTGCACCATCTGTGCCTTATGATTGTGTCCCAGTTCTCCCAATCATTATGCTGCATACTTCTTTTTACTTTTGAATTATTTGACGATGCTACGACTGTACTTTCTCAATACAAAATTTTGCATGTTTATCTTCTAAATGGGACCTTTGTGACATCTCCACTGTTGTTGTTTCTGTGTGCAGAGCTCTCGGCGTTTGCAGCATGAGAGGGATACGGTGGTGTCTCTGAGGCACGAGAGCACGACCCTGGAGACTCGGTTAAGCGAGGAGAGGGAGGCGGTGGAGCGTCTTGAGCAGGTGCTGGAGATGGTTGAGAGGTTGGAGACAGCTGGGGAAGGAGGTAGCCTTCCACTCTCTCTTGAAGAGTGTGTCCAGGTTTTCCAGCAGATGCAGACGCACTTCTACAACGAGTACAAGAGCATGGGGCTCGCCGATCTTGCTGTGTCTGCAGTGCATCCACTCCTGAATGAGAAACTCAGAAACTGGGACCCATTGAAGGTGAAAATGCAAGCAGGAAACTGTGCTATGGAGAGAAAAAGCTTCATGTGTGCTTCCTTGATTTGTATCTAATGCTAGATTTCTCTCTGTGTAGGACTGTTCATATGGTTTCGAGGAGGTAGGGCAGTGGAGAGCCATTTTAGAGAATACACAACTTCAACATAGTGCACCTGACACAAACCACATGGACCCATACCACAGGTGATTTTTATATTATTATTATTATACACAGTCACCTCTCATTTCTTCATATTGAATTTTTAATTACATTATGTAGATTAAATGAAAGAATTGAGAACAATTCTGGATGCTGTACTACATGCTGGTGTGTGAATAGTTTACAATAGCAACATGTCACCACCCAAAAAAAAATAAATAAATAAGTGTGGCGATACATGAACTGAATTGATGGCTTTCATCCAGATACCATCTGTTCAATATCTAACAAATTGGATGTCTGATTGTAGGTTGATTTGGGAGGTGTGGGTTCCTGTGCTGAGGAACTGTGTGGCAAAATGGCAGCCCAGAAATGTTGGTCCTATGGTGGACCTTGTGGACTGCTGGGCTCCTGTGCTCCCCCTCTGGATCCTCGACTACGTGCTGGAGCAGCTCATCTTCCCACGGCTACAGAAAGAGGTCATTAACATTTGTACATTAAGGTTGAATTTATTTTCAAAACACGGTGCTGCACAGTAATGGGTATAAAGGGGAAAATATTCTTACATATACTATACATCTTATAGTCATATTGACTGGGTAAAGTGTTAGCAAACCTAAATACCAACCCTGAAATCATTTTTCTATTTCTTGTTTCTCAGGTGGATAACTGGAACCCACTGACGGACACGGTGCCCATCCACTCATGGATTCATCCATGGTTGCCTCAGATGCAGATGCGTCTAGAGCCCCTGTACTCACCTATACGCAACAAGCTGGCAAATGCCCTGCAGCGTTGGCACCCCAGTGACACTTCAGCCAGACTCATCCTGCAGCCTTGGAAAGACGTCTTCACACCTGGAGCCTGGGAGGCATTCATGGTCAAAAACATTGTCCCTAAGCTAGGTGTGTGTTCAAGTAACGGTCACGCTTCCTACCTTTCTATACTACTGATGGAAAACATTTGTTCAGAGACGTGTTGTTTTAGTAAAGTAACTTTCATTTAAAATGTGTATTGCAGCTCTGTGTCTTGGAGAGCTGGTGGTGAACCCACATCAGCAGCTGATTGACCCATTCAACTGGGTGATGGACTGGGAGGGCATGTTGTCTCTCTCCAGTATGGTGGGATTGCTTGACAAGCACTTTTTTAACAAATGGCTACAGGTAAGTTTGGATTCAAAGCAGCTTGTTTTTCCTACACTATGTCCCCTGTGTAAAACTGTTTCTTTTTAAAAAATAAAAATCCTTATAGTTTGAGGAAAGTTAGTAGGATTACAACAAGAGCCATAATAATTCAGTTATTGTTGAGTTAATACCAAATATGGAAATTTCATAAAATGATCTTTTTATCTGAACGTCTTGTTACATAAATTAATTTCTCAGTTTATTTACAACAGTATTTATGCTGCAGGTGTTGTGCTCTTGGTTGAGTAACAATCCTAACTATGAGGAAATCACTAAGTGGTATCTGGGTTGGAAAGGCATGCTGTCAGAGCAACTGCTCAGTCACCCTCTAATTAAAGAGAAGCTGAACGAGGCCCTGGACATAATGAACAGAGCTGTAGCCTCTGGAATAGGTCAGTCTCTCCCTTTCTCTCTCTCTCTCTCTCTCTCTCTCACACACACACACACACACACACACACACACACTTTATTCTGAACTAAAGATGAGTTTTTTTATCTGAGTGCATGAGATTTTAAACCACCCACTGCTGCATCCTTTTTTGTTGAGCCCTTTAGAATAATGTTCTCAGCCTACTCTTATCCCATGGCTAAAAGCCAGTCGAAATGATAATCTGTCCTCCCGTTTTTGTCAGTTATTCCTGTTTGTGTTTAAAGTGAACTGTAATTACCATATAACCATGCCTTTTTAGCTACTTTTTGTCTGTTGCTAAATGAATAAACATCCTACTTGAAGATAAAAATTACCACAACACTTAGTAATCAAACATGAGTAGCTGAATTAGACAAAAGGAGAATAAAAAAAAAAACTTTATCAGTAGAGCTGTATTTATCAGCATCAAATTACTTTAACCATTTTGGGTAAAACACCAAATGGAAAGTTACGTTTTGTGACTTCCTTATAATTTTACATAACAATAGTGTGGCTGCATTCAAAGCTTTCCTTAGTAGGATGCATTTTGGAGTTCTCCACAGAATTGTATATTTATCAAATAGGGTTTTCACTTCCTGAAAAAAAAAAATAATAAATTGACGGTTGGATGGAAACCTTACATTACTGACACGTACACTCCAAGCTCACAGATTTTGCTCTACTAATGTTCTCTGTCCCGTAGGTGGCTATATGCAGCCCGGAGCAAAGGAAAACATTGCGTACCTGACCCAGACAGAGAGAAGGAAAGATTTCCAGTATGAGCCACCAGCACCACCACAGCGCGAGATCGAGAGCAGCGTTCCACGCCTGCCTGTCAGTGGCCCGGTCTCAGCTGCTGTACCCACCAACTTCAAAGACCTGATTCAGGCCAAAGCAGAAGAGAATGGCATTGTCTTCATGCCCATAGTGGGCAAGCGGCACATGGGCAAGCAGCTGTACACATTTGGCAGGATCATTATCTATGTGGAGCGGGGTGTCGTGTTTGTCCAGGGGAAAAAGACCTGGGTTCCTACTTCACTACAGAGTCTCATTGATATGGCCAAATAAGGGACAGAGATAGGCAGAACTGTGGGACTCCTCAACCAACCAGGAAATGGGAATTGAAGGTGTTGAGCACTTCTTCAGGTGAACTGGAGACTGAGTTGATGGAGTTATTTGATGTGGCTATGCATCATCTGTTTTATATATTTGTAAAAGTGTTAAGTCTGAGCGTGACAACCTTGAAAATAAATTGTTCATTTTTAACAAGGTCATGAATTCAGTCTTAAATGCTATATTTATTGTTTTTCCTCCTTATGTGCTAGCAAATAATATACAATACGTTGAATATTTCTCTGTTAAAGAAAGTACACAGTATAGACTAGAAAAACATTTCTCTACAGTACAAAATCTGTTCAGAGGGATAAACTCCCCAAAATTTGGTCTGGGTTGACAATTTACATTTAAACATTCAAAAATCTACATGAGTGTAACATCCAAACTGGTTAAATTTTTGCTCTGTTGTAGAGAAACAATCCAGTAAGGCTGTAAGTTCTCAGACACTTCCTGGTTGACAAATCAGCAGGTGTTTGGACCATCAGTGACTCATTAAAACTCTTTCTGGAGATCTGTGCAAAAAAGAAATAAACACTTTCATAAACCTGAAAACTATCCAGATTTTTTAAAAATCTGTAATTCAGGAACATACCACTTTTCATCAGCATTTCTCCTTTTCTAGAACGAGCCATAGCATCCAGAAACTGGTCAAACAGCTTGACATAGTTGCCCAGGCTAGTCTTCTTGTAATCTGAAGGGAAAAGAAGAAAAAAAAAGAAACCGTGAAATCTGCATGTTAAATCCTTCAAATGTTCAATATTGCCCATGGTTGTGCCTACCTCGGATTTTGCGCTGTTCACCAGGTTCCGTTTCGTTTTCTTTATCTTTTATCTCCTCCTCCTCGGCAGCTAGGGGTTTGTCCAGCTCTTCGCAGATAAGGCTGTACACAACGAGAGGGTGTGCGATCAGACCAGCAACTGTCTTTGTCCTGTTAGATAGGTTCTTGTCCGATGTTCTCATTCCCATTTTATTCACATATGCTAAACCAAAAATTAACTGCATGTCTCTAAACGAACTTTATAAAAAGTAATGTAATTAACAAATGATTTATTTACTCACAAAATATTTTAAAATAAGCATTTCAAAATTATTTGTTTTAGCTAGAGATATGAATACTGACCTGATTGTAGGAACCTCGAAAGGATCAAATTTGTCCAGATGTTTTAAGTCAATTGGTACAGAAATTCGACCTGAAGTGCCCGAATACACACACACAGACAAAAGTGTTAAATGAATAATCTGCATTTTTTTTTAAATACAGAATAGTTTCCAATTTCATGTGAATATATGCAAGTACAGTGGAACCCTGGATTACGAGCATAATTCGTTCCGTAAGTGGGCTCGTATTTTAACCAAATCAAATTTTCTCATTAGAAATAATGGAAACTCAAATTATTTGTTCCACAGCCCCAAAAAATAAATACATAAAAATAATTAACATAAAATATAAGGTAAAAATAAAACAAATTAACCTGCACTTTACCTTAAAAAAAAATAAATCCAGACATAAGTGTTTCCATTTGTGCGCACAGGCACTGTGTATGTGTGAAGATACAAGTAAGGAGCCCCTCCCCCATCCCCTCTCCCCCATCTC
>JAQMYJ010000015.1:13331888-13345368 GCA_030014305.1 Clarias laeviceps
TTTCTACAAATGGTGCAAACTCTGCTAGATTATAGATAAAAGATTCCCATTCCCCTGCCATTCTGTGATCGGCAATCAGCAGATCATGATCTTGGTGATTGGTAATCGGTGATCGGCCCCAAAAATGCTGATCGGAGCATCTCTACCAAATAGAACAATGGATGAAAGAATGTCTGGTGATTGATGAGGGGTGCGTTTGATACATCACCTGATGAAAGGGTGAATGGGGTCTGACAGCACAACTTTCTTCAGAGTCTCCTCGCCTCCCTAAACACACATACACAAAGTTTTTGGATATAAAGCTTGTAGTTTAGTGTATTTAAAAAAAAATATATTAAAAAAAAAGACAACAAGGCCTGAAGGGGTTATTTATGAATGGTTATTTTCTAAGAGAGTTTCCTGATTATTCAACAACTTTTAAAACATACAGAAACATACAGTGGTGGCCGATACAATACAATAATTTCCCAAAAATCAAGGACTCTCTGTTCACATCTGATTGCACTGCGAAACATGGCTCAAACTACATCTTCAAGTTTGCGGATGACACGACCATTCAAGGTCTCATCACAGATCTGCCTACAGAGAAGTCATCAGGGCAGTAGCCAGCTGGCGCAAAGACAATAACCTACTACTAAACGTCACCAAAACAAAGGAGACAATAGTGTACTATAGGAGGCAGGGGACTGGACAGTCCCCCAACTACATCTATAGTGCAGAGGTTGAGAAGGTAAACAACTTAAAATTCCATGGCATCCATATCACAAATGATCTTTACTGAACACTACACACCGACACCGTAGTAAAGAAAGCTCTCCAGCGACTCTACTTCCTGAAGAGGCTGAGTACGTTCGTCATGAAGACCAGCATCCATACAAATTTTCTACCCTGCACTATCGAGAGTCTGCTGACGGGATGTATCACAGTGTGGTGAACTGTTCCAGCCAAAGCCGGAAAGCAACACAAAGACCGATAGAAACGGCACAGAAAATTACTGGAAGCACGCTCCCGTCCGTCTGGGATATACCTTTTCTCGCTGCAAAAAAAACCCTTGTTTTAAAGGAATGGCTGCACTACGACACCTCTAAATTTATCAACATTGTGCAATACAAATTAATGTACAATTATGAGAATTTTTAATGTACAGTATGTGCAATAACACATACACTTATGCATATACTGTACATACAACATGTGCTCATATAATCAACCACAGACACACAAAACATATCCTCACATATACAAACTTGACTGACTGTTCTCCTCCAAAGCATTTTATTGTACTGTTGGCCCTGTGTTGACATGCATAAGTAGTATAGGAAATGTATTTACTAGAAGTGCAAAAGTTTGCAGAAATTTATTTTTTCATGAATTTAACTTTAAAACACATTCATTAGTAAAATCACCAAACGAGCCATCATTTACCAATCACATAAGGAATGCCCATACACGCCTTTCTTTCCATGAAAAAAACAGATTTAGTTATGTACCTGGTTGCAATTTGTGAATATTAACAGGACTATATATATAGCAACTTTTCAAAGATTTTTTAATTTTTTTTATGTAATGATATTCTCCTCAAACATGACTTCTTTCCTGGTTATCCGATTGACGTCAAAATCAACATGGCTGAGCGCATCCTCACAAATAAACAAAGTAAAAATTCTTACTTGTATATACAGTAGAACAATTAAAAGTATTAGCTTTAAATTAATCGACAGAGACATTTTCGTTTGTTGAATCTAAAACGCTGGTTATACAGTTCTACAGCTGTTTGAGAAAAAAAATATATACATCACCAGTTAGCAACCCAGCATAATGCCAACAAAACACAAACATTCAGTTTATCACTTCGTCTGTTGACGTAATTTCACCAGAAAATTAGCACTTAGAATGGAATGTAGAATTACAAATTCAATTTATCTAAAGTTAGTTTTGAATGATTTCTGAATTACTAGATAAAATCTCAAAACACTAGTTGAAGAGAGACTTTGTATTCACTCGGACCACAACACACACCAAACCAAATGTCCTGCACCAAATGGTTGGAATGAATGCGCACACCGTTACAATCCTACTCTTAACACATTTACATGATGCCCATTCTGCAGGTTTTCTTTCATCAAGCCAGACCTTTTAATCTGGCACACAGTCAAAAACTGTTGTCTTTCAGTAAGTGAGACTGCTGGTATTCTTTGATGTCCACTTCTCCAGAATAATTTTCATAGCTATTATTTCCTGAAATTTCGTAAATAGTGCAGTTCGAATGCAGAAACAAGGCTTACCTTGACCAAGCTGAGGTACTCGGCCACAGCCGACCGAGCCGCCACTGACAGCTTCCTGGCAGCTTCGTCACAAACCCAGCAATGCACTCCTCTCCTGCCAGAGTACACCCACAGGAGGTGCTGAAAGCCGAAGTCGTCTGTCACACAACAACAGTGTGAAAATCTAGTGATTTTCAGTTTAATCTTGTTTTAATTTACTATTTAAAATGAGTTCTCGGAGAGGCAAACTAATTTTTATTTGGAGTCATACATTAGTAATATAGAATAAAAAGAAAAAGAAAATAAACAAAAAGAAAATAATTTCATTAATTCATTAATCTTCTATATCACTTTTCCTGTGCACAGGGTCACAGGGAGCTGGAGCCTATCCACATGGGGCGCAGTACATGGTGCCAATCCATCACAGAGCACAAACACGCACAGGAAATTTGGGCATGCCAATTAACCTAATGACAGCTCGTCCTGAAGTGTTTTATTTACTTTCTACCGCACCAAACTGCCAATGCAACTACTTTTTTATATTAATTTAAAAATGTTGTAATTTCTTTCCATTTAAGTTCAAATTTAAAGTTTTATTGTCATATGCACAGCAAAGAAACATGTTCCTTCCTGTCTTTTATGGTCACCCCAATGAATGCCATTAAATGAAGGAAAACATAAGCATATAATAGAATAATAATAAATCCTTCACCAGCTTCTCTCTCTTAAGCTGTAACTCTTACCCCTCAGTGCTCGATCCAGAATCCGTATGGCAATAGTCATCAGAGTCCAGCACTTAGAGCAAATATCTGCAGCGCTGAAAAATAAAAATACATTCAATCAGACTGATTACAAGTAAGGGCTTAGATGGAAAATACTAACCAAAGATTAGCCAAACAATAAAAACACATCTCCTGGTACCTGCAGCATCTTCGGACGTCATCATAGTCAGTCATGTCGATATCAAACACCAGCTCCTTCTCCAGCGCCTGAAACGTTCCAGACTTCACTGTGTTGTGTTGGCTGGGCTGTCAGTCAAAGAAACAAGCACAAATAAGATTTAAATCCACATACACACCACTCTCAAGAGTTCATCCAGTTATCAGCATGATAACAATATGTGCATGGTGCTAATGTAACAACTTTTGTGCACTTGCTCACCCTGTGACTGTAAACTGCACCAATGTCAATCTTATATGGATTAATTTTCTGCATCTCCTTCTCCAGTTCAATCTGTGTGCTGAACGACTGGTACCGGACATAGATGTCATCTTTGAGAGTGAATGAGAACTCACGGTTCTGGAAGTAGTTTTTAGACACTGGCAAGGAAAACATTTCTATGAACACATTTATCATCATTGTATAAGAACAACAAATTTCAGCAAAATGGATAAATTAGAAACAGTCACTGGGGGCTACACAAGGCAGTTGAGGCTTCCAAGCCCAGACAAATTGCGGTTGCTTTGGAAGGGGCATTCGGCGTAAGACGCATGCCAAATTAGTGATCTGCTGTGGTGATGCTGAAGACGAAAAAATTCTATTAGGGGTAGATATTTGGGGAATTGATGCTGCTAACTAACAGGACCAAGTACATGTATGTAATGTAATGTTATTCATAAGGCCTGCATGGCTGGGAAATTACATAACGTCTGCCAAATTAATTAAATTACAGGATTAACAGTTAAGAGGATGTTTAATAGGACAAGCAAGAAATATTTGATGTGCTTGAAGAGCGACAAGACTAGAAAAAAGGATTTAAATTGAAACGAGGATGGAAGAAGAGAAGGTGCCGATAATGCAACATAGTGGATGCCAACTGCTGGTAAACACCAAGAAGATAAATAAATTACAGGAGAAAGAGCATTATACTACAATTAGAAACAAGTGCAATGTTAATAGTAAGCAAGACTATCCATTTTACTTCCATGAATTATAATGTTCTTCAGAGTCAGTGTTTCTGACTTACTCACTTTGTCACAAGATTTATCTATTTAAAAAGATCCTAGCTTCAAATTTTAGGTCTATTATTATATTGTATCATAATTGTTGGTTGAGATAACAGATTCAGTTGACTCAATGACTCAGACACAACGATTATAATAAAGAAGTCAAATTCTTTTTCCCTTAATGCAACACATTTTGATATGTAAATGCTTATAACGCTCAAAATTCAAGATACAAAATTAAACAAATTAGCCCATTACGTCATCTGACGACTTGTAGCAACACATTAGCTACTTTCCCCTGAAATAAAGTAAACATCACACAGAAGCGAACCGGACAGAAATGACACGAAAAAAAGTTAAAAAAAAGTTCTACATCTTTCTTTCTGTCAGAGTGTCTGAGTTTATTATCAGCAACCATTTGCAGAGCTCTTCTCTTCTTCTTCTTTCACAAAGGTAAAAGAAACACTGTAAGGAAAGTGACATTAGTTAACAGACTCACCGCCACCGTAGCTTAGCCACCGATAGTACTGCGAATATGGAAACAGTCGGCGGTAATAAAGTGGCAACAAATCCGGTAAACAGGCAGAATCATAGTCGGAGGTCGGCATTGTTCAGTTATTAAAACTGCTGAAGCTCAGTGACAGCTGTATCAAAACCCAGCGCGGGAAATACCAGGAAGTGACGACATGCGAGTGAGTAAACGTTGTAGGGGCTTTATCGGCGCTCTGTAGCTTTTGTATCATCTGCTGCCACCTAAAGACTTGGAGGATACGCGGAAAACGTATTCATGGTTTGTTTTGTTTTGTTTTAACCTTTTTTATTTTCCAGATTGTGTTGGATTTTTTTCTTATTTCTTTAAATATCACTCTCAAAATGAGAAAATAAATGGTTGATATTTAAGAATTTGTCTCATGAATAAAGTAGAATTAAATTACGCAGACAATGTATACCTTGTTAGCACTGTTGCCTTGTATCTCCAGAGTCCGGGTCCAATTCCTGCCTCAAGTCTCTGAGCATGGAGTTTGCATGTTCACTCCATGCTTGATGGGTTTCCTCTGGGTACTCCGGTTTCCTCCCACAGTGCAGATTAGGCTAATAGGTGTACCCAACTTGTCTGTATTGTGTGACTGAAAGTGTGAGTGTGTGTATTTGTGTGTTCTCTGCGAATAGATTGGCACCCTGTCTAGGGTGTAACCCATCTCGTGCCCTAAGTGCCTGGGATAGGGTCCAGGCCCCCCGCAATCCTGTATATAGGATAAAGCAGTATAAACCATAAGAGTAAGATTGATGAGATTAACACCTTTGAGTTTCTCTAAGCAAAATTCACAATGAAACCAGAGACCCATTGCTAAATTCTCCATCTGTCTGTATCTATTCATTCTTGCTATGTATTGAAGTTGACATCATAGCTTGCCAATGCTCAATTTACAGCAATCAGTATTCTGATTCACCACCATTTTATTCATTTAATGGTATTGCTAGCTTTGTTTCTATTAAACCATAAATGACAGAGAGGTATTGCATGTACGCTGCCTGGTAGAAAAAATATCACACACTCTGCAATTTCATTCAGTCATCTTTAGCTCTGATTAACAGGACACAATGCGGTGGCCAGTTCATTTGTGAAAATGATTCCTCATGCTCCCGGAACCACTCTTTCACAATTTTAGTCCTTGAACTTACCCCTGCCATCAGGGAAGTAGAATTCCATTTATGTGATAACCTGGTCATTCAGTACATTCAAGTCACCAACTGACTTCCTTTTTTCTGTCACAATATATTGCTAAGCCTAGACCAACTGAAGCAACCGCAGATTATAACAATGCCTCAAGAGGCTTGTACAGTGGGCACTGTGTATGATGAGTCCATTGCTTTATGCGCTTGCCTTCTTAGCCTGATGCAATTATCACACTGTAATGGGGTTAATCTGAACTCATCAGTCGACATGACCTTTTTTAATTGTCCAATCTTTATGCTTCCTAGCAAACTGAAGCCTTTTTTCTGATTACTGTCACTAACAAGTGATTTTCCTATGGACACACAGCTGATGGAAATGCTCTTACTTTCACGATTTAACATAGCTACAGTATGATTTTAACAGATTTTTTAAAGTGGTCTCCATGTGGTCAGATTTTTCTGACCACATTTCTTTCACAAAGTTGACAGTTCAGCACTGATAGCCTTCCAGGTTTCAATAATGTGTCGAAGGGTTCTTAACCCAGTTCCAGTAATTTTAAATCTTTTTTGTTTTCTTTGCTTGAAGCAGCCCAATAATTTGACCCTTCTGAAAGAGTGACCTTTTTTGGCCAGGCAGTGTACCTATGTATCCAGCAGAGGGACACAGGAAAGAAAAAGGAAAAAACAGACCGCAGATCGAAGTGTATAGCAGCAATTTTATCTTCACTCCTTGTCGAGCTCTGTCAAAGCATGGAAGCATACTCGACTTTACAGCAAACATTTATTTCATCTGTGTATCCACAGTCACAGTCCATAGTAAATAATCTTTTCATGACTATAAGTTCTATTCTGCATCATAATATACAATAATAATAGTTATATAATTATAGACTAATAATAGTCTATAAATAATAGCCTACTTTTCTAAATAACCAAAAGCCCTTATATATAAGTTGATAAAATAATACTGTCCAGCCATTGTAAATCTTGCATAAGCATCAGTCTTCATGTTTTTAAACAGCATTTGTGGCATGCTGTAGAGGTGTGATGAGTTAAACCTGTAGAGTTTGGGCTCACATTTCTGTTTCTTAGCGAGCTTGGTAGATTGTTATTTCAGTGTGAAGAAAGATATTACACTTATCACTTGTGCTATTGCATTGAACCTGGCAGTTAGACATTGCTGGACTGTTAAAGTGGAAAAATGCCAACATCCATTTATGTGATTGCAAGCTCATGAACTTGCCATGAACCCTCTCATATACATATAATAGAATATACATACAGTTTAAATATGATTGAGCATGCTTTTCACTTAATGATGTGAACAAAACTATCTTTGCATCCAAGTGTTAAAGACATGCTAATATTTATGATTATCTTTGTCTGTGAAAATCAAATGATGGTGAAAAAAAATGGCTGTACCCAAGTAGTTAATAAAATATTTAGCTAAACCCCTTGAATGAAAGCTCTAGCATCAATTACATTACATTACAAAAATAGGGTCAGTGTCCCAATAGACTACTTATGAGAGTAATTGTACAATAAATTTTGAGATATGTCAAAACCCATAACCTCAGATATGCTCAGAAATGCACAGACTCCTTTTTTTTCAGCCAGAACCTTACTGATTATTATTATTACAATATTATGATATTATTCTTAACATTATATTAATATAATATACATCATACTATTTTTCATTTTCTGAAGTGTGTATACATTTTCGACTGACTCTGTATATTCTGTATATCTATATATAACACCACAGTGCCACCACAGAAACAAATGTACAGTACAGTCAGCTACAGATACACTGGGAAAATGTAACTTGAAGTATTAGTCTGCAGAATTTACTCTCTGATCTGGGTGGAAAGCAAAATGTACACTGATATAACATTAAAACCAGTGACGGATAAATGAATAACATTGCTTATCTTTTTACAATGACATTTATCAAGGGGTAGGATATATTAAGCAGCAAGTAAACATAAGTAAACAGTCAAAAGTTACACATGTATTTACAGATGTATGTAAAGACCTACACTTATGTCATGTCAAATGGACTTCTTTTTGTTGATTCAAAATGTTTGAGTTGTTTAAGTTGAATTTGTGTTTGAGCTATTGTATTTTCTTCCTGCAATTATAATCACGCCTGCATATTAATTTTATATTTGTTATCCCATTGTAGAAAAATAATAGAACAGGAATTCTTCCTTCACTGCCTAACGTGATAAGAGCCACTTCCAGACCACTTCTTCACACTGGTTATTTATAGTCCTTCATTTGTTCATATGGCTTGTCCTCTTTAATTAAGACACTTTTTGACATCAGCAAATCAACTATTCATAATGCCAGTCATTCATTTACAAAATGAATACAAGCAAAAATCCAAAGGATGGTATTTAGTCCATTATTTGGAATAAGGCCTAATAATTTAGTTTTAACTAAATAGCCTGAAGGCAGCACAGTGGTGTAGTGGTTAGCACTGTTGCCTTGTACCTCCAGGGTCCAGGTTCGTTTCCCAGCCAGGCTCAATTTCCATCTCTGTGTGAATGGAGTTCAGATTAGGGTATTTGGTGTTCCTAAATTGCCCATTGTGTGTGCGTTCTTGTGTGCTGCTATGGATCAGCACCCTGTCCTGGGTGTACCCTGCCTCGTGCAAGTCTCCTGGGATAGGCTCCAGGCCCTGTGACCCCAGATATAGGATAAAGCGGTATAAATCTTCTTTTCCATAAATAGTGAGTGAGTGAGTAAATAGCCTCAAATCACAATGACTTGAGATTCTTGCCAATGATATGTATGTTAAAAGAGGGTGTGTATTTATGGAAAAGAAGTGTTCACCTGCTATGAAAATGTTCTAACAAAATCAGGCCAAAAACAAACTGCAGTGATGAGGGACTGGTGGTGCGAGAGCGAACTGACTGGCAGGGGTCAGTGTGATAAGGCTTACACCATGAAGCTCTCTCTACCTCCAACCCATGAGTGTCCATTGTTCAGCTTTCCTGTTTCTTCAGTTCTTCCATTTGGGATGAAACTGTCTCTTTCTTAGTGGAAAAATCCCCAAGCTAGCCTTAACCTTTTTTTATGACCTTTTTCCATAGATTAACATCCTTCAAATCATGCACTGGACATTTATCAGTTGTTTACACACAACTGGCCAGAGATCAGCAAGACAAATTCCCAACCTGATTAATGTTTTAAAGAGCAGACGCCAGTGTCTATAAGTCAATTGGTTTTTGTTTTCTTTTTGCAGCTGAAAGACTATGACTTAATAAATAAAATCTAATCTGCAATGGATGTGCAGTAGGAACAACCGAGATCGATAGCTTAGCATGTCTTTAAAGATAAAAAGCATCTATATTAGATTATACTTTTAACAAAAGTCTTCAAAAATATTGTGAATCCAAGCACAAAAGAAATACTAATGATCATATAGAAAAAAAAAACACACAGAATCTTGTATCGACGAGGCTGTGGCTGATTTCCTTCTATTCTAGACTGTTCAGTGACCGATATTTCAGGTGATTGCACAGAGTGAAATATGAATATGAATATGCAGTATAGTTTCTCATTAAGACATGGTTTCATTACTTATATTAGATTTAGTTTTTTTTTTTCTAGATTTATTGGTGTAGAGTGGGGGTGTTAATGTAAATCATTTTAAAACTTGTGAGGATATTGGCACTGATGTGGATTATACATTAACTATAGAATTAAGGTTATTAAAACATGCAGTAAAATTAAGAGCAAAATCCTTAGTCTGTCATAAGGGGGGCAGAGTAGAAAGTTTAGACAAGAATAAAAAATATATACAGCAGTCTCCCGCTTTTTTCTGTTTTTTTGGTGTTTAATTTGAGAAAACACATTATGCCAAATATAGCATTGCTTGCTGGAAAACATTCCAGAGGCTTATTAGGTTATGATTTTAATTTCTTCTAAAAGTAGAGGACAGATGATTCCATTTCTAACTCTCATCATTCTCTGGAAAATTCTCGCTGCCAGCGATTTCCTCCCCTGCTGTGTCCTGTCACTACTACAGGCTGATTCTCATGAAGGAGCCAGGAGAAGCGAATTCAGAACAGTAAAAAAGAAATTGAGGACATTTCCTTATAGTTCTGCTCATCCAGATTAAAGTGTAAATATCAAATAGACAATCACTACCTATCACTGCAAAGACAGTTTCTCTCTCTGCTATTGCTCTGTGATCTTCATATCACACTGAACAATGCTGACAGTCTGTCTGTCTGTGGAACTCACTTGTCTTTTAGACTGTGCCATTAGTTTTCTATCCGTCTCTATCCTTTTCCCTGTAATCTCACACATAGTTCTGATCTGTCTGAATTCGAGGCAAGCAGCGATGGACAAATGATTTCCAGTCATGTATTGAGACAACATAAGAGGTGTACACAGATTAAGCCTTAGGTCAGAAAGGCGTAATACATAGGTTTCATACTGTACATACATATATACATAACATTAGCCAAGTTCAAATAAACAAAATTCCATGCAACACAGAATAATCATATATTATGTTAGTGCTGTTTGTCTTTACATTGTTCCATAAAATTCATTTAGAAAGATATTAGTTGCTTTAATTAATTATTAAATTATTTAGTAAGTAGTTGCTTTTTTATTTAATTTCTTTTCTGGTGCTCAAGTGTAATGCTTCCTTTCAGCTAAGTGTAGTAACGCACAAGATAATGCATATCAAAGGGTGTTCCATGAGCTTGAATCCTGGTTGATGAATGTCAGTTTATTGGGGGGACATGTCCCCTGAGTATAATAGTTCAGTGGCTGTGGCGAAATGGGTTCGATCCTTAAGTCAAGTGAAAGTGTAGAGTTTGTTTAGTTTCAGCATTTTGAAAAGATATGATCGAATCATGTTGGATGTATGAAAACAAAATGTGTTCATTAAAATCGATCTAATGATGTGAAACCGATGTACACGTTTGAATAAGTACAATTAATGAGCTTTGTTTCGGGTGAAACGTTACTTCACAGCAGTGATTGAGCAGTTGCATATAAAATACATTCATGTGAAAGTGGATTGTTTTTCTATATTATGATTTTAAAATGTAAAAATGTAAAAAAAAATACTTTGCACAACTTTTCTGTTAATCGTGTTTGGTGTTCAGAGAGAAAAACATATTTGAAATATTTAAAATCTAGAAATCATCAATGAAGCTTTCTATCTATGTTGAAACGTGTTTGTGTATTTGTGTGTGTGTGAGTGATAGTTGGTCTTACTCATTTTAAACCAATGATGAAGCCTCACAATATAATGCACTGATCGATAGATTCATTATCAAGGTATTGTTACAATATTAGATTTTCTCCGTTTCATCTCGCAACCATCCAATATCACATCCAAGCATCACTGATGTGCTGCACTTTTAATTAAAATGGTAGCACAGATGAGGTACAAGCTCATTAAGATTGGAAAGTTCTTTTGTTCCCATCAGAGGTAGGAGTTTTTTTTTTATTCTCCAGCAGACCAGAGATAAGAGAAAGGAAGAGAGACTGTGAGACACATACAAACCAGAAATGTGTCCATTAAATATTTAATCTGACCCGCTCCTTTATTTGAATTCATAGAAGTGAATCTGTATTCACATACTTAGAGTGTTGCTATGACTACATACCTCCTGTCATAAGGGCAATGTCTGACACTGAAAGACAAAACATAATACTCGTGCTTTCATGCTCTCTCTCTCTCTCTCACTTCTCATTCTAATGCTTTTAGGATTCATGAGTAAGTTGAGGCCTGATGTTCTCTATTTTAGATTCAAGGAAACACACTACCATCTTTATAATAGTCCACAATTCAGTCAACCCCTTTATTATGCCAACTAAATCATCTTGCTCTCTAATAAAGAATGGGCTGCTCTGTGAAACATATGAATGTTCAAATCTATCTTATTATTAATATTTAATTTGCTTATTGGCGGCACAGTTCCTTAGTGGTTAGTACAGTCCCCTTGCACCTCCAGGTTCTGGGTTTGATTCCTGCCTTGGGTCTGCGTGCATGGAGTTTGCATGGAGTTTGTTCTCCCTGTGCTTGGTGGGTTTCCTCCCACAGTCCAAAGACATGCAGTTTAGGCTGATTGTGATTCCCAAATTGCCCATAATGTGTGGATGGGCGTGTGTGTATGTGTGTGTGCCCTGCGATGGATTGGCACCCTGTCCAGGGTGTACCCCGTCTTGTGCCCTAAGTGTCATTGGATAGGCTCCAGGTCCCCCATGACCCTATATACAGTATAAAGCGGTGTAGACGATGACGATGATGAATTTGCTGATTGTCGATATACAAAGTAAATCTAGACACTTTTCAACATGATGGTTAACACATACCATGCTAGTTTATTTTGTTCTTTAATTCATGGTGCACCTGCAACAAACATGGAATGCATTTCATGTTTTTTTTTTTCTTTACAAATTGATTGCTATTTCAAACTATGACATGTTTTAGACAGGCCTTATTGTACAGCAATTCCCTGCAGAGAGAATGCAATGCTATCTGTCAAGATTTAGGAAGAACTTTGCTCTCCTCAGCAGTATTTGACTCAGCATATGAAGTCTCATGAGAGACAAAGTGAGAGGAGACTCAAAAATTCAATCATTTAACAATATTGGCAAATATTGACCTGTCTTAGATTGTCTTTAACCTCATTCACAATTAGGGATCAGAATAATAAAACTATTTGCTGGTGGGATTTTTCTCCTCCAAAACAGAGGAGATGTGTTTTGTGCTTTAGAGGTTTGAAAAAAATAGATAATTTATTATAATATGATTCCTGTTTTATGGCTCTCAACTCTCAACAATGATGTGACCAGTTGGTTGTTTGCAAACTTATTCCACTACAGGAAACTATAATATAATATGACATGCAGAGTGATTTGAAATTTTGATATTGTAAGTAGATTTATTTAAAATATATATATTTTTTGAAAACTTTCTGCTATGTAAGACAGTCCTGCTTTTGAAACGAGCGACTTGAATTTATGGTGTACTTCATCAAATGCACTCATATGGAAACCACCCCGTGTCTTTATGCTTAAAGACATACACTATTATTGTACCATGACCTAATGAGTCATTTACCATGCTATATAACTCAACACTATGTAGGGTTCCATATGTACAGTTTAGATTTGCTTTGTAAGTGTTTATATTCTCAAAACACAGTTCCCATATAAAGTTATATCACTGTTAAATTATACATGACATTTCGCTCAGAAGGGGATTAAGTGAATATTACCATAAATTTAAATGATTGGTAATAATGCCATTCAGTATTATTTTTCAATAATAAATGTCAATTTCACCAGCATGACACACACACAAATATCAACCTTTCCACCGTGACTTCATGCTGCCTTCAGACTGATCCCCTGATGATGTGTCGTCCTAGACATCTAATTAAATGGCCAAACATGAAAATCCATTATCAGCATAGCCCCAGGGCATCATCATCATCACCAAGCCCAAGCACTGTATTTGTGTGTGCGTGTGTGTGTGTGTGTGCGTGTGTGTGCGTGTGTGTGTGTGTGTGCGTGTGTGTGTGTGTGCGCGTGTGTGTGTGTGTGTGCACG
>JAQMYJ010000015.1:13359439-13366939 GCA_030014305.1 Clarias laeviceps
AATTTTTGGACATGGATCTGATCATTTTTAGATTCAGCAAAAATGGAAACAAATATAATTTTGCTTTCCATTAATTATTTGTAGAACTTAAGAACACTTAAAGCAATAAACGTTTCCCCATGGACTTAAGGAAGGCAAAATAAATAAAATGTTAAAATAAAATATTCAATATTCAATTGTTATATTAAAGATTGCATGAGACATGATGATATGAGACATGATGATATGAGACATGATGAGGATGATGACAATGATGAGGATGATGACAATGATCGTTTTTTTTTTAAACTTTTTTTAAAAAACATAATATGGCTACAAGCTATTTTCTCATTCAGAGAGTAAAAAGTGCTGACCTTTTTTCATTGTACAACAATGACTGAAATTATTGGGATACTTTTTTATTGTATCTTGATAATAAAACAAAGAAAATTGGAGTTCTAGTACAGATAGTTGGCCTATTTGGAGTGGGTGGTGTTTCAGCACTGCACTGGATGTGATCTGATGATCTGTGATCTTTTGGTGTGATCTGGCAACCCACACTTGAGGCAACCACAAAAGATGTGCAAGTTTCAGCATTTCACACAATGGATAGCACATGTCTGAGTATTTACTATCGGCAATGTCTTGGGATAGTGAGCAAGCGATGCACATGCTCTCTGCTCTTGTTTCCCACTGGCAAAACACATACATACACAAACGGTGCATCATTTCTCTGTCACCGTCTAAATAAAAACAGCAATGTGGGTGTAAAATTTAATGGATTGCTCATCAAAAACATAGTGGAATAGAAAATACAGATATTTACTGTAGGATGTAGTGGAGTCAAAGCTTACACATACTCACACACTCACTACGAGCATATTGCAAATGCCAAATCTGCATGGATTGTAGGAGGAAATTGAAATTCCCAGAGGCAATCCACCAGGCACAAGGAAAACATGCAAACTCAATGTACAGAGACGCAAGGTCAAAGACAGAGAGCTGCAGCAAACAGGAATCAGGATGCAGAAATTACAGAGAAAAATTATATATGTATTAGGAGATGACTGAGAAGCATCCCTTGACCTGAAGATGTTGATACTGAATTATTATTAGTAATATGCAAGTACTCATTATTAATGATTAATTATTATTTATTAGTAGCTAATAATTACATTTTTATTTTTTATTATTATTATTATTATATGCAGGGCACAGGAAGCTCAGAAAGAACATGCAAAATCCATGCATACAAACTGGATGCAGGATTCATTCCCTAAACCCTGGAAGAGCTGCCACATTTATTCAATATTTTTGTATTGATAATAATCAATAATTATATATTGATGATCAATTCATTATTCATTATTTATTCATTCATTACCTATATTGCATACCAGGATCACTGTGGAGCTGGAGAAATGCTGAGTGTGGGTTTAAGGTTGATGGAAAATTAATAATTATTGTAGTTGTTACAGTTTATTCTATTATTATATTTAAAAACATGTTGCACTCAGAGCGTTAGCCTCTATTACCAGACACACCAGGCTTACAACAGATCAAGCTCCAACGAGTTGATGTATCTTGATTTCTCAGTTACCTTATGTACAGTATGTCAGCCTACTGGGTTAAGTTAGTGAAGAGCTGTAATCACCGCAGGGTGGCGCTGCTCACCGACACTGCGTTACCGCTACAGCTCACAGCGCAAACAGCACCTTAGCTTTATTGTTTATGGGCAAAATGGATGAACATGTGACTGACATTTTTGTGCACTGCTGCATATAAACGGATAAATTCAAATTATGAAAAAAAATAGTTACATTCACATTATCACGTAAAGCATAATATTTAGTGTCTAAACATGCAGGATGTTCATCGAGCTGTCCAAGGTGCTGAACACGTCCGTTCAACCCTCTTTCTGCTTTAATGAATAGTAGACCGGCAACGAATTACCCTTAATATTGCCTAATTATCAGTAGACAAGACAACAAAACATTATAATTAAATACATTTCAAAAAGGTATTTTAAATATAAATATTATTTGTATTGTTCCTAAATTAACAAACTGACTAATATTTTGTCAATCCAATTCTCCTTATAGACGCAGGTCAGCAGATCAACTCGTCTTAAAATACGACTATAATTTGATCTTATACAAATGCCCACTTATTTTGAAGCTATACAATTTGCTAGCACCGTATTATTTCAAGAATCGAGCGTTTATATGACCTATGCATAACCTAATATATGTTTAAAGCCAGCGTACGGAGGCCACTTGTCCTCAAGAGCTGAGAGCAAGTGCAATTCATCCAGTATTACACAACAGTCGTAACTGTATATTATCACATCACTTCAGAATACCTCGAACCTGCTAAGAGTTGAGTTTCCAACATGCATAACAGCACAAAGCTAAGTGTGAAATGATTAGCACGACTAAACACATGAGGGATTATTTTAAAATTACATTGAATAAGGGGACTACACTGTATATTTCCTTGTCACTGGGGTTGTACCATATCTTTGTAACCTTCACCTGGTCGTGTGGATGCAGTGCACATTACAAGTTAATAATTGGTCCGTAATTAATTTCTACTTTCTAAATTTTAATTGTACACTATACGCATAACTTTCATGATAAACGACACATACAGAAGGCACAAAGGGTACACTCTTGGATGAACGACTCCAGTACCAAGGAATGGTACATTTTAGTACCGTTTTTTTTTCTGTGCGTACAGATGCTTGTGGAAAAGATGGGCCCTGATCATTTATATCCCTGAGTCTACAACACTTCAGCACATCTATTAAAACTACATCCTAGGAAAAGGAGAAAATGTCATATATATATATTTGTAAGTGTTAACAGCTCAAACTAAGACTTTCTGAATAGAATATGTCTAAACACTAGGTTTACTGGTAGGGCAATATGTTGTCACGAAAATAGATATCTAACCGACAGGTGTCTTGATTTACATTTGAATACAGGACAAATCGTATCTGATAAATGTGAACTGATTTATTTCTGAAATGGTGTCCAAGGAGCAATGGCCGTATTTCTGTGGTTCATTGAAGCTTTGCGGCTCTGCGGACTATACATATTTTCAGCGCAACACTTCAGGCTTCAGTGATGTACGTTTGTCAATCAGATGACTATAAATTAGATTAATCTTTTTCATTCATTTCTTTACAGTGGTAAATGTAGGCACAAATACTGTGGAATTGTGACAAATAAAGTTTTAATTTCGTTCCAGTTTAAATATAGCCTCCGACCGTTCAGTTCCACCCGTGAAGAAGAAGAAGTAGGCCAAATTAATATTGTGCTATACTAAATGAGCCTGTGTAGTTACTTATTTACCAGGTCGAATAAACATTTCTGTGGTAAACTAAACTCGCACTTCTAATTAGACATTAGTATAGTTCAGGCATACAATCATGAATAACAAGACAAAACGGATTTATACATTTATTTGTATTTGGTTGCCAATGTCACAAAATCAACCTATAATACATGATTTTCATATGCACAACACCAGTTTCCGTATCAAATTAAATAACCAGGTCTAAAATAATATATGTGGGTTCTCTATTTTGCAATAAAAAAATATCACATTACTTACACACGAGTACAACAACAATAAAAACTCGATGGGATATTATCCTGTGCGACTAATGCGATATTAATCTACCTTAAAAGCAAGATTACGACATATTGCGTATTTTAGGCTATATATAGTCTGATACATTCCCATAGGATTGCCTGGACTTCTTGTTTTGGGCTACTGTAACGATTTGTCGGCTTATAGATGCCCAAACCCCCGCCTCTTTGTTTAAACGGTCTGCCTGCAACATTTACCCATTTTGCGGCTTATAACATACGCACCTATAAAATATTTCAGTATGAAGTCGAGCAACTTGTTCCACTGTATTTAGCCTATTGTTTGCCTCTAACATGTTTTGTCTTTGTCACTTCACCACCTGGAGCAGCATTTGGCTGGAACATGCTGTTCCTCAGTAAAGATGTTAGGAACAGACTGTGCCATGTAGGACAAGCAGAAGCCTTAAAGGGAGACAGGCATAAACAAAAAATGCGACATTTTATATTTTACTGAACGATCTGTTATTGACTCATTAAAACAACAAAGCAACAAGCTGATTTTTTAAGCATCTACCGTTCAGAAATACCGCTGCGCAACAGACTCTCTAACTGAAATGACATTCCAACAGATATGGTTTGCTTTTCCAATTTACTCTGCAATAATGAACTTTCTAAACTATGGATTCAGGACCAGACGCGCACGTAGCTCTATATGAACTGTTATGCAAACACTGTTTTACAATAGGCAAAACAAAAGCCAATTAACTCGTTGATTGCTGTATAGGATGGCGTGTTTCCAAACAGCACTGCTACTGATGGACTCTATAGGTGGCGCACTCACACCGAACAAGCTTCAACTTGTCACATTGCAACATATGCTAATGTCATTTGATTGTGCCATAAGTAGAATATGCTATTGACGCCAAGCCCCATATTTCCCCCGTATAATCACTGTACATTCTTTTGAAGGAAGAGATCCGGACATGCATTTACTAGCCCAAAAATAGCTAGGCCTCCTGACGCAAACGCTTCTGTCTGTTATGTGCGAAAATTAGGCTATAATCAAATAATAATTCCACAGTAGACAACTTGCGTTATACCTATAATGATCTATAGCATTTTTGTTAGATTTGTAACAGAATTTCGCATTCTCAGTTGGTTATGTAGATAGAGAAACTATTTTTCATGCAAAAAGTGGACATTCATTTATTTTCTGCTAAACCTTTAATGTACAAGGGAGAAAACTAGGCCCTGCATTTACAGGTTGCACAAAAAAGCACAATAAAGCTAAAGGCCTGCGCGCTATTCCTTGTGAACGTGCAAGGAAAATAACCTCTACTACTGGCATTATTCTGATCTGTTACTGAACGCCTCGCAGTAATGAAACTGATATTATTCTCGTCTCTCGGCTGAACTGAACACGAGTAGGCGCGCTAAGATGCTGATGATAGCCGTCGTGCGCTTTAAGCATGCTAAGGCGAAAGAATGACGGAAACAAGATGCTGAGGAGATTCCTCTCTTGGCATTCACCGCGTGCCTTAATTGTTTGGACATTAAATCAAGGTCCGCTGTGAACACGCAGAGCAAGAACCCGACGAAGCTTCCCGTTGAACGCCGACCGCACAAAATACAGGGCGCTCGAACTTCGCGCTCCGAGCACCGCCTCTAGCAGGGCGCTTTCCGTGGATTTGGATGGACATCAGAGTGCACTGTTTCGTCCCCTCCCCTAAAATCACCCCCACACACACTCCCCCCCTTTTTTTTTTTACTTTAGCATGAATGCATGCGCAGCAGTGACGCAAAGCGACTAGGGCATCAATTGCCCCGTTACAACCACATATCCCGCAACGTTCAAAACAAAGATGGAGTGAAAAATCACGACACATTTCAGTCCAGTCATGGGTATTTAAATGAAGCGCATAGTGTACAAGGTCACAGGGGTACGAACAGAACAAAACAGCTTGCTGGATATACAGTACAAGAGGTTTTCTCTTGTACTCAGCATTGCCATGCTCCGTGGTATCTGAAGAGAGTGCTTTCATTTCATTGCTTCTCTGTGTCCCAGATTTTCTTAAAAAGCCGATGCTGTTACTTTGTTCATGATTAAAAATGAGGGAAAAAGGCACAAGAAAAAGCAAAACAGAGTCTCATTTGTAAATATGCTACAGTACCGGGAAAAAAACACGAAGGCTTGTCCAAGACTGTCCGCTTGTCTATGCAAATGCGCCCTCCTGCTCGATCTACGCACAGTCGCGTTCCTCTTCACCGCTGCCCGGTTTAATCGCGCTTCCGCCAATAAAACGCGCGTCAAAACAAAACGTAAACCAAATGAATCAATAAAAAAATAATAACCTCATGCTGCGCATAGACGTCTATGCTTTGCTATGTTCTTTGTATGCACTGTGCATCTCGTCAGTGATTTGCCTTTTCCTTCCATGGAGTTCAGCTGTCCTTCGCGGCATCCTCGGCTCATCTCATCCCTGCGTGGTAGCGCTCCGCGACCCTCACCAGAACTGGGCCGCGTCCTCTCCGATCCATCTCTTTTTAATCTCACCCGTCCTCGACAATTTTTTTCATTGCTCCAGCCCTGGGTGGGTGTTTTTTGCTCTCTCAGCCGCTCTGATCCAGTCTCGCGGATTAGAGGTTCTCTCTTCCTGGCCCAGACACGCGCAGCCTTCTGCTGATTGGGCTCAACGCAAAAGGATTACATGGGGACGTGATGACGTCACGGACCGGGCCGCGTTCTCCCCAGTTAGCCAAAGCCTCATCAACGACATGTCCTTGAGAAAGACGTTCTGCAGATAGCTAGACCTATATGAAGTGTACAAGATTATTGTATAGTTCAATGTATGTTATACGTCATATTTACATATTAACTAACATGATTCTAAACATACATTCATATAAAGATTAGCATAAATATTCCGTTTATCTGGTCATAAAGCTTTTTGAGATTATTTGAAATGTGTAATTTGAACACACTGACGCTCGTCTGTGCACACACACCTTTAGACTTGCAGGGAATCGGATACATTGTGCGTAAAGAGAGTAAAAAGTGAGCGGCATCTTCGTCTCCTCACCTTCCATTTTAGATTAAAATGCTTTAACAAACTGCAACAAACACACCAGCACAATGTTGTCCCAAATACTTTAGGAAAAGTGTTTTTGTTTGTTTTTAAAGCAAATAATATATCTATATCTAAAATACGAACTGATCCGATTATATGTTTAATTTTCGGTGTTTTTCTTTTTTCTTTGTCAGATGGCTGTAAAGGGGGGAAAATACTGCACAAGAAAGCCTGAATGGAAAGCTAGGCTTTCTCATATCATGTGAAATTAGTGCACATCTGGGGCTCAGTCGTTACGCACTTTATATTTTTTCTGTTCATTATTCATTGCAATACATTTTATTTGTTTATTTTAGATATTTGAACATTTCTAAAACAAGTTTAATGGTTCGACTGTGACAAATTGCTAGACTTTCTGGTAGATTGAATCTTTTATCATTTGTACCTCAACAGTTTAAGTATTGTGAAACCAGTGTATTTATTGTCTTACATTTCTGTTGCAACTGTAACTTTGCAATTCAAAATTATTTAACATTAATAATGTTATTGATTTTATGCGTTATTCGGTGTAACAAGTATTTTTGCAGTATGTAGCTATAAATGCAACACTTATCTATACCTAGCTAAACACTGATCATTGTATTTAAAATAGTTTTGTGTCGTTTTTGGAGACTAGCCTTTAACATTTTTTTTAAATAAATGGTTACTTTTAACACATTTGTTTAAGTTTTTGATATCTATTTCCTTTTATACAAAGCTTATAGCTAGTGTATAAATCATCGTGTCAATCACTGGCCCGGAAGTGAACGACTATTTTCAAATTATTCTTTTCCCTCAAAATTGACACTTGGACAACG
>JAQMYJ010000015.1:13371939-13373612 GCA_030014305.1 Clarias laeviceps
GAATAATAAAATAAAAATGTATTAATTTACATTAGTTTACAGAACAAGCTATGTAATGCAATGTGCAGTGACTTAGGTCAATGACTGGGATATTCTTGAATGAAATGTGAAATGAATTCATATTTATTAACACAGCCTTCTCAATTTTTACCACAATTGTTTTTCGATTTTAATGTGCTTTCTTGTTTGCTCAGTCTGGGGTTGTGTCTTGTGTGATTCGGCTGTAACGGCCCACTGTTTGCTCGAGCAGAGCAGGTTTAGGTCAGACTGCAAGTGATTGGCTTTATTAGAAGTGATTGGTCTTAGGGCTCTTATTGGTTTTATTGACTAGCTCTTCAGTATTTATCAGTCCTTTTATTGGCCATGGGTATAGAGCTCAGGTCAGCTGAAGGATGCTGAGATATGAAGCGAACATAACAATTGGCAATGGTGTCCATGCAAAAGAAAAAAATATCTCAGATGATTATAGAAGAAAAAAAAAAGCATCCTCCCTCTTTTCTTATTTTTTTTCTCCTGGCTGATCTTTCCAGATGAAGTGTGAGCATGGATTTATATCACTGCTCTTCACAAAGACGCCAGTGATATGTTATGTTTCTTGTTCATTCTGATGTGAAACCGATGGCCCTAGTTGATTGATTCCTTGTTAACCATAAAGGCTTTTACAGTAGGAGTTGCAAACAAGCTCATATACCACAAATAACCTATTGCCTAATAAAATTTTCTAAGTGAGTGTGTGACGGAAAATATGCCATGCTTGTTGTTTGCAAGATTATTACAAGCAATACACTGAATAATAAAATTAAGGATTATTTTCTGCTCCTTTTCTCTTGTTCACCAGTGAGCTCTGTTATAGTAATAATGCTGTTATAAATTAATAATAGTGTTGTGCTTGTCATGTGTTTGTCAGAATATGGAGTTCTCCAGTGAAAACTTTACATAAATCATGAGCTTCATTTAGGCACTTTCCAGAAATAAATGGAAATTTATATTTGGAAGTAATTAATATTAATTTGACTTGTGCTTGACCAATGCTCTCCTCATGCTCTAGTATAGACTAGTGTTGGATTTAAGGTGCAACAGAAATGATTGTATGGAATCAAAGGTTACGCTTCCAAGAATAACTTCAATAGTGTTAAAGTCATTATAAGCCTACTGAGCCGTGTTGGTCATGATTCTACTATGGGTTTTGGCAAGGCATGCTGAGTGCCATGGTGGTCATGTTCTCAGTTAATGAAATGTTGTAATAGTGACACTGGGCCATGTGAGGGTCTGTAAAACGCTGTCACCATTGTACCACACATTTGCCATGAAAGGATCCTCCATTCTCTATCTCTCTCTCTCCCCCACCCTCACTCTCATCCTCTTATTGTCCACTCAGAGAATAAAAACGCCTGAATTCATTGCCAACAGCGGCTGTTTGCGTGTGTTTGGTCTGTGTGCATGCAATGTATGAACCAGAGAACGTTTGAAAGTCATGTGATAGAAATAAACTATTTCCCACTCCTCTGTCTCTGCAAGAAGGTGTGAAGTGGTCGGAATTATTTCCAGTCATTATATCCAATGAAAGTGTCCGTATGCTGTTTTATTGTGCTATAAACTGCCATTCCATTTGCTTCAGTAGCCAAACACAAAGGACACCAGTACAGACCATCTCACTGCCTGGCACTCCATCA
>JAQMYJ010000015.1:13374604-13406721 GCA_030014305.1 Clarias laeviceps
ACACACACACACACACTCACACTCACACACACACACACACACACACACACACACACACACACACACACACACACACAAACACACACACACATCTCCTTAGGTACATTATGTGTCAAGATCTTGTACTGTGAAGCCTGTCCAATGAAGCCCAACCGTTAAAGGTCACTGTAATAGTTCTCGTCATCACCACGGTCATCTCCCATCACAGACTCAATAACATGGTCTGGAATTCACCTTCGTCTGAAGAGTCATAAAGGTTCAGATTAGATTTAGTATGGGTTTAGCATTTATGTTTTTCCTACTGTTTTTTTATGGACATGACTGTTAGCAGTTACAGTATTGTCCAAAAATGAAAAGGAACAGATATTTAAATAGAGATGAAAGGAAAACTAATACACATAACAAATAATAACTCAGTGTATAGGTCAGTCAGGGTTGTGTGCATATGTAGTGTGTGCTTGTGTGTGTTTTTGTGTGTTTGGGTGCAATACTCATTGTCCTTCAGATGGTTACAGGCTGAGACGCACTGTGCTGCCAGCGTGCTGCTCTCCTTCTGTTCTCCTAACAGGACGAGCAGTTTCTCAGGGTTGGTGAGAGAGTGTGGGATTGATGATAAACATTAAAAAAAATTCTGAAGTCAGTTCTAAATGGCTGTATTTTTTGACATTCATCTCGGTTGTGTAGTTCTGTCTCGACATCATTGCTTTTGCACTGCGTGCCGCTTTATTCGTTTGAAAATGAATGAAATCCACCACATCATCCCCATTCACTTTCGATTTATTAAATAGAGTTCTTTCATCTTTTTATGAGATGCAGTTTGGATTATACACTTTGTGTCGTCCAATGGTGAAAAACTGGATGCACAGATCCAAATAAGAAAATGTAATGTAGCTGGAAATATGTGTAGAATGCGTTTTATCTATGGCATGATCTAGATAACTGCTTTTTTTATGTATTTTGGATTCATGTGTAAGGACGGCTGTGAGCGTGTTAAAGATGCTAGCTTCATGTTCAACTTGTGACTTTCTCCTTTCTCATCTTTTCATTTCTAATTTTCACCCTCTTACACCATCCTTCCTCTGCTCTCCTCGCATCCGCACCTCTTCCGCCTCTTCCTCTGAGTTCCCTTTTCATTGCTCTTCCTCTGCTTTTTTTTTTTCTCTCTGAATGTCTGCCTCTTCGCTTCTGTTCCTTCTCAACCCTCTCACTCATCGTTCCTCTTCTTCACTCCTTCTCTCCATCCTGCATGCTTCAGCAGGCCTCTCTCTCTCTCTGGCTCTGCCTTCGCCTGCCTGCAGTTTATGCTGATTGGACCAGCTGTTCCACTTAAAATCACCATGGCAACCACAACCGGTCACCTAGCAACCATGCCCATCTCCCTGAGTCCCAGCCAATGCTCTCCACAGGCGGGGGAAAGAGAGAGCGACAGCAAGAGAGATAGAGATAGAGAGAGAGAGGCAGGGGAGTGTTGAAGGGCAAATGAGCATTCCTTTGGATTTCTATGAAATTTCTTTGTCTCTTGCACCCTCTGACTCATAAGCAGCATTGTTTTTGCATCCGTGCTTGTGTGTTATCTGTATTTGCACAAAGGCTACGGAAATTATTATCTAACCTGGCGGATTTGTTTAGCTAGTCTGCGCTGGTTTGCTGTGAGTCCACAGGCATGGAAGTGGCTGTGGCTCAGAGTTCAGAGAACCAAACACAATGATGCAATATAAATCTTTTCATTTGATATTGGCATGATAGAAAGCTTAAATACTGCTGTGTAGTAAATAATATTATGATAGTTATATCATAATGGGGGGGGGGTAACATTCATCTGTATTTATAGATGACAATATAAAAGTATTCTTGTGAATGTTTGATTGGTTACATGAAATAAATTTTTTTTTTAAATGCTGATTTTACTTGAACGATTTAACTGGCCGAAAGAGCTCCATTTGGGTCATGAAATTAAGATTAGTGTTATGGATGGAGGTTGGGCCTTTCTTTGTGTTCCTACTCATGACACTGAAAATATCCCTTTGTCCACATGCGTGTGTGTGTGTGTGTGTGTGTGAATGTCTTTTTCTGTTTGGAAATCCTTTAAAGCTGTGTTTTCATGTATCAATAAACTGTTCATCACACCTAGGGTACTTACTCAGTTATAGGCTTTAGTCCTTTTAAATTTAACTAGTTTGTTTTCTTACTTGGAGGGGTTTTCTTTCATCTGGCGTGAACACTGTAATCACAGTCAGGTGCAGACAACCATACTTGAAAAGAGGTGGCCTTGAGTCGAATCACTTGGTGAACTCTGGTGAAATTTAGCTGTTCTCCTGGTGAGAAAGCATACCGAACCAAAACAGGAAAAAAAGATTCATTTTCATACCAATATACATACCTGATTGATCTTCGGAAATTACACATTTTGATATTCTTGGACAGGAAAAGAATCCGAACCAAGGGCAAAATGCCCCAAAAAGTTTACAAACTCATCAAGTGATTTGGACCAGAGCAAATTACATTAGGTGTGAAAGCACCCTTAGTTTCTAACGGATTTTACTACTGCTTTAACATGGACTTTGCTGTTGTGTACATTGCATTTTTATCCTCAATGTTCCTCTTTATAAACACCTGATGACTTTTACCTTGATCAATGTCTTTAAATAGAAAAAAAGCTTGGCAAAAGAATTCTACCCAATGGTCCTCATATGAGGATTGTACAAGAATATATAAACAACGTAGTTGACTATAGTCATATAGATGTCCCTATATAAAGATGTCCTTATATGTCCTCACAAGAAGTTAAGGTACTAAAATGTCACCTCACATACTGTACCGCAATCCAACAAGAGGCACATCTGAATCTCATCTTGCTCTCACCAAATAGAGTAAAAAAGTTATAAAACTGTAACTGTAACAGTGTGTCTGTACTAGCCCTATCTATGTTGTACAAATAGTGAATATCAAACACTGTAACTTCAGATGTGTAAAAATCAAAGGTATGTGACTCCCAGACTTTAAATTTTAAATAAAAAAATACCTATCACACTTTTTTTTTTCTTGGTAAGAAGGGAATGCATCCTAGCTACTGTAGGTTATGTGGCTAATGCTAGCGGTGAGATCATGTTTTCTCATGTCTGCAGCTTATGGAACACTAAGTATACAGCTTTTATTCTTGTTTCATATAGTAAAAAGTAAAAGAACATTTCCCATTTATTCAAAATACACAAACATGAACATGCAATCATACTAGAAATTTAGAATTTGCTTGTGAAATAAACGTGACTATGCTGGAGCCAGAAAATCATTACCATTTTGGTGCAGTTAGCGGTCTAGCCAGAAACAAGCATTTTAAATCTGACAGTAGATATTGTGATCAACAATGCAACAATGACAGGACACGTTCAAAGGAGAGTAAGCTTTAGTTAGCTCCGCTTCTATGCTCCATTTGGAAAAAGTAAGCTAACACATCATCCATAAATAGTAAAATTCCTAAATGCAAAGCACAATGATGAGACTCTTAGCTGCAGTAAAACATTAGAATGATGCAAAGATTTTAAAGAAGGCTATAAGTCCATGAATGACGATCCAGGCTGAGGTGACTTGGAGCTCAGTTGTTCCAATGAATATTCAGCGTGTGGAATGTTCATGAATAACTTTTCACCAACTTTTGAAAGAGACACATCTATCAGTGGGAACTGCACACAAAATCATTCGCAAACACCACTTGCACAAACCTTTGCTGGGATTTATTGAAACCTCTGTACAGTCCTGACCTCGTGCCAAGCCAGTTCCATATGTTTGATTCAGGAGTTCCTGAGAGGCCAATATTTCAGACATGAAGAATACATTCAATACATCATGGCTCTGATACTGAGAAAACATGATTGTGCATTAATGCACCAGATGATTATGTATATAGAGAAAGGTAATTTTTACTTTTACAACTTTTTTCTGTTCTTCTGCACAATTAAAAGTCCTTCTACATTCTACACAAAACAAAAATATGTGAGAATGCAAAACAGGCTGTCAAGAACATGCCAAACCAACAGATGGTGATATTAACCTAACCGTAAAGCAATGTTGGCCAATCAGAAATGTTAAAAAAAAGTTATTACTGGGTACGTCACAAGCTAACGTCAAACACAAGATGCTCTCCCAAGCCAAAAACTCAGCATTTCTGTTCAAACATCAACATTGAAAATGGAATATCTTCATCCTGGATGGATTTTTCAAAAAAGGTCCATTTTAGTGACCTGAATGTGGATGAAAAGTCAAAATAAATAGAAAAACATTCCCTTTAAAATTATCTGTGTATATGTGGGGTAGCCTTAAGCTCGGGCTAATGTCTGTCTGTGGTTTCCTCTGGGTTCTCCGTTTCCACCCTACCCCCCGCCCCCTCCAAAAATATGCTGGTTGCTGAACCGACTACACTAAATTGCCCAAGATATAAAAGAGTGTGTCAATGTGTGTTTGCATGGTGCCCTACAATAGACTCATATCCATCTGGGGGGGAATTCTCCTGCCTTGCCACAAGCTTTATCTTGATATATTGTGTCCCAGACCCTGAAGAAGACCCTGAATGAGTGCAAACTACAAATATTACAGTTATACCATGTACTCCATCTTCTCTAATGGAATATATTTAATATAATAATAATCTAATACACCTTTACCAGTGTTTCACTAGTGCTTGGATACCATAAAGGCAGATTTTTTTTTCAACCATGTTTAGACCACCTGCTTCCATGTCTGAAACGCTGGCATCCCACGAACTTCTTTAATAGTCCAAACGTGGAAATTACTTGAAGTGAGGATAGGACTATACAGGGAGATGTGGCATAAACTCTCAACTTAGGTGTTATTGCCAGGTGGTGTTTGTGAATAACTGTGTGTACAGTTCAAGTTATTTGTCAATGATCGAAATCCATACACTGGAGGTACAAAGAGACAGTGCTAACCACTAAGCCACCATGTCGCTCATTTGAGAAAGTCTATTTAGAAAAAAAAAATAACATGACTGGGATTTGAAGAGTAAGAATATAGTTTAATTAAAAAATACTGTTACTGAAAAAGTTTTGAAATAGTAAATGTAACAGAGTAAATAGAACGTGTGTGAGGTGTGGTCATGGTTTTATATCATGGTAGGGACCACAGCAATTAAAATATCTGACAGTTGGCTGATCCACTTTGGGATTATTATTATTTTTTTTTTTTTTTATTATTTTTTTTATTATTATTATTGTTGTATGGTGCCTTTATTTTAAAAAAGACAAACTGGAAGAACCTAATGGTTCTCTTCTGGTTGGCATTAATTAACTGTATAGATAATTATATCCTCAGAAGCATAGTAAAACAAGTGTGTGTGTGAGAGAGAGAGAGGGAGAGAGAGGAAGAGAGAGAGAGGAAGAGAGAGAGAATGCTGTAATGCTGTTCTGCCAGATTAAACAGATTAATGTCCTCAAAATAACACCTGTGTCAGCTGTTGCCCAGTGTCCCTCAGTTCCTCATGCGTTCATTATATTTACAGTGTATACAGTGTGTTGTGGTATTTAGCACTGTGTGTGTGTGTGTGTGTGTTGCACTGTATTTTCTTATAATGCTAACAGTAGCACATTAAGCCCTGCAGCTTGGGCAGCTTTCAGTCCGAAGTGAGATGCGCTTTCTGTTCTCTTACCATATTTTTTTTTGTTTTGTGAAGTGCTCATGTTTATTCATGTTCTTAAGAGCACTCCTGTTTGATTTAGTTAAACAGGCCAGTTATGTTTTCACTCTTTCACTGTGCCACTTTACAGGCACATTCATATGGAAATGACCACCTACTTACCTGTTCCGCTTCTGCTTCTGCAAAGCTATGGAGTTCAGCCCTCCTTCCTCAGTTAAACTCCGGGCTTATTGTAATTGAAGCCTGATACACTGGACACCTTCATTCTCTCTCCTCCCCCTCCCTCTCTCCATGCTGTCGGGTTAAATCCTTAGTGGTCGAAAATGTATAAAAATAATCAAGAAAGATGCCGGGTTCAAATCTGTATAAAACTGTCATGTATAAACAGCTTGTGATTGCAAATGTATAATTGTCATAGAAGGGTATCAAACTATATATGAACTCATTATCTATCAATAAAAAAATAAAATTGGTGCTGTGGATCATACTGTGTATCATCATACTGCTTACCCTTCTATTTCAACAGCAAGCCCACGTATCATGCTGTAATGTGCCTTACCTTTGTTTTTCTAGTTAAACTACTGAAAAGGTGGATATTTATACCTATACATCTCTATGTGTGTGCTTTTTACTGATTGTGTACTACAGTTTTACATTAAGAACTACCAACATAATAAAGGAAACAATGAAAATAATGATAAGAATGATTTACATGACAGTAATAAACAACAACAACAAAACACAGAATAGAGAAGTTTCAGGTTTACATCCATTAAATTTCTTCTGTAAAAATGAAAACAAACAGAAACATAAATTGAGGTAATAACACCATAACACCCTGTCACGTGACCACTCAGACTAAGCCTAGTAAAACGCTGGAATGGTTCTGATACCTGTGGCAGAGTTTCATTCAAGTGTGTCTATGTGTGTGTGTGTGTCATTGTTAGTATGGGTTAATCTCTTCAGCCCATTTCAATCCTTACTTGTCTCAGCACAGGCAGGGAAATCCTCCTGTCTCGTGTAATACGATCTGAGGAAAAGAGCTCTCTCTCTCTCTCTCCCTCTCATATCTGTCATTTCTGTTTGTCCTCCACACTTATTTTCACACATTTTATCTTTCTGTGTTCCTTGCACTGGCACTTTGTTTGCAATAACTATTTTAGTCAAACGCACCCACCTTCAGCTCTTAACATGGTTGGTGAACAGGATAACATTTTTTTACAGAGGGCTTATGTTGCAGAAATGTGATGTGCATGTGTACAGCATGCCACTATTAATTTCTAAGACTCCATCTGATCCAAGTAAATATATTGGTTTACAAGACAGCCTGTTGAGTGGTACAAAGGCACAGGTACCTCAAGAGTCCAGGGTTCAAGGCCTGTTTTTGGGTTTGTGTGCATGTTTTCCTTGCGCTTAAAAGGTTTCCTCTGGGTACTCCGGTTTCCTTCCACAGTCCAAAGACATAAAAAGTAGGCTAATTGGCATAAGTGAATGTTTGTGATTGTGTGCACTGCGATGGGTTGGCACCCCATCCATGTTGTACCCTGCATCATGCCTCAAGTGCCCAGGGATCGGCCACCAGCGACTTTGTACAGAGTGAGTGTGAGTGTGAGTCAGTTCAGTATAGTTAGTAATGAAATTAATCATGTTCATAGTATGTCATCAATGACACTATATACAATGCAACACCTTCTAGTTGAAATAAAAACATACAAACAAACTGTATGACTGTGTTTGTGTGCGTGTGCATGTGTGTGTGTGTGTGTGTGCACGCATGTGTGTGTGTGTGTGTGTGTGTGTGCATGTGTGTGGTGTTACTTTTGCTACTCATTAAGGGCTGTGTTTTGTCTACATATCAGTGTAAAGTGTAATGTATAATGAAGATAAATGCACAGCATCTACAAAGAGGTGCAACATGATGGATTTCGGTCTCACCACACACACATATGTGACTGTAATTAATTCACCAACATTCTGGCAGCATTCTGGCAATATCAGAGCTCTTAAAACACTGGCGAATAAATATTTTGGAGCCGGGGTGTACAGCGGTGCGGCAGTAAAACAGAGGCACAACACTATCTGTTTCCTCATCCACATCTGCACACCACCATCTGAGTTAATTAATGAGCTCTGCTGCTTAATAGATAAGGAAACCTAATTAGCAAAATTACACGATTTGCACTTAATTCTAATAAGTACCTGTAGGCACATCCGACTCAAAGAATTCAGTGGAGCACTCATGCGTAACCTAGAGATTAGTGAGTGTGGTCCTGGAGGGATGCGACAGAACACAATTTTTTTTTTTTATTAAACAATAATTCAACTATTCAGCCAATTAGCAAACACTCAGTGAGGGAAAAATGTGATTTAGAAAAGTGAAAACATCAAACTCTGTGGTTGCGAGCACCCACATATTGAATTGAAAATCATAGTTTGCTTTGCGTTTGATAATTACAGGAGCAACTCCTGAATCAAATGTTCTTAAAAGGTTCTTTCATTACATTGTTTTCCTTTTCCTCTTCTAGTTCATGTGCCCTGTTTTTATTTATTTATTTATTTTTAAATCTGGATTAGTCTTTTTATTTATTTATTTATTTTTTTAACATGGTTGACTTTGTTTGATGCTCCAAATATATCACATATTGTGTGGTCAAATTAAAAGCACTTAAGCAACAATTAACCTTAACTTCAGAAATCAAAGCATTAAAGTGATTAGCTTAGCTTTTTTCTGTTCTGACATGTTGGATTACAGAAGAACATTGTGGTTTGAAGCTTTCTAATTCATCGCTATTTGTGCTTTTCTTAATTCTTTGTTTATTATTTATTTATCAACCAACACAATGGCTCACATTTTTATGTATTTAACGAAATAATACTCTCACCAAGAAAACATCCCTCCTCATTTCTTTAAATCCGATTACTTCTCTTCTCTTCTTTGTCCTCTTTTTTTCGCCTTTCTATGCCACTGATATATTTTTAACTCACCGTTCCCAGTGTATCTCCCTTTTCCATTTTTCACCTTATTTGTCAGTGTTTCATTACATAAGCCTAGCTTCAGCAGTTTACTGTGCTGCCCTCCGCCTTCTCACCGCATTCAAACATGCGTCCTTGTGAGCAGAGCGTAGAGGAAAGACTCGAGAACGTGAATCCATCTCGGTTCGTGCATATCGATCTGTTCATGCATATTTACTGACATCCATGAAAAGTGACAGGTAATAATCAGAAGCATCCGTAGATGTTTGCATGAGCGTGTGCCCCATATACCCTTCAGCACCGCCTCTACAGCCCTCACACACTCATACACACACAATAGCACGAAGTAGAGGACAGGATTGCATGCTAATGTAGATGCTCAGCTCTGTTAGCATAACAGCATAACATGGAGCAGATTTTAACATGATAAAGTATTTATTTATTAATTTGATTTTTATTTTATTGATAAATGTACGAGCAAATACGTTATTATTTTTTCCTTTTGCAATTTGGTTGTAAAAATACCAGTTTAGAACTTATGATGTTAAAAGAACGTATAAATTTTTTTATACAATTATACAAATTGAATTCTGTTCAGTTAGATATAGAGGAATTGATTTCATATGAGAGCAGAGACACATTGTATATTAAAAATAATATCATAGCATGATTTGTACAAGTAAATTGATAAGTATAACACATACGTCCATTTTGGTTGATGCTATATGGCAGTACTAGTGCTGGTATTTGAATTTATTATCAAAATTGTTAAAAGATATATGTAATAAAATAAAATTTTATATTATAGCATGTTATATAATTGTTAATTCATTCTTCTTCTATACTGCTTATGCTGTACAGCTTTTGGGATGAAGTGTATCCCAGGAGGCTTTGGGCACAAGGCAGGGTACACCCTGGACAGGGTGCCAATCAATTTCAGGACACACACACACACACACACACACACACTGCATATAATTTGGGAATGCCAATTAACCTAATGTGCATATCTTTTTACGGTTGGAGGAAAACTGGAGGACCAGGAAGAAACCCACCAACAGGGAAAACACGCAAACACCACGCACACTGACTCGAGGCAGGAGTCTAACCCTCCTAAACCACTACGCCACCATACCGCCTTTATATAATCATATCATAGAACATAATGTTATATAATAGAATAATTATTAAACGATGTCTACCAAGCAGTTTGGTTGTCACCTTAATATCTGACTAGTAGCTTTAAAAAAGAAACAATAAAAATGTACAGTCCCAAATGGTTATTCCTTTTCCCACTGTAGAAGCTAGTAAACCATACAATATGATTAAACAACCGGATTGTTTTACAACTTGGGTGGATAGACATGAATAACTTGTAATGATGACTTACTGTACTTCTTACAAACATTTTTACAGCAGGCAAAACAATCTTGGGGGTTCAAACATATGAACCTCTGGTTTTGTATTTCTTGCTTTCAGTTATTACACTGTGTGGTATATAGCAGAACAACGCATTGCAACTTTTTGTATCTGTTTAGTGCTTAAACTATTCCTATCCCTATCAGTATTTCGATTTTGTTTGTACTTGCCCTTAATACATAACCCACTGTAGTCCTGACCATGCAGTTATGTAAACGCCACTTGCTTGACACATTTTGTTGCATCCCACTGGATCTCAGTCTCAATGCACACCTCTATTCTCAGCAAGATGCCATGTGAGCCTTTCTGGGGAAAAGAAGAGCTTCCTTGGTGTCTGTATTTGTATCTGTTTAGAAGATATTATCTGTTCATTCTAAATGATGTATGTATATAGAGTTACATCCCAAGTGTAGTGATATCAAATAAACAGACACTCATGCAATTATGGAGAATTTTAGAACAGGTAATTCCACCAGAGCAGCTCTACTAACTACAAATGATCAACAGAACCAAAGCAAAAGTAGCACTCTGTGTTAGTGAAAAGCCGTTTCTAAACAATAGAGAGACATAATAACTCATAAAAAAACTTTTGTTTCAGGACATTTAATAATGACTTAAAATAATGAATATGATCTGTCCTTTATTACTCATTAGACATTTTTGCCAATTGTTAAGCTGGTTGCTAGCTTGCAAGCAGTGTTTGATATTAGGTTGAAGTCAAGGTTATTAGGTGAGAAATCTAAAGTAAAATTTTTTTTACTCTTTATTATTTAGCATCAGCCACCAGAGTCTGAACATTACATATATTCACTCAAGTAGCACTACGAACTGATTTCTTCATTCTCGCATTTCAAATTATACAGATTTTTTACATTTGGAGATTTTATAATAGTGTAAAATAAGATTTTGCCCCTTTCTCTGTAATACATCTTATTTGACTGATCGATCAAGGGTCAGTGGCTAATTTGTCCACTTTACCAACCTCAAAGTATCATCTCCAATGAAAAAATTACTATGCATCAATTTCAGAGTGAGCCCTGTGTGTTTATGACACCATTAATAGTTGAAGCTTTCTCCACAGTAGAATGATTTGAGGGTTACACTGGGATTAAATATCATCACCTGATACACATTATCATCAAGTGCAAAAAAAAAAAAAAAATGTGTGACATTTTCTCGTGATCTTATGGGAATAAGGAAATGCACGGCAGGTATGGAACAACTCTAAAGGGCTTGTATTCTCTGTTTCTGAAACAAACACCAGCATAAACACATTTCGTTCAAATAAGCTCAGTACTCATGTCACTCATTGGTTTTATCTTCTTTACCACCAGCAGTTATTAGTACAACTTCCCATGGGTGCATGTATGTCAAAACACTCATTGCCCTTGACTCCCATTTACAAACTGCACTTGATCCACTGCAACATAACCCAACTGACTGTCTTGGATTGAGTTGGCCTGAGAGCCAATTCAACCTGCAGCCAAACCCACCCCCTCACAAACACACACACACACACATGCAACATCAACATGAAAGGACATCAGCCACAGTCATCTGTGGCCCCTTGAATGTCAACAGCCGAGTTGCCAAATACCAACAAGTGATTCACCAATTGACATCTTTCATATGATGGATCCGTTGGAGTGGGGCATGGTCCAATAAGAGGGCAAAGACCCAACTCATCAGATCGGGTGGGCGAGGATGGTCCACTTTATGACCAGGCAGTTGTTCTAAATTGTGTTGTACTTGCTGTCATAGAAGGAGAGCATGCAACATATGTAAGGCTCTAAGCACTCCTCCCTCTACACCACCTGGAACAACACGCCCCCTAGCCCCTGGTCACAAATGAAATGTTAATCAAAATGTTAATGTAAGATAAAACGTGAAACTGGCCTACCACAAAGTGCAGCTTTTAGCTGAATGAAGGCCTTTTGGTACAACTCTGTCCACTGTACCAGACAGCCCAATTTATGTAAGATCACCTGGGCCTTGGACAGGTTTCAATCATTGTTGTGTTTTTAATTTGGCTCATGAGTAGGCACAGGTACCATACTTCCACCTATCTAATTGCACAGTTCTCAGGGTTTGCTGTGAATCCTGCCCATCCTCAGGATCTCAGGAAATCCTTTAATGTTAAGGGGACTGCTGTCATTTTATTTATATTACTATGAATAATAATAATCTAAATAGGCTGGGGCATAAGCAGCATGTTGGCTGAGGATTCTATCCATGAGTAAGTGAAATGGGGCTTTGAACAGACTTAAACAAGAAATTGGTGTAATTCAGATGGCGTGGAAAATATTGGTGTTGTAGTCAAATCTAGCATTCCATTCAATATTGATGAAAGCATGTTTGAATGCATAGACCGCTCGACTGGACTAGTCACAATAGGACTCCTCACTTACACACATCTCAAGCATATCTTTAAGCTTCTTCTTCACCATCTGTTTTTTGTTTTTGTATTCGTACAAATGGTATATTATGCTGCATATCACCACACTACAGCATGTCTCAATGTGGTGTTCTGTTAAGCCTCTTTCACACAGCCTGTTCAAGACTTTTGGCCCTGCCGGTATGTTTAATACGCATAGAGGCAGAATCAGGGGTTGTTGTTGTTGTTGTTGTTTTTGTTATTGTGTCTTTAGGCTGGTTACAGGGGTAGTCAAAGATGTTACACAAGATCAAGGGAAAAGGGAGGGCCTTGGTTGAGGGATGGGGGTGTGATGTTTTAAGACGTGATGTGGGCGATCCACCACTGGGAGATTTAAAAAACAGTAAACTGTTGGCAGCTAATCATACAGGTATGAAATGAAATGAGTGTGACAGTCAGATATGGAAGCAAATTAGGGAGACAATGGAGTGTAGAAACTCCTACAGTATTTCTTCAAGCAGATTGTTACATTTGGTGATTAATGTAAATGTGCACAGCTAGCAAAAGCACCTCAATCACTTCATCAAACACTGAGTAGGCTTTACAAGGGATTTGTGGGATTAATTCTTCTTAGCAGTTTTGCTGCCCAATATCTGTGTGAAAATGCCTTTAGTATGACCAGAAGTATGTTGGAAAGCCCCACTTGCAACTTGCTAACCTATGTATATAATGTGGAACAACGACGTGGTCTCTTCATAAGAGGTTGGAGAAGACTAAACTGTACATGTATTCACTTCTGGTTCAAGGACCTCTTTCTCAGGAACCACTATCACCAAAGCCACAGGGGCCACCTCTCTCCATAATTTGAGGAGACGGAGGTGGTATATTTGCAGTGCTTCACCTCTATCTGTTGTCTATCTAGTCAGCATCCCTAACATGTTGTGTGACCTCAAAGGTCACTTGCAATTTTGTTAGTAATTTAGAGCTTGATGTGGGTAAAAACATGAGCATTTTATGTCTCACAAAACTCACATAGACGAGTGCCCCATTATATAACTGAAACTTCTTCAGGCAGCAAATATATCCTATGTGTGGTATTTAGCCCCCAGTTCAAATATGTGCAAAATTTTTGTTTTATTTTGAAAAGCTTCACCCAATTTTCTCTAAATATTAGACACCACAGGTACCACCTCTGTAACAAAATGTGGAGTCTCCCATGAAAGTTTATGAGACATCTTGTACTTGTAATAATAGGGGATTGAGCAACTTATTCCAATTCTTAGTGTCATTGTGCGGAAAGTTCCGAATCATATTTTTAATCATTTGATTAAATTGTTCAATCAGGCCATTCAAATGCTAATATGAAATAATTTTTTCCCCCAAATAATCCATACATTTTGATCAGTCAGATTCTTTTTTGGGATTGTGACTCAGGGGATAATTTTAAAGAATGCCTCTGTAACACTGGGTGCTGAAATAAAAGATGTTACATAATTAGAACTATTACAAACCAATAAGTGCATGCACTACATTCTTTTTGCCATATTATTAACATAAATAAGTATTAACATATTTACAATTTTTTTTTTGTCCACTAAGTCCTCCACTCCCTACCCCACCATTAGCAACAATTCTTTTTCTCAGTTTTAGTTTTGTTTTGGTCCATTGCTTTACAGTCCTGTCCAGAGTTTTTGGTTTGCCCTTCCTGAGTGACAGTGCTTTTTTTTTTTGTTTTTTTTTTGCTGCTTTTGCGCTTTGCAGTAACATTTTTACGTCAGGTATCTGTACTTGATTTAGACGCTCTAAAAAGCGGTTTGCTTGCTCCTCAATGTCTATAGTTGTGTCAGTGTCTGTGTGTGCTGTGCTGCACCCTGCTCCTTTAGTCTCCTGTGTTGCGGTGCTCAGAGTGCATGTTTTCCGTTTGGTGATGGGTTCTGTGGTGGATGTCTCTTGTCTTTTTCTCCTCGGTTTGACTGTAGTGTTCTTTTTAGGTGTCGGTAGTGGTGTGTTGATTTGTGGTTGCTGTACTTCTTCTGGTTAGGGACGGGGTCAGAATTAGGGGCAGGGTCACTGTCAGCACTGATTACTATACAGACATTGGGTTTTACACTTGCGCTGTTTACAGTAATGGCGTTGTTCATATCATCGCCAAGTGCCGTGTGTGTCCCTGTGGTGCCGGTGTGTTTGGGACTGACCTTTATGAGCTGTGACTCTGTGGGTCGGTGAGGCCCACAGCAGACTTGGGCTCCCCGGTGTTCTCCAGTTGGCTGTCCACGCGCTGCTGCCGCTGTATCCCGGCCAAGTTGCCCCCTGAGATGCCTGGCTGCACAGATCCGTGCGGACAGTTCAGCCTTTTATGTTCGTTATCCCCGCACTCAAAACACCTCAGTCACTCCATGGTGGCAAAAACAGTCTAATAGTTCTCCCCCTCTTTACACTTGAAGCGGGATAGCAGGATAGCTGTCATAGGGTCGGCAATCTTCCAGAAGTGGACCAGCTTGTTCTAATTTCCTCGCGCTTTATGAACAGGGGCACGTTTGATATTACCACTTGTGTAGCAGGGACAGACAGAGGGGTAACTTGGACCGCAGTTCCTCTCACACATATTTCCGTTTTTTATTAGTATACTCACAAGGTTTGTCTTGGTCAGAAAGTCCACCATTGCTTTCTTCATCCAGGAGGCAGAGTAGATGTTTTCTCATCTATTCTCTCCCACCGCTAGCAGCACCATCTCCAATTGTACTTCATCCACCGGAACACACTTAAAGACATGTCAAAGAGACAAAGTCTCCCCACCGGCCTCAGAGGCCATGGTGCCCCGCTCACTCTCTCTCACTTTAAACTTTTAACTTTTTTTTAATCAACAACATTTACAAAGTAAAAAAAAGTGGGGGAAAAAAACTTTCAGAAAGTCTTTCAGAACATGGCAGTATGCCAAGCAGCCTTCCATGTGCTCTCCTTACACCCAGCGCATGAAGGAATAAGCTGCATGTTCCAGCTACATCATCAAGTGGTCCTCAGGCAGTTGGGTTGCCTCCTCTAGCAGAGCCAGACAGTGGCACACGATCCATTCTGCTGTCCCCTCAGGCAGCTGGGTAGCAAACTGCAACAGTACCAATGTCTTCACTGTTCTCCTGTTAGACCCACCACCTGCGATAGTTGTCCAAGTTCCGAAGCACTTGGCTATCTCAATCTGGGCCTGGAGATAAGCCTGAAGTTAGGTCTGGAGAAGGGCCTGGAAGCACTGTTTTTGCTTCTCATTTTGTTTGAGGAGGGTATGATGTTGAGTCTGTTGAATGCAAATGAGGGTCTTGGTTATCTCAGGCAGGGCAAAGTGCCCCATAGTGGCGTATTCACCTCACTTCTTGGTTTTGGTTCTAGTGTGAAACTTTATTTTGTTTGCATGAGACAATTTAAATTATTTTCAGTGCTGTCTGTTTTATGGTCTCAGGCAGGGACATACCTGTACGTGCGCACACATCACATTCCCTGTTCATATCAGTTCCTTCTTTTATTTCCTCCAGTGTTGTTTACTGCAGCACAGAACACTTATTATTAAAAAAACTCTCCTTTGAACCACTAATTGTCAGTGGCTCCACCTTCTATTCACAAACTGATGCTTGGTCATGTCCCACCTGCCATACAGCATAATACAAAAACCAGAACCTTGGTCATGGTTTACTATTTTGCCCAATAAGAAATAGACATTAAAGCATGCACAGGTCTCTACTCTAAACCAATAAATGAGAAAATACAGTTGCTTGCACATGGAATTTATCTGCTACTTCAGGAAAAAATACATTCCAGTATTGATTGTTTCTTTCCCTCTATTGCTCTCTATCACTCTCTGACAGATAT
Source organism: Clarias laeviceps (assembly GCA_030014305.1). Lineage (NCBI taxonomy): Eukaryota > Metazoa > Chordata > Actinopteri > Siluriformes > Clariidae > Clarias > Clarias laeviceps. The sequence goes on from JAQMYJ010000015.1 coordinate 13,390,876, forward strand.
TTGACCTTCCTTTTACTTTCCTGTTTTTTTCCAGCTAGGAGAAATGGATGGAAATGGAAAGAGTAAGTCCAAGAAAAAGATGCTTTTTTTTTTTTACTACAACAATATTTAGAGAGCCTGTTTTTCTAGGTGAAAAGGTGAGAAAGAGAGGGAGGTGGGGGGCTTTGGCTACTTTGAGAAAAGGTTTGATTGGCACATACATTTATCTTTATTATAGAAGTCTATAATTGAAAATCGACCCTTTCTACCAAGCATTTTGGTCCTGGAGCAAAAAATGAAGTCACACTAAACTTTACAAAGGAGGTGCCAAAACAGAATTCAGACCTGCTTCCTGACCCTCCACCCCCAAAAGAAAAGAAAAGAAAAAAATATCAGTATGGCATTGTTACCCAGCTCTGGTCTTGTTTGGAACAAATCTCAAACAAGAAAGGAAAAGATTACATATTCACTGGGATCATTTAGGATATTATCTATCTATCTATCTATCTATCTATCTATCTATCTATCTATCTATCTATCTATCTATCTATCACAGTTTGGTTGGGATACAACACTATGCAGGACAGACGGTCTGTACAGAGGGTGGTGCAATCAGTTGAGCACATCATCCACACTGAACTCCCTGACCCTCACTCTGTCTGCATCTCTATCTATCTATCTGTCTATACACTTTTTAAAAATACTTTTCACATTCATACTTTCATTTTGTAAATCATGTTAATGTGCAATTTAAATTTATCTCATAACAATCTCCAACTTTATTTATTTCATTGCAAATATATTTTATTGTACATTTCTCATTGTAGTGTTGTGTAAGCATTTCACTGCATGTCACAATGTGTATGGTTGTGAATGTGACAAATGAAATTTGAATTTGAATTTTCCCTCTCTATCTATCTATCTATCTATCTATCTATCTATCTATCTATCTATCTATCTATCTGCCTGCCTGTCTGACTGTTTTTGTTTGTTTTAGTGTGTCAGAATATACAGTATATACTATAAAAATGTAACTGCTCTGAAAAAAGAATTTACAAGATTCTTTATTTATGACCGAATATATGTTTGTAAACTTTGGTAACAGTTTTTTTGGTAACTCAACTTAAGTTTTTAATGCTCAGCTATTAAAATCTTTTTTAAATGGGGTCATAACTATCCAGAATATTTTTCAGTTGGAGCACAATTTATGCAGTGTTTTCAATCCATACTTCTAGCAATCACAGCATGAAGGATGTTCTGTAATTCTTTTGAAAGTTGTTGGGTTTTTTTTTTGCTTGAAATACATTACGTCATTGACAAGCATGAGTATATAACGTAAACAAAGAAAGTAAACTGCATGCTGATCAAACAATAATGACAGCTACAATCAATTTAAAGGTTTTATATTCACATTAACCAGGACTCACAGAATCACACATTCATTTACAGTAACTCTTCATCCCACATTATTCCCCATTACCTAACCTTGCAATGTTTTCCTGCAAAGCTGGCGTGAAATTTTGGAACGCGTCTTGAGCAAAGCAAGCAAGAGGCACAGATCGGGGAGGTGACAGTGGGGCATAACACTGACAGATGGCTGGAGCCATCCCGAGCCCGCTGCTTACCTTCCGGTGTGACGTGCAATATGTCGCCATGCCTCCTGACGACGTGCAGAGATGGCAGAAGGTCTTTCGCGTCAATTCATCTTGAACACATGCGTCTTCATTTATCCGATGATGGCATGAGTGTAGGTTGATGTATAATGACAAAAAAAGAATGTGTTGACTTTATTAATAGCTCCACATCCTGAATTCATATATACATACATTCTTGTATCATGAACAATGACATCACTGGGGGTGGGGGGCGGGGGCAGACCGATTGGGTGACGCAATCACAGGAGATGCCTCTGACACCCCAGAACCCACTTGCTACCCCCACCGACCATCAACTATGAGGCCCCCATCCACCACCTCCCTCTTGATGCTTATTTAACCCTCCTTCAGATGAGGGATTGAAATCATTGATATTCAGGGTGATGTTGAAGATGCACCGCCAGAATGACCTGACAGCATTTTTTTTTCTGCTGGCCTATTTCTGGAGATGTTCAGTTTTCAGCTTCAGACTGAAAAGGTAATAAAACCTACTAAGCCTAATCAATTAAGTATTTTGTTTTGGTGTCAGCAATTCATCCTACTCACTTTCTGGTTTTTTTTATTAGCTTTATTAGCTTTTTTTAGCATATAACTGCGAAGGCACATGTTCTCATTTTACATAATTTGTACTTGATTTCATTACACTCTTAAAATAAATGGACTGAAAATACTCCAATTTGGCTTGAGTTGCAACGCCGGCATTGGGTCTACTATGGACTAGACAAGTATAGGTTGGTATAAAAGTATAAAAGAACCAGTGTAAAAGGGTTTGTTAGAATGTTGACCCAACATACTGGGTTGATTTTTTTAAATAAACCATCTTGTGGGTAAACTACTTGCTTTTTGTACAAAATGGTGATGCTAATACTTATGCAGCAGGCCAAAATTATCAAAATATGACTATGTAAGTATTTAATCTTTAATATTTAAAATTAGATAACCCCTAACCCTAGCCAAATTCATAAAATTATCCATTATACTTTTTTGTCATGAGCCTGGAACTCCATATCTTTGTTATTGGTTTGCCTATTTTCTGGCCACAAGCAATATGGATAGACACTCAGCACTGAAGCCGCCCCAGGGTTGTGAGTGAAGAAGGCCATCAGTGATTATATGACTTCAGACATCTGAACGACTTTAGACTGCCCTCTAAGGTCCTTAAGAACCTCTACACCAGCACAACAGAGAACATTCTGATGGAAAACATTACAGTTTGGTGGGATAAAACATTATGTAGGACAGACGTCTGTACAGAGGGTGGTGCAATCAGCTGAGCGCATCATCCACATTGAGCTCCCTGACCTTCACTCTGTCTGCAGCAAGCAGTGCTGGACCAAGGCCAGAAGGACCTCAACCACCTGAACAATGAACTCTTTTCTTTGTTGTGGTCAGGGAAACACTTCCGCTTCCTGAAGGTCAGCAAAGAGTGTATGAGGAAGAGTGTCTTCCCGTAGGACATTCGAGCTCTGAACCAAAACAACACTAAGAACAAAATCAATCAAACACACACACACACACACACACACACACACACACACACACATACATACACACACACACACACACACACACACACATACACACACACACACACACACATTCCTTGCATGTTGCACATTTCTCCTGTTTGCACACTGCTTGTTTGTGCATTAGAAGACTACCTGGCACTTTAACCCTGGGACAGTCACGCTGCTGCTGACACACATCTTTTATCATTTCATACTCATGTCTCTAATTATAGATGCTGCTGTTAGATTACACACTATATTTTTTAATTTTCACACTTTTTAATTTTTATACTTTTCACATTCATACTTTCATTTTGTAAATCATGTTAATTTATTTATTTCATTGCAAATATATTTTATTGTACATTTCTCATTGTAGTGTTGTGTAAGCATTTCACTGCATGTCACAATGTGTATGGTTGTGAATGTGACAAATGAAATTTGAATTTGAACGTTCCCTCTCTGGTCTGATTTATTTATGCTATTGAAATAAATGTTCCTAATATATTTGATTATTTAGAAAAGTCAATGTATCATGTACATGATACATTTTTGGGAAAGAATGCATTTTTTGATTCATGTTTTTGAATTTATGTTTAGAAAATGGGATTTAAAACCTGAAAATCTGTGAACATGCTCAAACATGTCTTACCTTCAGGCGTATTAAGGCAGTTATTATCCTATCCTAATAAGAATTTGAAGAAAAGCTAATGTCAATTAAAAGGCACCACAGATACACCAGTTCTCGTGATAAACACAACATAGGATACAGGAGTACTGAGAAATAGATGTAAAGGATCCTCAATTATCAGAAATCAAAATAGTTTATTTACTCTTCAAAATAGAAGAGTAAATAAATGATGGGAGGTACATGGGGGCAGTTAAAAGTGTGAAGTGCGCCCATTCACGCCCCTCTTTGTTTATCCTGCGGCATGGTGGGCGTGCGGCTCTGTTCACGGGAGCACGTGCGGAATCAGGCTAATGCGTGTGTGAGCGCACTGATTTATCCAGAGGCAGAGGTTAACGACGATGTGCCTCCCTGCCTCATGTTCTTTTCATTGTAATGTGGTTAGAGAGAACCCAGGGCCGTGTAGCACCCCTCCCTCCTGCCCTCATCTCCCTACACGTCTGACTGAACTGACCTGAAACGTTCCTTATTTGCCAGAAACATTGGCGCAGAGATTTCCGATCATGACCTCAAAATGGGTCACGTGCTGAGAAGATAATATTTAGGGCACATGCATTATTTCATATGACCTCCTGGGTGTGATTTTTTTTGTCAAAGCATTTATTCTTAACACTCTTAAAGAAATGAAAAGAATATTTTGGTTATACAGAAAGAGAGTGTGAAATTTGTGTGTGTGTAGGGTTGGGGACAGGAGGGTGCATTTTTTTTTTAGATCTTGGTGGTTACAATTTGTCACATAGGAAAATGCACCAGTTTTGACCTTGTGGTTAAATCTGTAATATTTGCCTCGTGGCATTTGGGTGGTCTGACAATAAAAACAAAATCTATTGTTTAAAATTACATTTAAAAATAAAATAAATAAAATCTCAGATTTCTTTTTGGTTACTGAGGTTAAGGTTTGTGGTAAGGGGTAGGCAAAATACTAATTAGCTACATTTAGAATGATGTTCTTACAAAGGTAATAAATGTGTGACTTTCAAAAAGGGAGAGAGAGAGAGAGCATGTGTGTATGTGTGTGTGAGACAGAGTGTGTGTGTGTGTATGAGTGTGTGTGTGTGTGTGTGTGTGTGTGTGTGTGTGTGTGTGTGTTAGTCATTCTGTAAATGACGATTTGCTGTGACATACTGTACTGTATGAGGAATATTTTGCATTGGGCAATACATTACATATTACATCATTGTAAGCTTACTGTAAAGTTATAATTTTTGTCTTTTTGATGAATGGCTAGCAAGCCAGCGGGCTCCTTTCTGAAACTATAATTTAACAGTTATTTTTGTATTTTCCTAACTAGTTAAAAATATCCTTGACATGGTATTTTGAGTAGCACACATCTTTACATAATAGGCTACATCATATCTATATCCATATCTATCATACACATCTACATGATATTATATTATACTGTACATGTAAGTTTACAGATGACAGAAAATCCAGAAAATAGAAAATGTCCATAAAATATAATTTTCGTCATATGGAATTATGGAATCGTTTTGGTCATATGAAAGTTTGGTTTCTTCCAAAGTGTTGTTGCTTCTTTCATTGATGAATTAATCAATGAGAGACTGTACATTTATTAGCCAAAAACATGCCTTAAGATCTTATTAAATGTCTTGTCACTTGGATATCTGATTATTTTCTATTTTTTTCGAATTGTTTTTCTTTTTTCATCTCTGATGGTGTTAACCCTGTACTCTATATGGCTTGTTCCCTAAATTCATGCACTTTTTGTAGCATCACTGTAACAAGTAAAACAATTTTATGTGAAAATTTAAGCATGTCGATATTTGTTTTAAATCAGTTTTCACACATGTTCAATAAGCTGCAGACACGTCAGTGAGACAGGGTGCATATGTTGTTAAACAATCCTTTAAGCTAAACCTTGATTACTACTACTACTACTACTACTACTACTACTACTAATAATAATAATAATAATAATAATAAAAATAAATGAATGACCTTTATGAAAATGATGAATTACATTATTACACACATTATGCCATATTACACATTTTCAAACAACACTGTAAGACAATATGATATGATAAATCAGACTGCACATGTTTGTGGGAATGTAAAAAACTGAAATAAAAAAGTTTTGAGTTGTGTTGTGTAAACAACCTCTTAAATTTAAAAGATTGTTGAAAATCATTAAAAGTATGATTGTTGAAGAGCATTAAAAACAAACCAAACTTCAGTTCGGTAGTTGATAAAAGAGCCTTATCATAGAAATGTATGTGCTGTAAAAACTGTAGTGACAGTCAATAGATAGTAAATGTGCTTTTGCTTTTCTTCAACATCCTGCAAAAGTCCATTGAATGCAGATCAATTTAAAATATTCTGTAATCCTTCATTACAGACTACAGACATTTGATCATTTTGACTGAAAAATAAGACATCTCCATTTTGGCAATTTTGAGAAAAGCTATTTATTTTTCAAATGATGTAATAAGTATTACAAGCTGTAAGAAAATGTTTTGCACATTGTTTGGTGTTAATAAAATATTATGTAAAAAAAGTTTTCTTACAATGGATAAATCAGTCTGTATAGATACTGTATATACCAGGTTCAATATATATATATAGCAAGAAAAAAGTTTTGCATTTTTTTGTATTTTTAGTTACAACATTTGCTGAAGATCCTGAGAAACATTAAAATGAATACATATTTTTATTCATAGCGTCATTATCTTTAAATAATAATGGTTATAATGGTTGAAGAATGGGAAGTAAACCAGGAAATAACCAGACACAGATGCAACAGTTTCTCTCACACACACACACCACATGTATATTCTGTCTCTTGTACAGAAAGAAGGCATGCAGTGTTGTAGTGTTATCTCTCTGTTTCATTTTCTTTTGTACATATTACAGTGAAGTGCACCATCAATCCCAAATTCAGCATAACCAACAGTTCAAAGTAGTGACAGTTCAAAACTTTCAAAACATTAAAAATGTATCAACAACAAATTGTTGAATATGTTGACATGGCTTTGCTGTTTTATGAAATAACTAAAACAGCAATTAAGAATATGTCACTAATTAAAGGAGAGTACAGAATCAAGTGAATCAATGTAGAATCAATTCTTCAAATAAAAAAAAAAAACAGTCAGTAAAACTTCTAATTAAAATCAGTACTTTTTTATTGCAAGATCAATTCTTCTTTGCAGTTAAGGTCTCATCTTTCACCTCCTTCCATCTCAACAAAAGCTTCATAACAACATTAATGTCAATAACAGCTGCCACTTGATTTATTTTAGAGTGCATTGTCATTCTTTTTAGACCATTCAATTCAACTCTTAATCTTTTAAGAATTAGGTGCCTAATTCTTAACATTAATTCATTCAGACTTATTAAAAGCTTTACCATTTACTGCCGGATGGTCCGCTGTGGCGACCCCTTGCCAGAAGCAGTCAAAAGATCAACAACTTCATGGTTTACAGCTCATGGGGAAAAAAACAGTATCTCTAATTATTAAAATATTTCTTAATATCAATCAAAATACTTGGTCAGGGCTCCTTTATTATGGATTATTTCATCATCGCATCATGGTATAAAGGTTATCAGCCTGTGGCACTAGCGAGGTATTATTGAAGACCAGGTTGCCTTAGCATAGCAGCCTTCAGCTTGTCTTTATAGTTGGATGTGGTGTTTCTCATTTTCCTTTTGACAATACCCCATAGATTCCCCATGTAGTTCAGGTCAGTCAAGTTGGCTGGGCAATGAAGCACAGTAGTACAGGGGAGGTGAAAATTAACTAAGCAATATTTAATGGCAGTAGAATTTGTAGTATCACTGGAGCACCACCCCACAGTGCACCACCCCATTTTGTTCTTCTGTGCCTGTGTGGTTAGACCAGCATTTTCCAGGACTGGAAAAATGGTTGGGACGAGGCAAATCTCATGCCTGGCCTCCAAGAAGTCCAGATCTCACTCCATGTCATTTTTTTCCCCTGTGGGGCTGCACAAACGAGGAGGTTACAGGACACCAGCCTCGCACACCGAAGGACTTGGACGCATGGATTCAGGAGGTTCAGCAACATCCCAAACAACTTCCTTCAGAAGATTCTCCATTTCATCCCGGCAGTTTAAGGAAACTGGTTGAAGGCACTGGTGCCTATGTTGAAATGTAATGATTTGCTTTCATTTTCATATATAATAAAGTACATGTACAATTTGTTTAAATAAATTTTATTACCAATTTTTAATGCCTAGTTGCTTTTCATTCTGTATAATGGTCAGCAAACCAGTAAGCGGGAGTTTTGGCACTGCAGGCAGGCGTTAAGTCCTGCTGGAAAAGGAAATTGGCATCTCCATGAAGCTTGCCAGCAGATACAAGCATGAAGTGCGCTAAAATCTCCTGGTAGATGACTGTGTTGACCTTTGACATAATAAAACAGTGGACCAGCACCATCAGATGACATGGCACCTCAAACCCCACCGATCATGCAAACTTCACACTTCAAGCAACTTGGATTCTGTACCTCTCCATGCTTCCTCAAGACTTTTGGACCTTGATTTCCAAATGAAAGACAAAATTTGCAAACTTTGGAACACTGACCAACGGTCTAGTTCTTTCTCTACTAGCCGAGGAAAGATGCTTCTGACGTTGTTTCTGGTTCAAGTGTGGCTTGAAAACAGTTGTCGCCTATTTTTGAAAGACGTCTGTGCATCGTGGCTCCGCCCTCAGTCCACCCATTGTGAATCTCTCCCAAGTTATGCTTGGAAACCTTTTTAAATCTGTGGTCCTCCAAGTTTCTTGTGCGAGTGTTACTACCACACTTTTCCTTCCCAATCAACTTTCCATGAATATGCTTTGAACTAAACAAAGAGATAGATTATATTTATGCTGTATGAATAATAATTTTACACAAACCCAAAATTAAGTATTTTAATAATTTGAGATACTGGAATTTAGATTTTCATGAGCTGTATACTTAAAATAAACTTTTCCAAGATATTCAAACTTTTAGAGATGTATTGTTCTGTTTTGTTTTGTGTGTGTTGTTTTCGTGTGTGCGTGCATAGGTATATGTTTATGTATATGTATACGAAAGACAGGTAGAAGCAGCGAACCAGGTGACAGGCCCAGCTTCTTGACTCTATGGCCTAACACACCCACTTTCTGCGGACTCTAAATGAGAATTTTGAAAGGTTCAAGCTAACACACACACACACACACACACAAACACACACAAACACACACACACACACACACACACACTGAAGCTTAGAAAGTAGCTTGTTCAATGCCTGTAACTTATTATTTTGATCATGGATTTTCCAGTTATAAAGTTATATTATGGAGTCTGTGTAAATTTCATATTTTCTTAGGCATGACTTTGTTTTACAGTGGATGATTTATTACTATTCATGTAAAGTCTGCAAGGCCTCCCATTTTTATCCATAATTGGAAATCCAAAAATTTATATCCAATTTTGATGAGAAGCTCAAGCGTTTAAAGTTAAAAATTAACCAATGAAGCAAAAAAGATAAAGTGAATTGAGAAAAGCTTTCGGAAATCTCTCAGCTAAGCAGTGGAAGGCGAGTCACTGAATCAATGACATATTGTGTTTTTCTTTTTCTTTTTTTTCTTTTTTATGCACATCGCATCACATAATTGAAGAATTGTCACGGTGGAAGTGACAGGATGTGGTTCTCCCTGTAGTCAAGAGAAGAAATGTCCAAACAATTTATCAAACCGCTCTGCTATGTGTCATTTAAATGGTGTTTTCTTAGGCTGTACTTTTGTTTATGATTGTGTCTATGCTTTTCCAAAGAGAATTCTGTAGTATTCTGGGCCTTCCTCAGAGGATTAGATTTTCTGCCTTTCTTTTCATGATATAGAAGATCTCTCAACAGAAAGCCTGAATACCAAATATTTTCTGACAGATTGTTATGTGTGAAAGATTGACTCTTCTCTTTTTTTTTTCTTTCCATCACTACTTGGTCACTTTGTTTTAAGCTAAGCCATCCAAGTTATTTTCTAGCAAACTTTTACAGTACATAATAAACATGAGTAACGATGAGGACAGAGGTCACATGGGCACTGGACTACTAAAGTCAGTTTAAAAGTTTAGTATGAAAATCTGCTTAGACATTTGCTATTTTTTATTAAATAATATTGAAAGCAAACCTGTTTCTTTTTTTATATCTAAAATGTTGCTGTACCAAAATGTGGCATGATTATAAAGACAAAAAGTCAAAAGTAATGATTAGAAATTGTGAGCAACACTGATGACTCAGAGAAGTAACACCAGATGACTGTTTCAAGAGTTCCTGTTGATTCAGTTTGTTGACTCAGTGTTGTCTCACAGCCGTTTCGGCTTCTTCCATCCATTCAGCATAGCACTTCAAACTGAATAGACAAAAATTCTGCAAAGGAAGAGGATGCCGAAACAAACTGAACAAGCAGGATGCTGAGTTAAATTAATAGAAATAGAATGGACGCACAGAGATAAACAGAGAGAGGTCAGACATTCGAACAGTGGTGATAAAGAGTGAGAAGATATAGAAGGAGGAGATATAGAAAGGCAGAGGCTGAAAAGGTAATAAATACGGGAGGCCGAATGCAGTATAGAGAAAGGCACACAAGAAAGGTAATAGTTGGAGAAGCTGGGGGGGGGGGGGATTAGATCAGGTGGAGGAAAAAAAAAGGGAGGACGAAAGGGAATTATATAGAGAAGAGCATTGAGAAGAGTGCAGGCTGGAGACATGTAAACCTTCAGTGAACAGGGTGTTGAGAGAGAGAGAGAGAGACGATGACGCAATCACACACTGCAACACTAACACACACATGCACAATCACACACATGCACAAGCAGGCACACTCATTCACTGCGCCAAAATCTGTGGCCATCTGTCATACACGTTTTGCTCTGTACTCACCGTGTTTACCGTGTTTATTGAAACTCTAATAACACTGTTTATAATCCCAGGCACAACACACTGTGTTAATCTCTCTTATCTAACACAGTACTCTACAGCTCACTATTAAATCCGTGCTGTGCCACAATTTGGCAAAAAAAAAAAAAAAAAGTGTTACAGACAATATCCTAGTACTAATACTACTGTAACCTTACAGTACTTTATAATAACTATGGTTAGTAAGCTGTAGGACTGGCGTGCCTTAGTAGTAATATTACTATTGGGAATATGGTAATTATTTACATTTCAATTACATAATTATTATGATACTACTCTGATTCTATCGCTGCATTAACAATATTTATGACACACAGTGTTTAATTTCGTACTACACCACATTTTCTAGGATAATTCACATGCTCTTGATCATGACGTATGATGATCTTACGCCTCTTATACCACGGCGCTGTAGAATTCTTTTAATCTGACTGCTCAGTTGAGACAAATGATTGCAACAGCATGACTGATCCAGCTGTAATTTAAATTACAGGTTAATTTTAGTGCACTTATCCCAATACAGTATTGTATTTATAGTAACAATGTATGGTCATTGTGCATCGATGATTCAAGATTTATTATTTTTTTTGTATTTGTATGCAAAGCATTTTATAACAAAAAAAACTCTAACAAACTTGAGCTCATGATAAGCCACATTTTTTTGTCCACCATATAAAATGATACTATAAAAAGTATATAGAATAAAATGGCATGATTAGTGTTAATTGCATTAAAAAATTGCAATCTGGCACATTACTATCGTCACTTATCATAATTCTCAAAGTCATACTTTTTTTCTTACCTGGTAGAGAACTCCACGATTTATTTTCAGCTCTTTCAAATAGAAGAAGGTAAAATAGTTCAACACATTCCTAATGCAAACTTTCCATGCTAAAAAAACCTGAAACGTTACTATGTTGTGTTTATATTGTGTGCCATATACAATAAATACATAGTACTACATCATAACATCATGCGTTACATTTATTATATTTCAGAAATACTAGAGGATTGACTTAGTCATTATTGTAGAATTAAAATGGACTTCTTGAAAATCACAGAAAATGTCCTAATGTAGAATAATTAATTTTATTCTCTGATGCCTGCAACAAACATAAGCACAGATTTTACTCTTTAAAAAAAAAAATCTTACATGAAAGAAGATATTTTATATGTTAAATATGTTAAATATAAGGTTTACTTTTTAACCTTCATTTGAATTGGGTGCAGCGTTCTGGTTGTAGTGCAGCATGTGCTGGTTTGTTCCTGGTGCGTAACTGCTCCACGGTTGCCTCCCGTCTGTTAGGGTCAAGGTTGCTTAAAGTTGAAGGTCACTAACCGCAGCGTGTGTGCAAGCATATGTGTGTCTGAAAATAAGTAAGGTGCAGCGTCTGTCTCAGGGGTGCGTGACCTGTATGACCTTAACTCCCTCCCCCAAGCCGGCTGGTGGAGGTAGTCACAACAGTCTGTGGCCCCCACCCTGAACACAACGCGCACACGCCATGTGTACATGAGACGCTAGGCGTATGCTTATCTGCATATGTATTGAGCAGCGCCCCAATCCCCAAGCCCACTCACAATAACCTTTTCAACCCCAACACTTAGTTTCAACCCTTTTGCCCCACACAGAGGCACAGAAAGAGGGAGAGGAAGTGGCTGATGGTGCGTTTTGCTCACCATGAGGTTAGCATGGTGATGGAGATGCTGGTTTGGATGAGAAGGGGTCGGGGGGGAGGGGGAGCCATGTTCCTTCCACCTGCCCCTTTCCCCTCCTCCACAAAACCTTACAATGACTGCTGCTCACCAGATTTATTGTGTGTGTGTGTGTGTGTGTGTGTGTGTGTGTGTGTGTGTGTGTGAATGCAAGGCACGCGCCAAGTGTCTGCTGCTGAATCTTATTCCCTCCCCCAGCCCCCGAGGCCACTCTGGGATTACACACACACACACACACACACACACACACACACACACAGCTTTAATCAGACGCACACTTCGTCTTCGCACACTCTGGTGTGAAGCACACATTATATTCCAAGGGGAATTCGAGACCTTCTCTGTCTCCCTCTGCTGCTGTGTCTCGTCCCCTTACAGAAACTGTCCCGTCCTGTTTTATCTCTGAAGACTTACACGCAAATGCAACTCAGCATAATGGCACAGCCATGTGTTCATGCACTCGAGCACTGAGATATTCACAAAGCCGTGTTGGAGGTTAGGACAGGAGAGCCCTCAAGAGGACAAGCTGAGCCTTCTCCCTACCTGATCAGTGCCTCGCTATAGGAAAAAAGTTTCTTCATTCCTGCATCACCCTCAACAAACTCTCACCTACAGAAGTTTCTATCATCCCCCAGAAAATGCCCGAAGTCTCATTTGAGACTAAAGAAAATAAGAAATAATTATGCAGAGACAATCTTTTAATGAATCCTTATGGAATTGTGCAGCACCTTATACACAGCTGCAAATGGAGACCTGACACCAGCAGTTTGAGCTTGCCCATAAGAAACACGGTTTTCCATTTAGTAGCAGTTTTAGGTCAGTGGAAGCAAAAACACCAAAGCAAAATGTAGCATCCGGAAAATTTGGAGTAAAAAAAAAAATTTTCACATTGATCTCTGGAAGTATATACATACAGTCAGTGCAAACTTGCATATACATATTTCATTATACAGGAAGATAATATACAGATGCATAATGTAATTTTACATTACACACACACACATAGAGGCGTTTGCACATCTCTGTCAATTCAGTCTATTTCACAACATCATGATCCCAAGGCAGTATGGCTGGTAGCCATGGAAACAAGATGATATAGTGTTTCTTTGTAGAATGCTCTTTTTTCCCCACACACATGATTTACAGGTCTGTATTTTTTTTCTAAATAAAATTAAATTAATCTAATATTAGCATCTCCCTGTCCTTGCTTTACGTTTGGTCCCATTTTCCAGAGTAGATCAAATGTGACATGTCTGAGTTAGAGCTTTATTGCGTGATGGGGAGCAGATCTGTGGTCATATTTATTTTGTATTTAAGTGTGTCAGTCAGAGTAAAGAGTGTAATGAAGATGCGGATTAAACTCAGCATTGTCCCTGTTAGCACGACGATGCAGGAGCGTACAGTATGTATGTTTTTGTCATGATATTATTAGTGTTTGAAACGAACCCAGTGTCCCTACACATGAACAGGAACACATATAAAAGGTGTATTTTTCATAACTGCTATTAGCGTGAATCGGTTTAAAGACTTCGACAAATACGAATGCTTCCTATCGCTCTCTCACACACACGTGCCCAAATCTCTCACGATCAGTAATTCATATCCGCATGCGAATTCTATCAGCGCTCAGAATGAACTCGATATATATTTTTCAAAGCTTTCTGAGAACAGGTGAAATTCTAGATAACTGTTACTATGTGACTATGAATTCCTTCATTCCACCTGACATCACGTGCTTGGCGGGTGAAACGCTTTTGAAGGAGTCGGTGTGACAGAGGCATGTTGACAGGTTTCATCTCTGCCCCTGAATCAGCAGTTAGTAGATAATCAGGCAGGGATGGTTTTAATTACTTTGTTAATTGATAGAAAACAGAAAGGATCTAATTAGATGTAATAATACAAGCTGCTCCCTGCTATCACAGAACTGATGATTTAGCACACTAGCACCAGTGCTCAAAGTGGATTGTTCTCAGGGAGATTTACATATGAAACAGAAACACATTTGGTCCATGTGTGTGTGTGAGTGTATAAGTGTGGGTGTATGAGATTTGGTGAATGAACACATAAAAACAGAAATCAACTGCAATGAACAATGAGAGCATTTTCCAGTTCCAGTTCATCCCCTACCCATCTTCCTCTTGTCACTTTATCTTGGGAAAATCCATTTGGGTGTTTGGCAGGGGTGAGCAAACATCTTTTAAAGAGGAAATATATTTATCCATTCATCCCTAGTTTATAAAGTATTTCTGCGAAGCTTGTATGATATTGATTTTTTTTTTCTGGCGCTTGTTTAACCATTAAAAAATTATGTGATAAATAATTTAATCATCCAGATGTGATAGCCTAAAAAAAAAGACCGGAACAAGGATTTCCACCATTTCAGGATTTGGAAGTGTGTGTGTGTGTGTGTGTGTGTGTGTGTGTGTTTGAGATAATATAATCAGCTGTGCAGCAATCATGAAAACCTCAGCTGGATGATGGATTTTTGGGTGATTCTGCAGTAAACACGTATAGTCCATTTACTAATCGTTGTTGTCTAATGTCCACATGGTGACTTTTTTTCTCTGTTGTGCTGGTGCTCATACTGTTTTGAAAGCTGACCAGTGCAGCTTATGTAACCGTCTTCTAATTATCATCCCCATTAACATTGTTTTCATGTTAAATTTACACTTGACTGTAGGTTTAATTAGGGCTATTTTAATCCACGGTTTGTGTTCTTTTTGCTTTTTTGTTAGTTTTTGTTTCTATTTATCTCCTACATTCTTTAGTTTTTGACCAGTTGTACTGAAATTGTTGTAGTATTTCTGTACTGCACTGTGCTGTACTGGCAATTAAATATATTGTTTTCTTCCTGCATTTATTAAAATTCACATTTCACCTTTTACAATGGCCGTTTAAGTCAAACCAGAACATGATTAAATTTCTTGTCAATGAAGACATTAAAGTGATTGATATGGATCACCCTGGATGAGGTGGCTCAGAGCCCACCGCATTCGTTTGCATGAACATTCAGCAAACACCTGATCCTTGAAAATCAATGGATACTTGTCACCAACTAGCCGAAGAGTTGCATCTGTCTGTGGGAACTGCACATACAACACTAATCACTGACCTCGCTCCATGCCATGGCCACATGTTTGGCTCGTTAACCCTTTATACAGCACTCACTGAAATACTTGGAAATTCTAAATTTCACAATATGCAATTTCAAGACTTTTTCCAAGATTCTTTTTTATGTTAGTGATTATTTTTTTTTAAATGTGTTGTCATTTATATGCTGCAATCAGGGTACCCATAAATGGTTTGTCACAAAAGATTTGAATATATATATATATATATATATATATATATATATATATATATATATATATATAAAA
>JAQMYJ010000015.1:13453233-13465238 GCA_030014305.1 Clarias laeviceps
AGGAACGTAGGGCAGAATTTACTTTTAAATAAATAGACAATTTTATGATGTAGGCCGAAAATGAGCTTCCCCTATTTCACAGACCAGTAGCCGCCACTGATTATATCATATTGAATTTTTTGTCTGCTTCCCAATATCATGGTTTGGTAAATTTCAGTTGTCTTGTATTATTTGACTTTGAGGATTCTCATGACACTCATTGTGTAACAAAGCAATATAGAGTCAGGCCCATAAAAAGTTTTTTTTTGGCATTCGGCCTCTGTACTACTACAGTAATACTACTATATTGAATTTGAAATGAAACAATCAAGATGTGAGCAAGTCAAGCTATTTGCATAGACCAAATTATTTATTAAATAATTAATAATTAAATAAACTGGGAACGTGTATGAAAATAGATGTAATTCCAAAATGCCATACTTTTGTCAAACCCTTGAATTAAAGCTGATTGTCTTGACTTCACTCACATCTTGGGTGTATTAAATCAATGTGGTGGTGAGTGTTCAAATGCCTGTATGTACATTTACTAGACTCAGCAGCAGGTTCCCTAGTGGACCAGTTGCTAGTATACAGTGTCATCTGACCTGACTTTGTTGCTAAAAAAAGAAGAAAAAGAAAGAAAAACTAGCATCAGCAATTATTAAATCTCATGTTGTGCATTTGTTTAAAACGCTCATAAATCCAGCCTAACTCATGCAAGTTATAACAGCTATTTTCCACAAGGTGGAGATCTTCCTTTACTAGCGTGTGTGTAGTAAGTGAAGGGGAAGGAACTGTGTGGCCAGGTTTGTGATGCACCTGCTGCACCTCCACACCATTATTGGCCTGCATTTAACCTTTCACTGTATGGGTGTTATTCAATCACTAATACACATACTCTAATATCATGTTGATCAGAGATCTTCATCCAATCCTGGGGGGCCAGGATACAGAAATGTTTGTAATCGCCAAGATCTAAACACACCCACTGAACATAGTATTAGTATTAGATTAGTTGTATTAGCAGTGTTTGAGCAGAAAAATCACAAAACTATGTATGAAGGACACTGGCCCTCCAGGACTGGAGTTGAGGATCCTTGATGTAGATGGTATAATGATAGTAGATATTGATAGCATGGATGACAAATAGATTAAGAGGATGGTAGGACAGATATTGCTTAGGTGGTGTAGTGGCACTGTCGCCTTGCTCCTCCAGGGTCCGGGTTCAATTTCCAGGTGGGTTCGATTCCCGTCTTTGTGTGCATGGAGTTCGCATGTTCTCCCCATGCTTGGTGGGTTTCCTCCCATTGTCTAAATGCATGCAGATTAGGCTAATTGGCATTCCCCAAAATTGTCTGTAGTGTGAGTGTGTGTATTTGTGTGCCCTGCGATGGATTGGCACCCTGTCCAGGGTGTACCCCGCCCTAAGTCTCCTGGGATAGGCTGCAGGCCCCCCATAACCCTGAATACAGGATAAAGCGTTATAGTCAGTGAGTGAGTGAGATCTGTCCACTACATTAACCTTTAAAACTGGAACTTTTGTGCTTATTTGTCAGAATTGTTTCTTCAATTAAATATTTTCTAATTCTCAATTCTATGCAATCTATAGATAAGAATCCTTATCAATATAAAAATAATAGGGTTCAGTTTTTTATTTATCCTCAACAAACAAGATTAAATCTAGAACCTTGGCAGTCCATCTAGAGTGTCTCTGTCTTAAGCCTCAAGCTCTCTGGGATATGCTCCATGTAGTAAGCCAAATAAGCACCATGGAAAATGAATGAACTGATGAAGGTTTGATACACATTTTAAAGATGCATAACTTAACCTTTTGTCAAGACTAGTTAAAGTCATTTTTAATGATGACTGCTAATTTGACACATGGATTTTCATTGAACTAATCTTTTACTTTTATCCACAATT
Source organism: Clarias laeviceps (assembly GCA_030014305.1). Lineage (NCBI taxonomy): Eukaryota > Metazoa > Chordata > Actinopteri > Siluriformes > Clariidae > Clarias > Clarias laeviceps. The sequence goes on from JAQMYJ010000015.1 coordinate 13,455,136, forward strand.
AGGCTTTTAAATAACTACATAATTGCATGAATAAATCTAAATAAACAAATTACAAGTTAATAACATGATTTTAAAAATCCCTATCTAAATTAAATATCAATATATTTTAATATTATATGTATAGAGTAGTTTCAGTCAAATTGACTAAAGTTGCTGGCCTAAGCAACATCATGTAATTAATTTCTCATAGCAATAACGACAATAACAGTATTTACTCTCTCTCGGTGCTTCGATGGTTGAACAGTGCTGCAAAGGTTCTCTATGGGGTGTCCCTACAGTAGATGAACAGTAAAAAGTGGCCTCTAGGGTGCTATTACAGTGAAGATAAAGTGATGAAGTGCCCTCATTGCTGCCCTTTAAGTTGAAACTAAAAATAAATGAAACAGAGGAAAATTCAATTCAGGGTGCCTTTCTGGTGCAAAATACGAAATCCAATGCCCTGTAGGGTTCCTGTAAATGCACAGAATCATGAATGGGTGCCCTTTCAGTGGAAAAAATTAGATGCAATGCCCACAGGGTTCTCTGCACATGCCCTCTGGGTGCTTTTTATACATGTGAGGAAATATCCCACTAGAGTGTGTAAAGCAAAACAAACATGATTTACTGCTCTCTATCTGCTCTTTGTTTTTGATATACTCACCCACATGGAGTAATTTATGGTAGGGATGGTAGGAATATGTCCTTTCCACTTTTCTTATTGCCGGAAAATTATTCCCACCACCAACTTTTGTGATTACAGGAGAGCATTTTGGCTAAAAACAGTGCAGCGATTAGTCATAGGATGTCACTTGTTAGAGCATGCTGTCTGTTGCAGATGCTTTGCCTTTCCATGATCCATTATGGTATGGGGATTAATTTAAACATCTAACATTAATGTTTTTCTGGTATATAAAAGGTACCATAAAACGTATAAAAGTACTGTATAACAGTATATGGATCTCTCTAGGTAGTAAATTCTGGCACCTAGTGGTGAAATGTGATAGCCAGATATATAGTAAAGCAGTGTTGTTGTTTTTTTTTTTTTTTACAGTATTCCCTCGGCATACGAACGCCCGAAGGTATGTAAATTTTCGCCTTAAGAACTGAGCAAGAAATTTGCCTCAGCATACGCAACATTTTCAGCATAGGAGTGACCCTGCTGATCACACATACTTCTGGGTGGACGTATATCCGGTTGCACATAGTTCCGGTAGCCAATCAAAACTCAATGGAAAGCCAAGCAAAGCGAGTTTACTTATTTTTTTGTGGGGTTCATTTTATTTTATTGCATTGCATTGCATTGCATTTCATTTTGTACAATATTTAGTAAAGACATAGCACCATAGGTCCCAAGAATGTTATCAAGAAGGGCAGCAAGAATAAAACGGAGCCACTTTCATTTTTGTTTTTAAAGCAGCTGGTGCCTAGAGGAATCATAAATTTAGGTTAAGTGAAGTTTAATGTTTATTTTTTTTAATATTTTACTTATCTAATATGTCTTTTTTAACTGATTTGTTTATAGTGTTGGAAATTGGAAATATCTGTAATATTTTTGGGTGGCTGGAACGGATTAAATGCATTTACATTATTTCCGCAATATAAAATCTTGCCTTAAGAATTTACCTTCACAACATATTAAATTTGTATGCTGAGGTATCACTGTAATTGAACTTGACAAACATTACATGAGTAAAGGCGGCATGGTGACATAATGGTTAGCACTGTGACCTTGTACCTCCAGGGTTGAGGGTTCAATTCCAGTCTTGGATATGTGTGTGTTTCCTCTGGGTACGCTGGTTTCTTCCTACAATCCAAAGACATGCAGATTAGGTTATCTGGCATTCCCCAAAATTACCCATAGTATGTGTCATGCAGTGGGTGGGGAGCCTGCCCAGTGTGTCCCCACTTCATGCCCTAAGTTTCCACTATTAAGGTAAAGCGGTATAGAAAATAAATGAATGCATGTTTTTGGTAATTTGGTCCATCCACGTGTCATCCGGCACATTGGGCAATGGATACTCCCCACCCTGGAAATACATTCATCATTCCTGTGACAGTTACGTTTGGGGAGGGATAGGTTGGGGCAATATAATATTCCTTCATTGAGCACAAATTTCTAGAAAGCGTTCAGTGTGTGTATTTTGTAAAAATTTCCGGAAATTAAGTTGGGAAAATATTCAATTATTTCAAATAAAACGTACGCACTTGATCACCCCTGCACCTCATCCCTTGCCCCCAAGTTGTGCACTGCAAATAGGATAGAAAAGATTGTTGTAATGCAGCGCAGCGACCACACGGCGGGAGTAGCAGCATGCTTGAAGATAGTTTCAGGCTGCACTTCGCTGCTTGTCCCAGCGCCCTCCTTACAGTATACTCTGTAAATAATTGCTGAATTACATTGAAGTGTTTAGATCTGTTTTAACCTAAGAGATCTTCGTCAATGCTTCACTATATATTCGACTGCTTTATCCATTTCTAAACGGAAACAACAACTACTGAGTCAGTCCAGGTAAACACCTGGCTATTTAGCTGGACAATTTTTGTGTAATACCTTCTTCTATTCCAGCTACAGTGAATAAATCCAATGCAAAATGCAATACAATTTCAGACATAAGTTAGTATGGACTGGATTGGAATAATGTCATATTTGCTGTTGTGGTAAATGAGTAAATGCAATAACTGTTCCCTGAACTGCGCACATATAAGTAGGACTGGATGACGTCTTCAGACCTAGAGATATATTGAGGACGTCTTTAGGACTCTAAAAATAAATAAGCTCTAAAAATATTAACACTATGCAAATGAATCAGAAGTCTTCAGAAACTCAAGTCCTCAAATCTCTTAAGGAGGCTCGAGTTTTAAAAACCTTCTAAACAACCTGAGGACTAGTGTGTGTGAGCAATGGGAAAACGTGCTACATTTAGTTCGGGAACTCCTACTTGCGATTATTTCCTATAGCAGTTTATCATTAATTCATCATTTTTAATTATTATTATTTTTATTATTATTATTTCAAAAAGTACACATTCAGGGGCAAAGTCTAGAATTAGACCAGCTTACCAAGGCCTAAATGCTTTTCAAAGGTCGAAGAAAACAATTCATTTCTAATAAAATCGTAATGTCACTTCATCGCGTGTGATCAAATGACTGATTAAACTTTAAAATCTTTTTATTGTATTTTTTAACATACACATCCATCAATTACATAGTCTACTATCGCTCATAAATGTCAGAAATATTAGTCTTTGAAGTTCATTGCAAACACTTTTATGCTATTATGTCGTCCTGTCCGGCTATTACGATTTTTGCGGTTACAGTGAAGACACAGCAGGTTTCTAATCCTCTTAATTAAAACGCCGCGCTGATTGGACGCAACGGTAATCCCGCGGGGCCTCGCGCTCTTACTAACGCTCTTGTAGGACGAAGCGCGCGCCACACTGTGCCCAGGGCGAGGGCAGAACGGAGCGCGCGCACAAGTTCGCACGAGGTGTCTAAAGTGCGCGTAACGTAACTGTGTGCGTTTTAGCACATCACACGCTCGTGCAAGGTGACCAGATCGGGCGTGCGCGCGAGGAAGCGAGGTTGGCTCAAATTACAACTTTCACATTTTCTGGGTACGGTGGTGAGGACTTTCAGACAGCACGAAGAAAACGCAAAGAAGATCCTCACCAGGAACCCAGCGGATACGGTTTCGCTTTCCGATATTTTTATTTTTGCAATCCGTTTATTTTTTCCATAATGAATGCTCGAGAGGAGAACTTGCTGAAATCGATCAGCAACGACACGCTGTTGGACCTGACGCAGCGGTACGGCCAGGCGGCGCTGGGCTTCGGCGCGGGTCACGGCGCATCGAGTCCTGCTCGCTTCCCGCTCGCCTCCTCCGCCGCTGCAGACTTCCTCACGGCGCAGACGGCCAAATCTGGCGAGAGTGGCGGCGAGCACACGAGCGACGACGACGACGGTTTCGACGTGGACGCTCGGAAACAGAGCCCGGCCTTTGGAGAGGACCCCAAGCACCCGACCGCCAAGAAGCCCAAGGAGCAGCGCTCTCTGCGCCTGAGCATCAACGCGCGCGAGCGCCGGCGCATGCACGACCTGAATGATGCGCTCGACGGCCTGCGCGCGGTTATCCCGTATGCACACAGCCCGTCCGTGCGCAAACTGTCCAAAATCGCCACGCTGCTTCTCGCCAAGAACTACATCCTCATGCAGGCGCAGGCTCTGGAGGAGATGCGTCGACTCGTGGCGTACCTTAACCAGGGCCAAACGATCACGTCGGCCGTACCGAGCGCGCTGGCCCCGTTCGGACAGACCACCGCCACCGTGTACCCGTTCTCAGGCACAGCGCTAGCCGCCTGCGTGGAGAAGTGCTCGTACTCGGCGGCGCCTTCGAGTCTCTTCAAGCACTGCAGCGATAAGCCTTGATTTACACACACATACACACACTCCTGCGCGCTTACTCGAACTTGACCCGCAGCTGGTCTCAATATACACAACTGAAATGTTTTGTTGTTTGGGAAGAGAACTTTAGTCTAATACATAATTCTTCGACATGTTTAAATAACTACTATAATATTTCATCCAGGTAATGTAAACTATGTGTAAGAAGGGTCACAGTATATTTTGGAACAGGCTTTTTAAATTCCTCACGTTTAGCCGCTTTTCTCCTCCGTCCTCTTGATAACGCGAAAAAATATTTAACAATATGTGAGGTTCTGCATTGCATTAGAGTGCATGTTAAGTGATCGTATGGGAAAATAGAGCATTCTTCAAAAAGCCGCTAACTGCCATTGCAAACCTCAGAAGTTTCCCCAAGTAATTTAGTTTATTATTAGTAAACTATGCAACGTACCACAATGAGAAAGAACAAAAACAGCGATTTATGATGAATATTCAGATTGACAGTCAGACATCCATATGGGCCAAGCACAGCCTGAATTCTTTCACCCTCTCTTCAATCAGTGCTTTGTGGAGAAAATGCTAACGTGTAATGCATTTTGAATCTGATGGTGATTTTGGATATGTTAATGAGCAGATTCACTTGATTGTATTGTACGACTGTGAAGATCTAGTTACTTGATGACGCCTAAACTGACAAAACGTTTGGTCTTGTTGCTACATGAGTTTCATATATTGTTTATACGTCTTTATAATTAAAACATTTATGAGCAGTGATGACTGATGATGCTTTATTGCTCTTCCAATTCTTCACTTTAATATGCACATACATGGGTAAGGTTATTTACTTTAAATATAAATGAAGGTGACGTTTTTACTTTAATCCTACAAAAAGTAAAAATGTCATGGTGGTTCAGTCTCAAGGCCTAATGTCGCAGGGAACCTCTACAAGCTATTGATTTCAGCTGCATTTTTGTTTGATTAGTTTAGAAAAAAAGAAAATATTATAAACTACAGATGTACATAAATGCCTATAATTATTATTATTATTATTATTTACAGTAAGTTGCAAATATTTTTCTTTTAAAAAGTCGTGTGTTTTTCCCCTGTGAATTATTCCTATGTCATGCAGTTTAAGTGATCTTGAGCAGGTATGATAGGAGTTTCTTACACGCGGTTAATCTTTGCTCTGGGCCATTACAGCAGATACGCGTGGTCGCGATTTTTCTTTTTCTTTTTTTGGTCTAAAGCGCAGTGTTTTTGTTCCCTCAAACTCCGTTTGTTAACAACATTACATAGACAGCCTTTCCTAGATGCATTGTACAGCAGCCGGATTACTCCTGCACTGAAAATATTTCATATTTCGAGGACAAATTCGATACTATAAGGTCTACTGGCTGAGTCTCAGCGAAAACTTCTGCAGCTTGTACTTGTTGATGTGCATTTAATCATGGCTAGTATGTTACAGATCTGCTGCCATAGTGTAAAAGCATTAACATATATTGTATGTATATGCATTTTACATTCAACTTAAAGTTAATGCATCAAAAAAGTGTATGCATATCATTTCAATGTCTGTGTTTTTTTTAATACCTTTTTTTGGTATTTCAAAATGTCCACTGCACCTCTGTAAGTATTATAGAAACAGTCAGGACTTCAGATTTCAGTTGAATATTTGCTTATAAAATGTTTGGTTGTTTTTTGCACAAAAAATAAGAAAGTAATTATTATATAATTATAAATATATTAATGAAAGAGGACAAGCCTACCAAGGTGAAGTCCTGTTGCGTCAAAAATAAATACTTTTAAAAGTATCAAACCAGTGCCATACTTGATGAAAACACTGTCTTTAATTGCAAAAGTATTATAATAAATATTGCTGGGAATTCCAATTGGCATTTGAGCATTTTACATGTACCAAAAAATCTTTAAATTAAATACTTGAATCACTTGTTACAGCACAAATGACACCACTGACTGCAACAGCTCTAACAGATATAGATATTTTAAATTAATATTTGCTTTGGTTGTTTGCTGCAATAAATAAGGCACTTTAGAATTAATGTAGAAAGAAATATTTCAAGAACGGTTTTCTTGACTTGCACTGTCCATTTTCCATACAGTCCAATAAATCAAGGATTCCAACTGTCCCTTGCTTCTCATAGGTGTGGTTCCCTCATGGGGATATGGTTTAAAAGTCAATCTGCACATGATGTTCTTTAAATGAACTTTTACAGTAAAGATTAAATAGTACATCAGTGTTCTTACATAATGAAAATCATGTACATTAAAGGTACACACAAGAGGAAGTGTACTGGGCTGGATATACATTATACAGTATAGCAAACTGGAAACTCATAATGATTTATTATTATTATTATTATTATTATTAAAATAATAATTTCTTATATAATAAGAAAAAAGAAAATATAGTATATAATATAAGCCTATTACCAACAATTATTATGACATAAACTGCATCTTGACATCATTACATCATTTTACATTTTGACATTCCATACAATTAGCTAATAATTTTGAAGTACCAGAATGTAATTTTAGGTAATTAAATCCATAAATTAAGCTATATGATACTACCTCAAAATGACTATGTGATAGGTTTCATGGACATACTTAGTTATAGAGCCAGAAAACACAAAAACATACAAGCAATACTGCTGAATATACTTAGTATTAAGGTGTACTGTAAGTGTGTGTTCTTTTTTCATATAATTTCTGCAAATGATAAATATTTTCTCTCTCTCTCTCTCTCTCTCTCTCTCTCTCACAAACACACACTTTCTCTCTCCCCCCTCTCTCTCACTCATTCTCTATAGTGATTATCCTGTATAGGGACATAGGTGGTCTGGAGTCTATTCCAGTGGACACAAGGTACAAGGTACACCCTGAACGGGTTGCCAATCCATTTCAGGTCACAAGCACATACTCACTCAAACATAAAAGGAAATTTGGAAATGTTAATTAGGATAATCTGCATGTTTATGGACTGTGGGAGGAAACCAGAGAACACGGAGGAAACCCACTAAGCTGGGAGAACATGCAAACTTCACGCACACAAATCTGAATTGGGAATCAAACCCTTGAGCCTGGGGGTGAGAGGCTGCGAACACACACACACACACACACACACACACACAAACAAATGAAGCCAGCCTAAAGACTTCAAGAGCAGTAGCGATTCATCTGCTGTGCACAAGTGTTCTTTATAAGATTATTACTGTCATCCCTCATGTCTCAGGCCATTAATGCTTCTTATTCCACAGGACTAATTTCATTACCGTAGCTGGAAGCCTCTGTTGTGTGTTTTGTTGCTCTTCACAGGCGACTGATGGAGAGAGAGAGAAGCATATGCCCTTAAGTGCTGAACTCTGCCGACTGTTTCTGACAGTGCTGCTGAGAGTCATTAAGCTCTTGCAGCTCTGTACTGGTGCTTGTTATATGTGCACTTGTTTACTACAGGGCTCAGGAGTGCAAACAGGCCTAGAGAACGGTTGGAAAGATGGGGGGCAGCTTGCTGAAACAGAGTTCAGGTTGTGTTTGTTCTCACTTTGGGAAGCATATGAGCTCTAAGGCATGTCATTTGAAGCTCTGGTTCTGTGTAGGTGTTTATCTATCTACAGTATGTGTATATGTTGTGTTTAACATTTTTCTACATCGTAAACGCTAACTGATTTAATGTGTAGTAAAAAGTGTGAGCATTTATTCTCAGTTATAATTATACTATGAAAGGTCTAAAATCTAAAGCCTGTAAATTTAGTGGAATTAAGTAAAGCTGTCTAGGTGCATGCCATAATTACTGATGATGAAAATAGCCAGCACTTATACACAGAGCTTGTACATTCCACTTTATCCTGTTAATATCTAAACCTTAGGGAACTGTAAAATAAAGTATTAAGGCCTTTTTGTGTAAGTGCTACAGTTTGTTCTACGAGGTGGTATCAAAAAGTTTTTTGTTGTTTGCAAAATGTTTCGACATTTTCGATGGTTGAGGTAGTTCATGGTCTTCCTGATCTCTTGTTGCCTTCAAGTGATGTTCTTCTGCTCAAATGCCTAATTGCAGCACTGCCATAAACTGGCTGAATTATGTCAGACATCTCTGTTAAAGATTTTCCCACTTTCACACAGAATTTCACGTGGTAACACACATGGTCAGAATAGCAGTTGCACAGCTCCCGATGTATACAGGATGATGTCTTTTGGCACACTGACTTATGAAGGTCATTGGTCCTTCTGACTGTGTGTGCAGCCTTGTGCTACAATCTATTGGCGTGTTACAAAACTACTCTCGAATATATATATTTTTAATGACTTTAACTTTACTGTACACTCACAAAAGCCTTCCTCTCCCCTTTAAAGGTCTGAAGGTTCAGCTTGCTGAGATGTTTTTTCTGTGCACCACAGTTGTAAAGTTATTTCAGCCCTCCGTTCACCTCAAACCAAGCTGGATATTCCCCTTTGACATTTTTCATCAAGGGAATCACATTTCAATGGTTTTAGATAGTATTTAAGTTTTTTTTTAGATAGTTTGTTTTGGTAATGAAATCTGTGGCATATTTTCTCTTTTCAGATATTTGGTGTTAGCATTAGCTGAAGCTGTATCTGTGTGATGTAATGGGTTGTACTGTATGGATGATGGCTGCATGTACAGATATTCTTTTTAAAGCAGCCAGTGAAAATTTCCTCACCTATTTTCATCAGTTTTAGATAGATAGATAGATAGATAGATAGATAGATAGATAGACAGACAGACTTTATTAATCCTGTGAAGGGAATTACTGTATTCCAGCAGCAGCAGGTAAAAGGTGTAAACAGGTAAACAGTAGTAAAAGCAGAAAAAATTGTATTGCAGATTGGGGAGTGCAATCTGGCAAGAAAAAAAAAGAAAAAAGATTAAATGTGCAAAGATGAAAAGTTTTGACCCTTTTAGCTATTTACTATTGTAAAGAGCAATAAATATTGTTTGAACTAAAAAAAAAACTAAATTTATAGATAAATACTATTAAAATTTTTTTTTACTCCTTGTAATAAGAGTACAAAATAAAATGTGGAAACTAAGTATTCAGTTTGGAACAACTAATGGACATGGGCAGTTGGCCTTCCAGGCAGCCTCAGTAGGCTCCGCACTATATGTATCCCAGTGAGAAAAGGTCTATTTTCATGTTTTGTTCTGGTAGGCTACAGATAGATTTCCTCTAAATGTTTTATCTGGCTAAATGCAATGTTTAAGCGAGAGTCCGTGCCTAACTATATGTATGGTTAAAGGGCGTGCGCACCCTCTAATGACCCTGTATATGAATAAAGAGGGAACCCCCTCCGGTGGATCTGTGACATCACGGCTGCCTCTCCCCTGTGGCCCCATTTGTCTCATGCAATGAGAGGCAAAGTCAGTTGGTTTCTAGCAGCCATGTGATTCGGTCAGACGTGAGAGAGTGTGTAGCAACACGGTGGAATAGAAATTCGTTACTTTAATCAGACATGGACTGGTGAATGCGCACGAACTGTGTAACATGCACACAAATTGCCAGAAGACACCTGACACCACATTTAAACCCCCTACCACCACCATCTGAGGGGAAACGTTAAGCCTTGGACAGAGCAGAACAGAAAAAGAAAAAAAAAAACACTACAGTATTAACCTACGGTTGTTGTTGTATTCCAGCTACTGTGGATACTGTATGTATGTATATATGTATGTATATTGACTT
>JAQMYJ010000015.1:13465338-13479452 GCA_030014305.1 Clarias laeviceps
AATATTTATTATGTATATAAAGTCAATATACATACATATTTTATATGTATGTATATTGACTTTATATATATATTTATATATATATATATATATACTGTAAAGTCAATATACATACAAATAAAATATACAATGGAGATAAAAATAGTGTGTAAATTATTTAAAAAGATCAAGAGAGCACAATTGCCATGTCTTGTTTTGAATCTCTATATAAGTTGACATGCCCAGCATCCAGTCTAGCTGCACAGTCTAATCCCTGTAATGGTCTTTAGACGCCAAACTGGTGGGCAACTTTAGAAAGATGACAGGAGAACAGGGACACAGAAAGACGGTGTACACCAGTTCAGTCCCATTTCTCTCCCCCGCTTTCTTAACACACACACACACACACACACACACACACACACACACACACACGCACACAAGCAAATAGACTTCCACTTGTTCATATACAATCAGACATATGCACACACTGAATTTCTGCAGTCTGACACAAGTTAATCACTCCTCTGCTGTATAAGGCCCTCTCTACCTGCAGTTTTATGAAGCAGCTGAGGGGAAACCCTGTTTTGTAGAGAGCAGTGGGGGATAGTTAGTGTCATTAATTAATGCCAAAAGCGATGTAATTGGCCATCCATAATCCTTGATGCACGGAGGATTCTGACAGGCAGAGGTGTGCACCACTGCAATGCTTGAGAAACTCACCAGATTACACTGTATGTGTGCCTGCACTGCAAACAATTACATCTTAACGATTACAAATATAAACGTAGCAACATTTATCTAGTATGTCCTACTGTAAGATTACAATAAACTAAATATAATTATTTAAACCTATTTTCAAAAAAATTTCTAGAACATCAGAATGATCTGGTTCTATTAATAGATGATTTTTAACCATGAGTATTTATTTGGAAAAAGAAGCAAAATTCTTTATCAGTACAGTATAAACATTTGAAGACTAAAATTAAACCTCATCTGAAAAAAGGTTGAGAAGTCTTTTATGCAATTACATTAATTAGGCTTATTCACAATTATGTAAATGGCAATATCTCACAAGGATAGTAAGATAAACTTAATAAAGGTATTAAGTTACAGTGCAGAAAATCAGAAAAATTATTATTTAGTAAGGAAAATATCCAAATACCTAATAGCTCAGACAGTTTTTGTGTTGCTTATAAGCATTATTACTTAGTTTTTAAAATCAGTACTATTTTAGTGAGCCAACTTAATAGTATAGTTTGTTTCTCTGTTTCTCTGTGTTAATAATCTGTTTATTTATATATATATATATATATATATATATAGAGAGAGAGAGAGAGAGAGAGAGAGAGAGAGAGAATCAGACAAAAATGTATACACACTTCAGGAAGAAAATAGTAAGCTGTATATCATATTAATATAATATTAATAATATCATATTATTATCACATATATCAATATATAACATCCAGCAATAAATGTAGTATTTATATATCTATACACATTTTTCTTTTTCTGAAGTGTGTATACATTTTTTGGCTGACTCTGTATATAAATATAGCCACAGAGCTGTATATTTACATTCAGGGACGGACGGGCAAGGTGGGAGTGGGCGTGGCCGAAGGTTCGCGAATGGGCGGGGCGGGACAGATGGGTGGAGTGGGTGGAGCCTGTCTTGTGTGTGATGAAAGGAAGGATTAATGGCTTTCGGCGCGGTGCTGAGACGCACGCGCTCCTAATTAAAGGCGAATGAGGCAGCGGCCAGCTAAGGATCAGTGGCTTTTAATGAGGGCCTTGTAGGCTGATTTGGGCGTAATTTTCTGCTTAATAAGGCCGGTTTAAAAAGTCATTTTGGAGGGACGGTGCTCTTTTAAGCCCACTCATTATCAACAAGAGCGTCTCACTTAAGTGCTTTAGAAAATGCTCGGTTTAATTAATATAGAGATGGCACGTGGTTTAGCTGACAGGATAGAAAGAAGAGAGAGAGAGAGAGAGAGATGGGGGTGATAAAGAATTTTCAAGGGCACTGGTTTCATTAAGCTACTTCATTACGACCTGAATAACTCTTTATGTCATCTGGGTGTCCTTCCTGTAAATTAGTACAGGCTGTAGTACAGGCTGACTGGTGATGTACAGTCACCGTAGCACTTTTGAAATGAGAGCAGGGCAGTGAATGGTCACCCACACTGACTTGACTTAATGACTCCCTCCCCTTTTAAGAATCTGTACAGAATTAGTATTCTCCCTGACAACTCACTAATCTGTGTCACGGAGTGAGTAAAGACAACAGAAACAGTATTTCTTTGCTGGTATTGGGTTCGTCCACATGCCATCCGGTACATCAGGTGATGGATACCCACCATCCTGTGGATTTATATGTCGTTTCATTGGCAGAGGTCAGGTTGCCAGCTCAATGCCAGACACACTACGGGCAATTTGGGAATGCCAGTTAGCCTCATCTGCATGTCTTTGGACTGTGAGAGGAAAACCAGAGAAAACCCACCAAGCATGGGGAGAAAATGCAAACTCCAATGCACACAGACGCAAGGTGGGAATCGAACCTAGACCCTGGAGGTGCAAGGCGACGATGCTAACCACTATGTCCCCATGCCGCCAGCAAGTCATTACATTATAAAAAAAATTCAGCGCTGATCATTTATGAACTTTGCCACTTCTTATCTTTTACACTGAGCACTATATGTAAGAACTGTCCAGTTCATTGTGTGGAAAAAAGTCTCATCACAGTGCATTTTTAGAGTCTGGCTAGATATTTCTGATATCCAGATATGGATAGTGCCAAATATTTCTGCTTTTACAATTGAAGCGTTTGGCTAGAAGGGTTGAGAGGGGATGATAATGATATTGGAAGAAGGGAGATCTGGATGCATGAGGTTTATCTGAGCTTGATCCAGGGCGTTCCATCCATCTCCTCAGCAGTGGATTTTGTTAAAGTCTCTTAAAGCTTCTTTATCCCATTGTGATAATCAGTTTATGACCGATTCCACTTGTCAATAGCTCCACGAGACGAAAGTGCCTTGCTTCAAGGACTAACAGTTAGAAACCTGTCACTTCTCAGGGGTTTAATGCCTGGGGTTTCCTGTTATAAAACCATTTCTTTGGCTGTTACATTTTTTTTTCATCGTTTTTATATCTTAGATAAATATAATGTAGTTTATTTCACACAATACTGAATAAAAATGGATCGAATGTGAATATTGTTCATTATTGACATTAGGTAACATTTCATAATGAATACTTAAAATGCTTCAAAATAATCACTCAGTGAAAGTATCTTTTTAATCTCTCTTGCGTCTCTGTGCAACTACCAGACTGAAAATCCGATTATAATAACTAATCTTACTTATCTGCATGAGAAATTATTGAATTATTGCATCCTGACTTCATTCAGTTAGTCAGCAGGTTTATGTTTTTAATGTCTTATTAATTTTTGATTGAAACATAACTCTAACAAAAAAAGAAAAAAAACAAAGCTACTACTATATGGGCATATGTACTGTATGTACTTGAACAGCATTAGCAAAGGATATTGTATGTCTGAGAATAATGTAGGTCTGAGAATAATGTATGTTTCCTGAGAATGATGAAGTCACCAAAACTCAACTCCTACAAGGATCACATCATATGGAGAGAAAGAGGACATGGTGTTATTTTCATCTCTCAGTCTGAAGCGAGTTCATTTGTAATGAAGCAAAATTAAATGACACAAATCCACTTCCACAAATTCCAGTATGATTTCATTTTCCATCGAATCCCCTCATGTCTACTGAGACTATCAGGTGGTATCAAGCACTTTTTAATGGATTAACAGGAATAAATTGGATATTACTACAAGAGGTAATGCTTTTGATATATTGTGATAATGAAAATTACTTTGATTTATGTTAGATTCTGAAGTTTAACCTGGATATGTATAATGCATGAAGAGACAGAGAGAGCGAGAAAGAGCTAATGCCTCCTCAGCTAATGCTGTTTAAGTTGTTCTTGGTAACTACAGAACATCATGGGGCATAAAAAAAAAATTATAAATTAATAAAACCCTATCACTGACTTACTTACTACTTACTTACATGCATTACTTACTACTTACAGTCATGCATCTTTTCTCCTGAAACTAATTCAGTATAAATTCATTATTGTTTATATTGAGGGGCCCATATTAACAGTGTTCATGGGAATATTCTTTTAGATTGTTGCAAGTAAGTAAGTAAGTAAGTAATAATAATAATAATAATAATAATAATAATATACACCAACAACAATAATGACAATGAGCCAATAATATTTTCCCAATGAGCCAATATTACGTTTACATTAATATACATTTTGATTGGGTGGCCTCCTTGCTCTTACATATACTACCAATTTAATTATAATTAATACATAACAATTAATAATAATAAATAATTAATATATAAATACATTAATACAAAGCTTTCATGGAGTTTATATCGCACCTGCATTTACAAAATACTGATGACTGTTCGGTTTTATGTGATTAGAGTTGTTATGACTACCTTCTCAGCCCTGTGCTTCTTCCAGGTTGATGTGACAGCCTCCTCGTCCATCATGTGGAGCAGGGCTGGTCCATTGAGGGGGTTGGTGAGGTGCCATTCTCTTTCTTAATTACACTGGCAGCATAATGGTGGAGATGACTTTCAGAGAGATAGGGCAGGTGACAGAGAAGGAGCCACACTGATTTTGTGTCTGTGTGTATGTTGTGTGTGAGAAAACAATGTTGCCATACTTACTACAATCTGTCTGAACTACTACAGGTCTTTTTACCTTTTAGCAAATTGGCCTGTGGAGCACATTTATAGGTGATGATTATTGATTGTAATAATATGCTTATTGATTATTTTCCATGTTGGTTCTCTGTGAATGAAAGAAGGATTGATTGGCATAATTGGTTCTCTCTCTCTCTCGCTCTCTCTCTCTCTCTCTCTCTCTCTGTATGTGTGTGTGTACTTGTGAACCTGAGCATGCATATGCTTTCGAGGAGGTCTCCCCTTTATTGCCACTCCACTGCACTTCCTCAGATAATCCCTACGCCCTGCAGAGAGTACAGGAGCCCTGGCAAACACACAACCACACACACACACACACACACACACACACACACACACACACACACACATATTGTGATGTTAGTGTGTCTTCTCACCTTAATAAGGTGTTAATTCATTATAACATGTAAGATATTGAGTTTACATTAATATACATTTTGATTGGGTGGCCTCCTTGCTCTTACATACTGTATGCTGCCAATTTTCTTATAATTAATAGATAACAATTAATAATAATAAATAATTAATACATTTAATCCTATATCAAAATGTACAATTACATACAGTGTTAATTTTAAGTGTGTTTTTTTCTCTGTAAATCATCATTTCTGATGGTAAAAATCATTATAAATGGTAGTCCCTTTGGACATTAAGCTTCTTTGGGACAATGCCAATTGTTAAAAGCGCTATACAAATAAAATTGAATTGAATTGAATTGAATATTTATTTATTCATTTATTGAGGCATATTTTAGTTATACTTTGAAGACTGTGGCAATGCCATACCTTATTATATATCCCAAAAGCATAAATCAAATGTTAGTTAAACTTAAAATGTTATTAAAACTTAATGTAATTAAAAATTATTAAAACTGGTAATTAAAACACAAGTGTGAAATTTGCACAGATATTAACACACTGGTTCAGTATTATTAAAATATTATTTTTTTCTATAAATCATTTTTGTCCATGTCTGCTTACAAGCTCTCGCTTCTAGTAACAGTGTCTGATCCATATCAGAAGCTTTCTGAGTCCACTTCTGTCTCATTATCTTTCATAACCCCTCCATTTTTCTACCATTAATACTATGACCAGGGGATTTTCCATGATTTCTGTGACTCTCATTTCATTTTAATCATGGCAATGGGATCAGATAATCCAGGCCTAAGAGTGGACTTTGATTGTTCTGATTGAGACTCTTTTGTTAGAAAGATATGTAATATGCAGCATAAGAGGATTCAGGACAGTAGATTGTGTGATTAATCATGTTTGCAGTGGAAATGCAGCACTTACATGCATTGAGGGACTTAAACCGGTGTAAGTCAGAGTTGCTGAAAGGGGGGTTAAGGTCAGACTGAGTTGTGTTTAATATGCAGGAACAATAGACTGAGAGATTTATAAGGTTGAAAGAAGAATTTAAAGCTTTTTGTAAGAAGTCCGCAAATGAGATCTTTAATAATTAGTGATAATTATTCAAGAAAGGACTCCAGGGCAATCTTTATTGTGTCTCTCTCTGCTTTGCCATGTCAGTAAAAGGTATAGAGTGATTACTAAGAGAAAAAGCCAGTGTCAGACGACGGACATAAGTGGAGGATCAGACATGTACAGACCCAGTGTCTGTGAGTGTGTGGGGATCAGTGTGAAATATGGACAACCCCTCGGTATTAATCCCCTCAGCAGCATGCCCAGCCATGAGGAGACGGAGTCTGCTGCTCTGTTTTGCCTGACACGCACAAACACACACACACGCACATACACACACGCACGCGCACATGCACATGCACACAACACAAAACATGAATGCAAATTGAGCCTTTTGTCAGTCTCTGTCCTATATTTCTACATGAATTGTTTAATATCTCAGTGTTGTTGGTCACAGTTTTAGGTCTAAACTGACTTTAAGGAGTTGGAAGTTTGTAGCTGCAGGCTGTTTGGTGCGCTGATGTACACACCTATACTGCTTTCTTGCATCTCACTCATTATTTACATTAGAGCTGGAGGGCTTTCTGTGCTTTCTCTTTAATGCACCGCCATAATCCAGCACAGAGCGACAGCCTGACTCACACTGAGCAAGGCCAATTTCTCCCCCACTGAAACAACTGCACTCTTCTATAGAGGAAAAGAAAAAAAAAGAGCTACTGTCTGTTTGTCTGCTCTTTCCATTATTTCATCTAAGCTTGGTAAATGTTTGTAATATCTTACTTTAGCATCAACCAATGGTATGTGCAATTATTTAACTACTCAATGTATTTGTCATAAAAATATAATACTGTATTATATGATTTATTTATATATTTAAGCTATTTATAGTTTTGTGTATCTGTTTCAGGGGATGGCAGTAAATATATACAATAATCGTATATCCATATTATAAATGTTTAGTCAGTTCCAGTGTTATAGCTTTCACAGTAAATTGTTGTACTTTTATCCTGTGAATAACGAGAATGCCTTAACTGTCAGTGAGTGTAAATACTGTGTACTGAGTATATACATATTTACCAATGCTAATTTTATCATTAGAAGTTGCCTGAACAAAATAAAACCATTTGACTGTTATTCTACATTTTATTACACAGTTCATTTAATTAAAATACATAAAAAAAAATAATATATATATATATTCCAGTTAAACGTACCACATGATGGTCAGTAGATCTCAAGCTGTGATCTATGTTGCAAGAAAAAAATATTGCTAATGCAATTATTATTGAAAATAAATAAATATTGTTTAAATGCTTCAAAAGAAGTTTATGTACCAAGTGTAACACATTACTTGAGAAAAAGTAACACTGATGATTTGTGCTGTAAAAGTCAATCTACATTTTTTAAATACATATTTTCGTGTCAATTTAGTATATAAGATTCCACAAAGAAAGTTAACAGGGCACATTGGTCTCCAGGTATAAACATGGGAACTTGTTATGCAGGTCTTAATCCTTTTTACAGCTAACCATAATTATTAGTTTATGCAGATTTTTATTATTTGCCTTGTGTTTTACGGTGGAATAATTCTTAAGTTAATGAGATTTTTTGTTTGTTTGTTTGTTTGTTTAGTTTTGTACCCTGGCGGCCACGGTGGCTTAGTGGTTAGCACTGTCCAAGGTCCAGATTCGATTCCCGGCCAGGTTCGATTCCCACCGCTGTGTGCATGGAGTTTGCATGTTGTCCCTGTGCTCGGTGAGTTTCCTCCCACAAAGACATGCAGATTAGGCTAATTGCCATTCCCAAACCAAATTGCCCGTAGTGTGTGTGTGAATATATGTGTGCCCTGAGATGGATCTGAGGGGGTAGCCCGCCTTGTGCCCTAGGTCTCCTGGGATAGGCTCTCCGCCCTTTATACAAGAGAAAGTGGTATAGACAGTGAGTGAGTGAGTTTTGTACCCTAGCCTCCATCAAAAGTAGAAAGAGAAAAGAGAATTCTTTCAAGTTGAGAGATTAAAATATAAAAAAGTATATATAAGGATTCCACTTGGGTGCTCCTGTGATTTTAATTTTTTTTTTGGGGGGGGGGGGGTAGCTTTGAAGGTAATCTCATACTGTATGAATATTGATTTATTGAATATTGACTTTCATTGTCATCATCTATACCACTTTATTAGGGTCACGGGGGGCCTGGAGCCTATCTCAGGAGACTTGGGGCACGAGGCGGGGTACATCCTGGATGGGATGCCAATTCATAAAAAGGCATAAATATACATAAACTCAAACTCACACACTCATTTACAAACTATGGGAATCTAGGGAATGCCAATTAGGCTAATCTGCATGATTTTGGACTGTGGGAGGAAACCGGAGTACCCGGAGGAAACCCACCAAGCATGGGGAAAACATGCAAACTCCATACACATGCAAACACCTACATGCAGGAGGGAATCGAACCTGGCTGGGAATTGAATCCGGACACTGGAGGTGCAAGACGACATTGCTAACCACTAAGCCGCCGTACTGCCTCTGCACCATGTTTTTACTGTTTAAACATACAAGTATAGTCAGTTTCCAGACAAGCCTATAGGGGTAAAAGTATCAGCACTTTCTAACCTCCATGTGCAATCTTGGCTAGAAAAGCCATGTTTAGTATTTAATATGTGTCTGAAAGTGTCACTTTAGATATTAGGTCAGAGAGATACAGATTAACACCAATAGCTGTAATGTTGAGCAACTGTTTAGCTCCCCTTTCTCTTTCTCTCTCTCTCTCCCTCTCTCTCTCTCTCTCTGTGTCTTTTTGTCTTTCTCTCTGCTTGCTCTGCTACAGATTGCTCTAGATTAGGGACAGGAGACCAAAATTGATCCACATTACAGTAAATCTCTATTAGATGAAAATAGCAAAGATTAAACAAGGGATTGTGAGCAATGGTGAATTATTGTAAGTATATATATTACAGAATATATGAACAGTGTTAAAGTGTAATATATTTAACATTCACTGTTTTTTTGCTCTCCACAGCTCTGGATTAACATCTAACCGTTTCTATTTGTCTGTCAGTTCAGAAATCGTCCTGTTTTTATTATGTGTTTGAGTTTGAGTTAAAACAGCCAGCCTTTCGGATAGCCTTAGGCAAATTCCCTGAATGTACTTTTTAAGGACGTGTAGGTCCATTGAGCACAGAGGCTGAAGGTTATGCTGTGATGTTACTGTGATTTTTTTTTTTACGCACATGTAACTAGGAATATTTGTGACCAAGCATTTCACAGTCACTCTGGCAAATTTTCATGACCCAACATACAGTTGCATTTTTATCTGATAATGCTGAGATATGATGTGTGTGTGTATGTGTGTGTGTGTGTGTCTTAACCTGTCATGTTGGCTGTGTAGAGTTTTGTACCCTAAGGCTGTGTATTTGTGGTGAGAGAGAGAGAACAAGAGAGTGAGAGAGAGAGAGTGTGTGTGTGTGTGTGTGTGTGTCCACTTGCAGTTCTAGCTTAGTGGGGACCAAATGTCCCCATAAGAAAAGAAATATCTGACAGTTTTGCTAAGACAATAGTCTGGTCCCCTACAACGACAATTGCAACAGCTTACAGTATACAAGTAAATATATACTTTTATGGTTAGGGATTAGATGTAGAATGAATCAGCTAGATAATTAATAATAATTAATCATTAATATTATCATTAATAATCCATGGATGGTTTTGACAAGGATAGTTAGACGAATGTATGTGCATATGCGTGACCATGTGCACGTGTGTGCCCGTAAGCATGAGACTCATGGCTGGCCGTCCTACTTGTGCTCACCTGCATCTGTGTTTGTGTCATGCATGATAGGTGTGCCACCTTCCCTCTCTTTACCTCTACCATCTCTGCCACATTTTAACGTTCCTGCCTCTCAGCTCTTACTTCTTTTTTTAAGTAAATGTCACTATCTCTGTTTTATTACAGTAGAAATGTGGCTGTTATTGAATTTGTGCATGAAACCTGACCTCATGAGGATCTTTCATGAATTCAAATGAACAGGGACAGTGCGGTTGGATTGCATTAGATTTCATACAAATTAAGGTTAAATCATATTAGCCATAGCCCGGTTAGCTAGAGTAATCAACATAGTGTAGTATTCCTGCGATATAGTCTACTGTATCTGAGCACTTTATTGTTTACAAGACAGCCCCATTTCTTTGTTGCATGGATTCCACAAAAACATTTCACCACACCATAAAGGTGTTCCATTGGGTTCAGATCCAGTGAATGAGAAGGCCACTGAAAAATAATAAATATATTGTTGTGTTTATGGAAGCAATTTTGCTTTGTGACATGGTGCATTATCATTACAGTAAATAACAACTGGATAATAGTAAATTATGGCCATGGAGGGCACATTGTATGAAACAATTCTTAAATAGGCTGTGGCACTTAAAATATTATTGATCAGTATTACCAAACCCAAAGTGTGACAAGAAAATATTTCCCTCACCATTGTATCACCTCCATTAGTGCAATTTTGGTGAGCTTGTGCCTGTTGCAGCCTCTTTCTGTTCTTGGCTGACAGATGTAGAACCTGACATGGTCTTCTGCTGTTGTATTCCATCTGCCTCAATGTTTGATGTGTCGTGCATGCTGAGATGCTTTTCTATTGTACTAATGTACAGATTGGTTATCTGATTTACTGTAGCTTTTCTGTCAGCTTGAACCTGTCTGGCCATTTTTATCCATAGAACTGGATGTTTCTCTATTGCTCTATACTGATTAAACTCTAAAGACTGTTGTGTGTGAAAATCTTAGGAGATTAGTAGCTACGGAAATACACAAACCTGTCCGTCTGGCACCAACAGTCATGCCAAAGTCCAAATCACTGAGATGACTTTTTTTTTATCATATTGTTGTATGCAATATGTTTGTCTGTAAATCTCAATTATGAACTGGATGCACACATAAGGTTGACTATAAATGTTATAGAAACCTTTTCCATAAACTTTAATACAGACAAAATGGTTGCCCTGTCTATCTATACAGTATACTGTATCAATCAGCCATAACAATTCAACACAAAACATTATGCCCAGTATTGGTTCCACTTGTGCCACTGGAGCGGCTCTGAATCTCCTTCACCACACCTCCGGGATTTGCCAGTGGATCCTTTGGGTGCTGTGGATTGCGTTGTGAGGCCTCCGTGGATCAGTCCCATGGGTGCTTGTTTGGATTTGGATCTGAGAAGTCCAGGTCAGCAGCCTTGGGCTTGTTGACTGCTGGGCCCCATGTTCCACAAGTCGTAGTGCACTGGGTGTTCTGGTGCCTTTCTTACATAGCCAGCATCAACTTTTTTTTAGCAATTTGTTCTACCACAATTTTTGGGTAGAATTGGACTAGGAGGGCTAGACTTAGATGAGTCTTGGGTGGTCATGATCCTGTCACCAGTTTGCTAGCACATTGATAATCTGTAACGTCATCTGGTGTTAATATTATGGCTAATCATGTATACTGTGAATGTAAAAAGTCTGAACAACTTTAAGGAGACAGTTTTTTTAATGGAAATATTAGACAGTTAAAAAAAATATTTTTAGGGGGTGGGGGGGTGGGGTAGGGGGGATAAATGTGCATGTCACTGCGCTCAGAATGAACCATTTACATTCAATCTTATGTTCAAAAATATTTATCATATACTTGACATAAGTGAAGGGATTCATATTTACCCAAAATATAGATCATAAGTAGGTATGTATGGGACCTCATTATTGAATAATATAAGGAGATGGTTAGAAAAGTTCCATAACAGTAAATGTACTGTACTATGGGACAACATGTACACAATCAACAAGCGGAGAAAACAATGTACCATAGAGACTTTAACAATATCATGGCTGTAAACTTGAAACGTTCTTTGAGGCTACCAGGAGAACTACTGTACAGCAACATTAAAATAGTGTTCAGTCCCTGCATGTGACAACAATCTCTCATGTTCTTCACGTGTCTTAGTTATGGAGTAGGGTGGCTAGGAGGAAGCCCTATCTCATGAAAAACAATGTACAAGCCTGATGTACTATAGTCTGATAGTCTTTCGTCCATGCTATAGTCTACCAAAGTAGAATTTAAATAAAATGTCTACAGGTAGACTCTTGCCTGAGACCTTTTTCGTTTTAATAGAATTCTTTTGGTTGCTAAAATCACATTCAAAGAGAAAAAAAGACCTGACATAATAATAAATAATAATAATGGCATTAAAAAAAACTCTGTAGATTTTTTTTCTAGTCATTGTATAAGCCTTTTAAATAAAAGATGCAAATTTTATGGACATGGTTGGCAACCTTCTTTGCAGCAGAAGATTATTTACTCAGATGGAGAATTGTGTTTACATTTTGAAAAAGTTTGTAATTTCCCTATTTTATAGATGTTTTATGAATCATATCTTTGAATTATGATTTTTCATTCAGGGAACATTAAAGAGAAAAGGGCTTGTTTGTTAAATTATTTTTTAAGGATGGTTAAATTAGCTCCAAGGAAAAATAAGGCTATCGGAGCTGGCTGTGATGATCCCGAGATGATGATGAATCTCGAAATCTCCAAATCTCTCTCTCTCTCTCTTGCTCTCTCTACCGCTTGGCTGTAGATTCATCCTCAGAAAGCAGTCGGGCACAGAGCAGATGGTGACCGTATTCAATTTTCCAGACTTGCCTTGCATTAAATGTTCGTTATCAACTGCAAATGCAGCCAAGCTCCTGTAGCACTATCACACCCCCTTAGACACACACACACACATACACACACGCACACAGGCACACACACTCAAACATGGACACTCTTACACCATTAATGGCCCCCACCCCTCATCTGCCACAAAATAGTCCACTCATGCTCCTGAATTCTCTAGCAGTTGTATAATCTCATTTTATCACACATATACTTTCCAGATCTATTTGTTCTTTCTACCTTTTCACCCATTTTTTTCAAGCCCTCCTCCCTCCTGTCTGTATGTGTAATCATAGAAGCCTAAACCCTGTTACCACTAAATCAGCTTTAATCTCCTGCATGAGGGAAAGATGAACATTAATCCACATCTGTCCATACAAATGTTTTCTACTCATATTTCAAATTGCCAGCCTGTGGGAAGAGTCAAATACCGAAGTGCACATTGTGTGTCTACATGTGCTCTTTCATATCGTGTAACATGTTTTGCTTTCTACATTAGTATGAATTTAAATTTGAATGTAAAAAAAAAAAGAGTTTCTCTTGAGTATTATGGGGTTTTTTTTGGTTGCAGGCATAAATGTATGTGAGAATGTGGGTGTGTGTAGGTGTGAGAGTGTGTGTATATAGTTTGTGTGCCTGCTTGTTGATGCATATATTTTTTGTGCCTGTACAGTAACTGTGTGTGTGTGTGCCTTGACAGAAAGAGTTCACAGTCTCATGGCTTGTCATATGTTGTCGTATGAAGGCAGTATGATCCTTTAACTTGTATTATGATATTCCCAGAAGAAGAAAAAAAACATTTTAGTGTATTTTAAATGCATTCAAATCTTCAACAATTGCAAATAAAATTGTACCATCAATCAGTTAATATATAAAATGTGTACTAGCATCATGGTTTTACCAATTACTTAAATTAAATGTTAAACATGAATTGAAATGCATGCATGTTGTTTTATAGAACACTTTCAGTAAAATAAAAATATACTATATACAGTATATTCAATGTAATTTCTAAAACACTTCTATTTGCCCTTTGTTTTGGTGTCTAGACAATCATCATGTTTGTGGGTGAACTTTTTTTTCCCCCAAAAGTGGCCTTTAAGCAGAAATTTTCACTGAATTAGTTCATGAACCATAGTAGCATACACTACCGTTCAAAAGTTTGGGGTCACTTGCAAATTTCTTTGTTTTTGTTTA
This sequence comes from Clarias laeviceps, assembly GCA_030014305.1. Lineage (NCBI taxonomy): Eukaryota > Metazoa > Chordata > Actinopteri > Siluriformes > Clariidae > Clarias > Clarias laeviceps. The sequence goes on from JAQMYJ010000015.1 coordinate 13,479,435, forward strand.
GTGATTTATTTTCTACAT
>JAQMYJ010000015.1:13483326-13497443 GCA_030014305.1 Clarias laeviceps
AACTCGTCTTTGAGATGAACGTTTTCTAACGCATTTTTAGTCAATAAAATGTTAATACAATAGTACATAATTTGACCCTTAATTTTATGACATTATAGGGGAAGCTGAGCTTCCCTTGCAGTCTTAAAGAAATCGCCACTGTGCCACACCGACTTCCTGTTTCCAAAGAAATTGTCCAAATACGGAATCTAATCACAGCTCTCATGCCATTTCACAGGGAATTTAAAAAGCTACTGTTTCTGTAGTCTGATATTAATGACCATGCTATCTGAAGTCCGACACAACTTGAAATCTACTATAAATGACTGTGCTCGAGCAATTTTACAGATGAACAAGTGCGGATGTCATGAATCTAATGATCTTTAATTACCCATATGTCCATATCTTCTGAAGAGACTATCATACTCATATTGTACTTTTTTTTAATACATGGTCAGTCCGTTCTATCCATATCTTTCTATCCACTGACTCTCTATCCTTCTCTCGTTCTGTCACCCCCCACTCTCTCACGCACACCTACACACAGTGTGGTGGGCCACCTGTCTCTCATGGCTGTGATCACTGCGTTGCATAACCAGAATGTCCATCAGCTAAGGCCTCCTACTGACAGCCTCTAGTGTCCTGCTTAGACTGTGTGTATGCGTATGTGTGTGTGCGAACGAGTGTACATGGGAGTGTATGTGTTGCCTGTAGAGTCGCCTACACTTGTGTATATTATTGTGAATCATAAAACATGGACAAAATTATTGGGGGGCATACAGCCAAATGTATGTACTCACACACACAAACACACAGAGCGCCAATTTAGCGTCCTAGATTATTTAATCTGCAAAGTGACATTTAACAGAAGAGATGTTAAATGCACTCGAATATGCAGTGATTTAAGGGGATTGATTTAATTACTTTGTGCACCATATTTATTTTTTAGAATCTTAAAGTCAAAGGCTGAACATTTGGATGCTGAACTAATGGACACCATTAGTCTGATTGTGTAGCCTAATAGATTTTTTTCAGACAGTAAAGTCACTTACTCAGCGAACCATAGAATCTCTCTCTCTCTCTCACACACACACACACACACACACACACACACCCTTAGTAAAACATGTAATGGCTTTTAAATAATGCTTCTCTGTTGCACTTAATCCAGGTTACACAAGGTTTATGTGTGTCTCATGTGTAAATAACTGTAGACTTACTCGCTGGCTTTGTGTCACACCGAATACACTCGTCTCGTCAACAAAGTATACAATTCACTTCTAATTATACACAAAAACAACACCCAAGAAGTGCATTTTACTCTGTTGAATCGTTTAGCTCCTGATGGCCTGTCAAGATGGCAGTTAGGAATTTTCTCTGTATTTCTGTGTTCTTGGACGTCTTATTGAGCAGACAGCTTGACCAGGCTTTGTGTTCCAAAAATCCTCCCCCGTGCAGTCCACACTTTCCCGACGTCCATCTCCGCTGTACGTGTGTGCGCATTTGGTGTGAGATCGGCATTGGGGATGGTGCCAGGACGTCGGCCCACTCGTCCATCACTGACTTGTACCTTAAGCAGAGCTGCTGTTGGGTAATATCTTCGCAATATTAGCAACATTTCACTTTGTTAGGTAATTTTAAAATGACTATAGTGTTAGAGTTAAGCTTTGGAAATACTGGTGACTTTTTGGGACGGTTAAACAAAAAATGCCCTAACAGGCTGTCCTGCCCTGAAGCTTGAGTTTAGCAGGCAAATGCTCATTAGAGGAAAGAGGTTCACTCGTTCTACCATCACTCGCTTTGCTATTACCACCGACAAGACAAGGTCACTTTCGATTACACACAGGCTGTCATCAGATCATGTTTCATACCATTTTTAATATCCTTCCCTCCTCCTGCTACTCGTCCTCCTCCTCTTTTGTCTCTCTATCTCTCTCTGCTAAGTTTTATGTCTTTAGCTCATGAGCTGCTGATGAGTACACTGCAGTAATTATCTTGTTTTACAATGGCTTTAAATGTCATATCCAGTCCAGAGTTAGAAAATTAATACCATAAAGAGAGACTTGGGCTTTGGGATGAATTAATATCAGCTTCTTAATGCCAGCGCAGTGAATATTGATGTAGTTTGTAAAACAGATTTTATGTTTCTATGCACTGAACCGCTTAAAATATACAACGTGTGTATTGCTGCTGTATGTGATCTGTTGATATAAAGATGAAGAGGATAAAAATACCACTGTGATGAGCATATTTGATGGTATTATTTCACGAGAGTAGATGAAGGTCATATTTTATTCTATTATAATGTGTTCATTGAAAACAATGGATACAAAATATCACTTGACAATGTATGTGATTATGAATGGAGATAATTGAAACTTAAAACAAGCAAGAATAAAATGACCTTTTTTAAATAAATTTTTTGTTGTTTATTTCAGCTTTTCTCATTGTTATATTCTGCAGTAAAGGTATAAATTAAAGATATTTAATCTTTCTGTAGTATTTTTAAATATTAAATATGTTTACTTACATGCATTGTATTTCCTATGTGTGTTTTTTTAAATATCAGACAGCTTGGTAATGTCTATGATAAAGGTTTATATGTTTAAGGGATTCAAACCTGTTGACTCTAATGCACAATCAACGTTCAAACGCTTTTCCTTCTCACTACCTGTTCATGTCATTTATCTCTCCTCATACTGGAGCAAAAACACAGATTGAGGGATCCGGAGCTCTCCCTCAGCCTGGCCTGTGAAGAGCTGTGTTTACTCAGGCACTGATGCACATTTGGGATCTATTCACATTCAAAGACCTGCCAAATCATCCTCTCTTTCTTCTCTTCCCCTTGCTCACTCTGTGTGCCTCACTCCCTCCCTGTAGATGGAGATGTGAAATATTTAAACACACTTTGTTGTTTGGGGACAATGCACTCCAGCAGATGGGCCGGCGCTGCGCGGGGCCGATGTATGCAAATCTCCATACAAAGCAGGCCAGGATGTTTTCAATCTAGCAGCAGTGCCTCGGGCCCTGTTTTAATCCCCCTTTACCCACGGCCCTGCCGCTTTTTTTATCAAGTCAAACGCCTTAAGCGCTATGTCAACCTGGACATCTGGCCTCACCATGCAACTAGGAGGGGAAAAAAAACGTGAGAGAAAAGCATGCATGTGTGTGCGAATCTCTGTGTGTGAGGGAGACAGAGAAGGGAGAATATTGTTGAGCTGAAATATTTGGAGTTGGCTTTTGGGGTATGACGAGGAGTCGTCACAGGAGGGACTGGATTTGTGAGTTGTTTGTGAGGATGCATGTGGATGTGTGGGTTTTTGGATGTGGATGTGTGTGGCACTGCTGTTGAGTTGCGTGTTCTGATGCTGCGATTCAGACTGACCAGCTTTGTTTTGCTGAAGTTAATGCTCTCCTGAAGCGTTTGATTTGCCTGCTGATGTTGTAGACTGGCTTTTATGTGTATCTACATGCCTGTTACACAAGCTTATCTGTGTACTTATTGTGCATCCAGTTACACCAACCAGTCTCGAAAGTACTAGATAAGCTGAGTCTGTAATAGCATTGTTTTTTCCTCTCGTGCTGTTTTAGCACATTGGGTTTATCATAACTATAGCAATGGTGGTTTTTATGGTGCCGGATTGCTAGTCTGACATACAACCCTTCTCATTTCTCATCCAGGCTTTGCGAACAGCATCCGTGGAGTAATTTGTTTATATGGGCATAGAGTTAAGGGTCTTGCCCAAGGGCCTAACAGAAGCAACCCGGTGCTGGAGAGGCTCGAACCCCTGACCCAAAGATCAGCGACCCAGAACCTCAACCGCCTGACCCACCAATGCCACCTGTAATAGCATAGGGTTGTAGTTTTAAAACTAATGCACCAACTTACCACTTCAAAGATGATATCACAATCACCATCATGATGGACATCTGTAGCTAGATGCATACATCTAAAACTTCTACCTGCAATTCATCAGTAAACTTCAAGATTACTTCCAAGAAAATATTCCAATAATTCCACTTCTTCACATCTTGCAATTGCTGACTCTTGAAGTAGGATTGATGGGATAGGATTGAAGTAAGGATGGAAAATACATCCTTTGTTCATATACATAAGAACTGATTTTGCATAGTTTTTACTTTACCTGAGTAGTATTAAAAATATTACAAAATTACAGTTATTCCTTATTACAAATCTAATTACAAGGAATTGAACTTACTTATAATTTCTCACTTACTTTCACTTATTCTATATAGAGCTTGTACAAGGTTGCAGGGGACCTGGAGCTAATCCTACAGTAGTGGACTCTGTGCATAAAGCAGGGTACACCTTGAACAGGGTCCCAATTCATTATAGGGAAAAATCATGCACACACTCACACACTACGGGTAATTAGGAAATGTCAGTTAGCTTGATGTGCATGTTTTTGGACTGTGGGAGGAAACTGGAGTACATGGAGAAAACTCATCAAGCATGGAGAGATGTACAGTATACAGTCCTGAAGGTGGGATGTGAACCCTCGGCCCTGGAGGAGCGAGGCAACAGTGATGCTAACTACTATACCACTGTACCACCTACTTTTAGTTCTAATATTATTTATTTACAGCTACAAGTTACTATACAAATCCCATAGATCTCTTTTTGCTCTCATCCAGCCTACAACTCAATTACTCCATCAGGTCAATTTTAGCATCCAATTATTTGAGATAAGCATTCAAACATGTTCAAGTTCAGTGTACAAAAAAAGACTATAAAAAAATCAAAACAATTCATCATCTGCATGACCTTCTCATGCTACACAGGGTAATTAGTGCTGTAGCTATCTGTATACATGATGGATAAGCCATAACCCTGCAATGTGAAACTTGAAGATGAGCAGCCCTGGCTATACATAAATAAATATAGACAAGGAGTCGTCACAGATGGAGTCACAACAGCAACTTATTTGCATCATGGGTGTTTTGCAACATTAAAGAGTTTAAAAGTATGATATGTTATTTATTAATAGATTAATAGATGGAATTGTTGACACATTGCTTTGTTATAAGAGGAATAATACTTTCATGTAATATACTTAACATTCTGTTTCTCTTCAACATTGAAGCATAACTTTATTTCCTTTTGCTCCTGCTATTCACTTGAACTGATCTTTTTTTTTTCAGTGGTTTTCTGTGGTTGGTTGATGCCAAGTGGAAACCTTCCGGTTCTGAACAACGAGTCCAACACTGAAGTACCAAAACATGCAGATTCTTGGATGACCACTAGGACCACTAGGCTCCAAAAGTGAGTATGGGGGGATTTTTTTTACATTTATGTATTGAAACAGTTGAAATTACAATAAGTCATAAAATTATACATAATGAGGGGTGTAGCAGATTTGAGTGATAGCTGTATTTCAGGTCTGCTATGCATCACTTCTTCTTTAGCTAACTGGAATCAGTGAGCTTGACTTCTCAGCTGTGTAAGCCTTGCACAGTACACTCACTCACTCACTCATCTTCTATACCGCTTTATCCTGTATTCGGGGTCGCGGGCCTGGAGCCTATCCCAGGAGGCTTAGGACACGAGGCAGGGTACACCCTGAACAGGGTGCCAATCCATCGCAGGGCATTGCAGAGTACAGTGGTCTTATTATTATTTTAGAGGTAGTATGACTTGCTGTGGGGTTAATTGTACTAACAGACTGTCTAAGAATTCTCTCCTTTTTTTTTTTAAACTAGGCGTGTTCCAATGAACAGCCTGGCTTCCCCCATTTGCCCATTTATGGATTAACTGGCATTTAGGCTGAGTCAGCTTCTGCCAAGATGCTGATGGCCACAGCTCCCACAATTGAGCTGTAAAACTGCTCTTCAGAAACACTATGGGTGACATCATGGAGGGTTTGCCCAGGTCTTTTTTATGCTGTCTGTGGTTCATGCAAAAATTATAAGTAGTTGCAACTACTTGTGTGATGGAGTTAACTTCTTTAATAATATTTAAAATTCCTCTGTATACAGTAGTTACATTGTAAAGTAATATCACATGAGCAACAGTGAGGTTATAGAGAATATCAGCATGACTACAGGCATGAGTCTGCAGGCCAAAAACTGTAGCTCATCACAGCTGTGCGTTATTAATATGACCACATATTCAGTTTGTTTTTGTCTGACTGGATAAGGAATGAGGTCATTTTATAGCGTGGTGGCTAGCTGGCTATCCAGCTAGCTACCTCACTCTAATTCATACATTGCTGTTAATGGTGCTTAAAATTGGCATCCCTTCTTCCTTTTTATTTTAAATTGACTAACATTCATATTTTAGGGCAAAAGTTATATTACTGATGACCTTGTTTGCCATGTCAACTGAGGTTGTTACTCAACACTACAGTGTAGCTCACTGTTCCTAATGAGGAAGTGCCAGCTTAGTCAACCAAAATTAAATGATGTGTAATTAGTAGATAAGTTCACCTCATACTTGATTGTACTGTTATCTGCTCCATGTCTTAGGTCTATAGTCCAAACCTTTCTTCTTTTTGGATTTATATCTTTCTCTGCTTCGATAAAACTTCGATTGGTGGGGGTCTGTTGTGCTGCAAGCTGAAGTGATCGTTTAGAGTCAGATGTGGCAACTAAAGCAAACCAAGAAACAACTGATATTACATTTCACCTACAGGCTGCACACACACACACACACACACAAACACAGACACACACACACACACACACACACACACACACACACACTGAGAACAACTGCTCACCCACACACATACATTTAATTTCTTTTACAGCTACTTAGAGCAACATGAGCTTGGACAGTATAATGCTGTTTTCACATACTCGTTGTACAGTTCTATATCCCACATATAACATAATAATTTTTTTTTCATTGTTTATCTGTCCAAGAACTGCCATTTGTATCCAGTGACATTTGAGAATCCCCTTTTACTATATTTTATTATTATTATTATTATTATTATTATTATTATTATTATTATTATTATATTTTTTTTACATAATTTGACAAGTCTGTGGTTAAACTAATGTGTGTCACAAAAGGTATCCTATGAGACAAAGTCAAACAGCACCAGACATTTTTACAAAATCTGCATTTAAAAAAAAATCTAATTTCAAGTAGTTTTTAACTAATCGATATCATGATTGCTTGGTAGATTTTGCCTTTGCTGACAACAATAGCACTTCTTGTCTTGTTTGTGCTGTTGTCCTATGTTGGGTAAGGTGCCAGTTTGACATTAACAAGGTGGTTAAAAGTGTCAGTCTGCCTATAGATGACTAAAACCTTGCTAGTTAAGTGTGTTTTATTCACACATTGAAATTCATACTTCGATCAATCTGTTTATAGACATAATAGGCGACTCCAGCGTTAGATGACATTTGGACAATCCTAGTATCAATGAATTAATTTGCATAATATTTAACGTAATCTCGTCCATTATAAATAATAAAGTGTCAAAATTAAGATAATCACGTACATCCTGAAAATATACAGCATTTTATCAGGGATCTGGATGTGACATTAAAAGGACTTTTATAAAAGAGTACAGGTTTCCTACAAACTCTGTGGATTTTAAAGACAACTGCATAAGGCATTAAACTTATACCATGAATTAACACAAAGAGTATAGATTTAAAAATGTTTGAAATTAACAATTTCTAATAAACTGGCATTATGGATATGACATGTCTGAATCTGCCCTCTACAAACTGTATAACATAGTGGAATAGTGAATTTTAACATAAAACATTTGAAATAACAATTGTGAAAAAAACAATAATTATTAAATCATCAATAATTGCAAATTTTTTCCTGGTAATTTCTTTTTCTTTCCTTTCTTTTTCTTATATATTTTCTATATAGTAGTAAATGAAATTGGATTCACTGCATCAATGTCAAATCTTTGAATGCTTAGCATTTGGTAAATCAAAGTTCTCCCCATCAGTCCCTGTGCATCGAACACACTTAAATACCCACAGACTGAGAAGATTCTCATGTAAGAGCAGCAGCTCTGGTGTAAGTGATCTAATTAAAATGGACGAGTAGAGCGAAGAGGATTAACAGGATGTATGAGTAGACAAATGGACAGATGAGCAGTGTTTTGCTCCAGGTCCGAAGTCTAACTTCACTTCATGCATGTCAAATTCCATATTAATATAACTGGTTTCATTATTTAATTAGCCTATTTCTTTTTATATTTGTGTTAAATGTTAAATAAAATGTTAGTAATGATATCAACGCATTTTTTTTTCTTAGTAGAATTTTTTTTTTATCCTTTGCTGTGAATATATAATGCTTAAATATTTTCTTTTTGTTTAAAAATATGTGAGAAACCAACCTCTGGATGTATTATCTTAAGGGGAGTATTACACACATATGCACACACACGCAGAGAGAAAGAAAGCAAGAGAGAGAGACTCCATGGCTGCTGGACCCCTGCGGCTTGAGAGGCAGCTTTCAGAGAGACAGGTATGCCTGCCACAATCACCTCTGCAAACACACACACAAACAAACACTTGTCAGTTATATGAGCATTTCCACATGTACACTTTATAATTATTTGTTCCACATATCCTACAGGTTGTAGGTCAAGCCCTGCTCTGTCTTCCTTACTGGTCTAAATGACCTGTGTTGAGTTCATCCATACCTCCAGGTTGGATACACAAACACTCCACACATATACAGCCAGTCAAACTGCAGTCTACATAACCGGAAGGTGTTACTGTGTTTCTAGTTGTCCTCTTAAAAGAAAAGAGGGTGTACAGAGAGAAATAGAATGAGAGATAGCGAAAATCTGGGGGTAAAAGCAAGTGCGAATCCGAGCAGATTGCCTGGCAACCGATTGACCATCATTTGGCGCTAAAGAGAGAGAGTTAGAGAGCAAGCGAGAGAGAGAGAGAGAGAGAGAGAGAGAGAGAGCATGAAAAAGAGAAAATACAAAATAACAATTTTTATGTCTATCTTGCCAAGGCTTAAAAATCAATTGAAATAATTGGTTATCTGTATATTAATGTTTTATTTAAATTTTTAAAAATCTTATTTTATCTTATTATAGTACTATTTATGAGGTCTTTTCAATCACTGCATCCATGCAGAAAGTTTTGGCATCAGTAGTGTTTTATAGTGTTGTACCATTACTCAGATTCTCACTGACTCCATCAGAGAGTGGCAGCCTTGTTTTCGAGTGTCTTGTTGCATGAAGCTTAATATATTTCTGGAATGTGTGGCATGGTCCGCTCCCTTCTCATATAACTCATCCTCTTTCCTAACTTTTAGCCACGTATAATAATTCTGTATAGAAATACAGACTTGTCATTGAACTGTGTAAGAATAAAAAGCACAACTATTTTTACATTTGCCCAGATGCAGCTTAGCTTCCAGTTTGATTAAAAAAGGTTGAAGCTGTATTTCTTTTTCATACAGGTTGGTTAAAAGAGACTGGGCAGAACAATGGTCCAGGATTTAGGAGGATTCTCAAACCATGTTACAAGTCCCATTGTCCAAAATTATATTACATTGGCAGGATAAGATTGAGCTGTTCATCCACACATACATAAATTTGTTTGTCAATCCAGATAAAAACACAAATGTTTCAGGCATTTATCCTGAGCACAATTTATTAATTAAAGGGATAGTAATATAGATTTTATTCTTGTTAACAAACAAAATAGCACAAATACCTGGACACAGTTTGCCAGTTTCCAAAAAGTGACCATTTCTATACAGTTTACTGCAACAATATGTATTACTGTATGGTATGTGCTATTAAAAGAATATAATCACTTATTAATCAATGTACAGCCTTCAAAAAAGCTAAAATTATGCACAGGACCAGTACCAAAACCCAAAACATTAAAACCCATATATAGGACTAGTGATTGTGCTGTATAGATTGACATATTGTTATTTTCAGCAAAAATACGCAATATGATGAACTGAATTTTAACTGAACTACCCAATTATGACTGAGCAAAAAATTTTGAAAAATGGGTCACATAGGAAAAGAAAAAGCACAGATACACATGTTTTTATTGTTCTTATCATTTTTTTCTATGACCAAAAATATATAATAATAATAATAATAATAATAATATGTCCTCAGTTTTGCCCCATATTCTGGTAGTGATAAAGTTTACCCTTTATGGTAACTTTCATTCTACCTGAAATAATCGAAAAACCCAAATACTGTACACAGTTTGAAGTCGGAAGCTCATTAACACGCACCGGCTAGGCTTCCACATAAGCACATTTTTTTTATTGTCATTGACCTATGCTGTGTCTGGCACGTATTTGTGCAGCTTGAGTTTTAAGGGTTTTAACCTTATCAATTATAAACTCGACAACAGACCACAAAATTCTCTTTTAGGAGAATTACGCATTCATGGTGCCATCATTATTTTTTTTTTTTGAAAACAAATTATCTGATCTTCTGATTTTATCAGATCATTTAGTGCTTCTTGTAAATATGAAACAGTGTTTTTTAAATGAGTTTAAGATTACTTATTACATGTACCTTACAACATAGTGAATTTATTTTTTTCCACATATCTCAGTTAGGAAGACGGGGTCAGAGTGCAGGGTGAGCCAGGAAACAGTGCCCCCGGAGCAGATAGGATTAAGGACCTTCCACAAGGGCTCAACAGTGGCAGATTGTTGGTGCTGTGGCTTGAACATCTACGATCAGGAACCCAGAGCCTTAACCATTTGTTATCTCTACTGCTTATCCTGTATAAGGTCACAGTGGCCTGGAGCTCATCCCAGGGAACACACACCTTGAATTGGTGTGCTAACCTATCACAGCACAAGCATACACACTTGTGCACCCACTTGGACCAATCAATTTGGAAATTTCAACTTAGCATGGATTGTCTTTGGTTACTTTTACCATAGGGATATTACAGGATCAATTCCTCTATGTATAACATTAAAGACTCTATCTTCAGTTCTTCCATTTAGTTATCTGATTCTGTAGTTTGATTCTCTTTTATATATTAAAGAAAAACAATTCCTTTGAAAAGCATCTTTCTTTTTTCACTTTATACCTATGTGTATGCCACTTGAGTTCTTCCACACCACAGTCACCACAGTTTTCTATAAAGAGGACTTCAGAGTGCATGGATTTTTTAAAACTGACTGGATGACATTAAATACTTGTGGTGGAATGTGACAGCAAATAGAGGCATATTTCGCTAATGAGACTCTTTCTTGTGGGCATTCAGGTTTATGACTAGCAATATAATTAGTAGAAGTGGCTAGTAGCCGCTGACATTTCCATAAAAAGGGGGAAAGCAGCAGAAATGAAATAAACAAGCTGGCAGCAGAAATGAAACTCATTTACATTCCAACATATTCTAACAAGGCCTTCTCAGTTTTCTTTTTTACTTTTTTTTTAAGATACATTTTTTTCATAATTGTTTTTCAGAATATACCCAGTGCTGATGCCTGTAGCACGTTGGTCAGCTTTGTTTTCCCCATATCCTCTTTTTCACCTGATCAATCTCTTCTAAATACTAATTAATGAATGCATAGTGTGGGTGCCCTTTCTATTGGGTCCCTTTGGTATAAGCAGTCATTAATGGCAGGCTGGTTTATTCAGCACAGCGACACTTGGAACTGATGCGAAAGGACCTGAGAATGAACACAAGTGATATTTGTGAGCAGAGATCAAAAAGCATTTACCTTTAGATGTTTTCCTGTTATGAATATTCAATGTCCTTGTTGAAATCTAATTTAGGTCTCCTTATCTCTAGGGCCTTTTAATCAGTGCCCATAGCCCGAGGGGTAGATCTGATTGACAGCCAAACTTTGAGAGAGAGAGAGAGAGAGAGAGATTGCTGGATGGATGGAATTGTGAAATTCTGGTTGAGGCGCAGGAAAAGAAAGAAAGCGCTTATCTGAATGCAAAATAATGTCTTTTGAGATTCGCATTATTATTACAAACCTTGTGACAGGAGCTCCACACCAAGCAAAATAAACTGCTTTTATTTCACCTTCAGACATAATTAATTTAGTTGTACTACAGAGAGTTAGCACTTTTCCATTAAGTATTTTAATGACTTATACAAACTATTCCGTTAAAATAAGGGAGTAAAATATTCTCTTTAGACATATTCATCAGTCTTGATAACTTGAACACAAGGTTATTACCCCACCAGATCATCTGATCCTAACTGTTATAAAGAGAATTTATTTACCTTTTTTAAGAGATTAACAACAATTTCTGTCCAATAGAACATTTTAATCAATTGGTTTTAGTACTAAAGTAGATGTCCGAAATGGTTCCTTTATGTATTAATTTCATTGCTACATCAGGCCCTCTTTTGAAATGTTCATTCTTAATGTAATTCTTTTTTAAAAATTAAAGACAAAAATAGGAGATGATGACTAATATTTTTTTTCCATTATATATTTAACAAAAAGACGGTTTCATAGTGGTTAGCACCATCTCCTCAGACCTCCAGGGTTGGGGGTTTAAATCTCAGCTCTCATCTGTGTGTCCAGAGTTTGCAAGTTCTCCCCATGCTTGGTGGGTTTTCTCCATGTACTCCAGTTTTCTCCCACATTCCAAGCACAAACAATGTAGGCTGACTTACGTTTAACCATTGTGTATGACTGGGTGTGGGTGTGTGTGCCTGTGCCCTGTGATAAGTTGGTACCCTTTTGCCTTGTGACCTAAATTCTCTGGGATAGGCTCCAGACCCCCCATGATCCCACAAAGGCTAAGTTGTATAGATAATGGATGGATATTTCACACAATATATCATGCTCTCTCATGACAGAGACAGTCAAGGTCCAATTCCATCAAAGTGTTATTTAAAAATTATTGTTTAATGTATAAATAGACAGTAATATTAAATCTTTTTGTAAATTTATAAATGAAGGTAATGTTAATATTATCCTTTATATCAGTTTTTAATTCTAATATTCTCATTTTCCTATTACTATTTCGGAACTGTATTTGAAATTTTTTTAATGTATTTTTTATGACAAACAGTACAAATGTAAATGAAATAATTTGGCTGAATAATGGATGCACCCATGTAATTGATTTTAGTACCATACAGATTTTAGATCTTTCACTGATACTAACATAATATTAACATTCTCAAAATAATTGAGCAGCACCTTGCAGGATTTTGTTCATTCATATGAAACAATCAGTATATATATTTTTTTTGAGTGACATAATACTTAAGAGTTTTACAGTAAAAGTTTCACTGGGTTTTTCCCACAAACATAGAGAATAGTTAACACCTATAGCACATTGGCCCCAGAATCTCTATTTACCATATGTACGGTGTTTGCCACCTCCAAAAATCATGCTAGTAACTGACCTCGCTATGCTTAATTGTCCCAAGGTATGAATAACTGTGGGAGTGTGTGTAAGCATCGTTCCCTGTTATGGCTAAGCATGCCATCTTAGATTAGTGCACATATTAATTATTCATTATGAAAGCGTATAGTAACCTTAGGATTGTAAGTTTATGTCTGGGTTAAAAATGAGTGGGAGAAACTGAAAATACTAAGGCCACCATATGCTTATTCATGCACTATTGGTGTATCGTAAAGTGGTTTCCCCTAATAGGATGAATCTCCATAATCAAGATAAAGATACTGCCAAATGTCAATGATGTCTTCTCGATGACCCCAGTCAACCCACCCCAGACTAAAAACATGAACATTAGCAGCTAACTGAGTCATATAAAGTATATGGTAATAGCTGTGTACTGACTTCTTCATAGCTTGTAGTATTTAGAAAGATAATTTACAGGATTTGTCATACCTTTATGTTGGCATTTGTTAATTTGAGGAAAATAGTGTCAAAGAGAAACGTTCATCATACCCTATTCCAACCTATCAGCATTTAACAATGGTGGGAAAAGTACTGTACAATGCAGGTTCACTAAAACTATTACAGACGATCATCCATCCATCCATGAACCTCTGTAGTCCAACTAGGGACCGTGGAGGCCAATGGTGACCATTAGATTTATTCCCATTTGTACATCTAAGGTAGGACTTCCGGTAAACAATCACACACATTCACACACTACGGGCAATATACAGTATATATACTACCATTCAAAAGTTTGGGGTCACTTGCAAATTTCTTTGTTTTTGTTTAGTGATTTATTTTCTACAT
>JAQMYJ010000015.1:13498910-13519038 GCA_030014305.1 Clarias laeviceps
AATGTAGAAAATAAATCACTAAACAAAAACAAAGAAATTTGCAAGTGACCCCAAACTTTTGAACGGTAGTGTATGCTAACTTGTTAAAAAGTAATAAAATATGTGAGCTTCAAAGGAGTGATTGTGAAAACATGTCATTACTGACTAGCAAATTAGTTTCATATTTACAGCTGCAATGTTAGCACTTTAGCAATGATGCCCCTTCTACATTATTCTGAACATTACCAATAGGCTATAGCAGCACTTTTCAACAGTTAACCGTGACCAAACATCACAGTGACATCTTAAATTAAATGGGGATTTTATACATGAAAAACAAAATCAAAATGATCTGTCCAGCTAGTATAGCTCACCCAGCTAGCTAAAGGTTTCTGAAATCCCAGGTGCAATTATGGTTGGTGGTTTAAGTGTTAAAGAATTTAATGTAATAATTCTTAAAGTTAGCTTAAAGAATTATTATGTTAAATAATTTAATATAATAATTATTTATTATAAATGCATTATTAGCATAGTATAATAAAGTATATTATTGCAGTATAATGCTGTATATTCCCAGTGTTGACTATATACTGTATATTCATTTAACACTGTTAATGTTGTATGGATGTTTCTTTCTATCAACAATGTGTATATTTGCTGACAGCACTTTAGTGCAATGTGTGCGCAGGTGTGAGGTCCTGTCCCAGAGGGGTCCATTAAAACGGTGCCCCACTCTCTGCCTGAGCCACAGGACTTTATCTTTAACACTGGCCATATGCTTAGCAGGAGGCCAACAGCTGACTGAGTTTAATTGATGGAAATCAACATATCTGGCCCTGTGTATGCGTGTGTGTGTGTGTGTGTGTGTGTGTGTGTGTAAAGGCAGAAAGAGCAAATGATCGGTGATCATCAAGCCCAAAGAGAAAAGATTTACACAAGAGAAATGTTTTAAACAACAAATATTCCAAATATTCATAGGCCAGTCATCAAAATATTGTTTCAAAGCTCCATAATTGTGAATTTAATTTCAGAGGAATAACTGAAGCAAGGTATCACTTGACATTTGTAGTTGTGATATGCAGAACAATATTCACAAATCTGTGCTTCTTTCCAGGATAAATGACACTCAGCATTAGTTAAGTAATCCACATAAGGTTTTCAGTGCTTGGTGGTTGGACGCATTGCCGCTTATTAATTCAAGTAACATTCTGTGCCCTGGTAGATCTGGTGAAATGTTCCCTCTTATGAGGATGGCTTTGAGCTGTTTCAGTTTTTCTGCCCTTTCATTGTCTGAATATTTTTTTCCAATGCACATGATTTGTTTTAGAATGTCTCATAATATTAAATTGCTTCCTTGCAGGCTCGTGACATTTAAGACACTTATATTTGCATAAGCATTTAGTAAAACACTTTGCAGGTATACAGTACATAGAAGTATTTAAAAAAAAAAAAGAAGAAGAAGAAGAAAAAAAAGCCTCTTCAGTTTAGTTAAGCCTGCCACGACTGTCACTGTTTGTTAGTGGGTCTTTGTATTTGACCCTGGGGCCAGTCTTTGGATAAATAATAATACTAATACTAATACTAATACTACTACTACTACTACTAATAATAATAATAAAGAAAGTTGCCATACGTGTGTACATTGCAATCACAATGAAAAGGACTAATCTTGAAATATTAGTCATTAATAAGTTCATGGATATATATTTTTTATTCTTTCTGTGCTATAAGCATTAAAGTCTAATGATTTTATTTGTTTGTTTGTTTTAGGTGGGCTTTGTCCCTTTTATCCTAGGGGTCGCTATATCAGATCACTTGATTTGCAAGAAGATCTAGTGCAGGTTTTCCTACCCTTCCTGTTGCAAACCTCCAATTTTGGGACCAGCACTGCATACAGTGGCTGGGTTGCATGGGGTGTGGGGTTAAGGGTCTTGCCCAAGGACCCAACAGTTGTGATCTGGCTGTGCTTGAACACCTGACCCTTTGATTAGCAACCCAGAGCCCACTGCCACTGTACTGTAATTTGGTGAAGCTTTGTTCTTATTTATTAAAAAGCAATATGGACAAATGGATTGCTAGTAAATTCCTCATATAATGTTTCTAAAATAAGAAGCAGCTCATATTCTAGAGTAAACATTATGCAATACAAATTTCTGGTGATTTGTATTGTTCATAATGTTTGTGTCAAGCTGTCTTGTGCTTAATTCCTTGCACTGTAGATATAAAGTTAAATGACGTGTAAGGAATTCTTACCAACAGGCCCATAATGTTGCACAGGATAGTTTCATTAATATGCTGCTCAGTCGGCGAGAGAGCACCCAGATACGCAGAGAGGACGTTTGCTGAGACGCCGGTGACACACTGACATTGTCATTAGCTTGATGTTAATTAGTAATTAACAGGGCTGTTTCTCTCATGCACACACACACACACACACACACATAACTCCTGTTCCTGTGACAGGCTCTTTACTGCACCGTCTCACTGGAAACCAATAAAGTAAGCGGGGGTTCTGTCGTTCTGCCATTTTTCTCGCTGGGTAATTAAGTGCTTCACTATTACTTTAAGATTATTTAGGGATGCTCAAGGATGTATGAGACATGATAGCCAGGTATGGATCTATAGACTACTCAAACGGTATGTTTTTAAGAATGGGGAAGCAAACAACAGTTGAGCAGGACACCTCTTCCTTAAGCAAATTTAACAGAAAGTTTTTTGTGTTTTTAACAAAAGTTTTGTATTAGTGAGCAATAGAGAACGAGGTAGTTCTGTGTGAGATGTGAGTATGTGTAAATGTGAAGATTGAGCTGAATCACACGATAATCATGATTCTCATGTGAAATATACATTTTATATATTTTTATCCCATTATTTATTTATTGTCACATGTAATTTTTACACACGATTTTGGACTATTATTTTCATAGGTTAATTATTTATTTTCACGTGACTTTTATATATGATTTGTTTCTAACTCGATTTTAACATGAATACATTTTTTGCATATTCTTTTTACAATGATTCTTTGTTTGATCTTTTTTTCATAATTAATATTTTCATATTTTTTTCCATTCCATTATTATTCTTATGACATTGTGTGTTCATAAGAATTCATAGGTGGATTTTACTTGCAAGACATGTTTTTATTTTAATTGCCATTTTATAAAAAATATATATATATATTTAAAAAAAGATTTTGACCTACACCGTAGCATGCTTCACTGAGCCCCCTGGCTTTGTTTGTTTTTAAATCAGTGTTGGCATGAAGAGTGTGACAGAAGTATGGGCTGGTCTGAGAGATCGGAATTAGTGAGCATGTCCACACCAGATGTGAATTCAAATAGTCAGTGCACCTTTTACCCCAAATCCATAACCTAAATATGTTTCTCTTATTTCTGTCTAATAAATTAATAGACACAGTGTTAAAGCATTAGTCATATGTCTTCTGATCTCCTATACGGTGCAGTAATAGAAATCTTATTGTATTTTATTGCTTTGATTGATGTTATGGATTGAGTGACTGGTGTTAAATCTCTCTCCCTCTCTCTCTTATACTCGCTCACGCACCTGTGTCACAAGAGGTCTGGATATTGTCGTCTGTCTGTCAAATTGTTTGAACGTCAACAACATCAGACTAGGATCAGACTACCCTGGGGAAGTTCTTCTCCACAGCCAATCCTCTAATGTCAGGAGAAAGAGAAAGAGACAACGATAGTGGTATTGAGAAGCCAAAAATGGCAAGGAGAGTGTGAGAGCGTGTGGTACTTCACATGGTTGTGGTGTACAACAGCTTGCTAGCCCTCTGGGCAGCTGAAGACCTACCTTTCTTTGTTGTGTTTTTTCCAACATTCTGTCCCTTTCATATACTTTCGCACCTACTTCTTGTTGTTTCTCGTCTTATTACTGGCCTCCTGTTCTTAATTTATGTAAGAGATTGGAGTGGGTGTGTAAGGAAATATTTTCTGGATCTGGATTCTTTTTTAAACTTTTTTTGTTTGTTTTTCCTGGGACAATTCATTACCCTAATATAATAATTGTCATTTTCATGATAATAATAAAAAAAAAAATGTAATAAAGACATAGTGGTAAAGAAATATTGAAGATTTATTAATATTATTGTATTATTGTATTATTATTATTGTATAAAAATCCATATATAGGGCCATATCCATGTTATCAAGGGTTGCAGGGGGCCTGGAGCCTATCCCAGGAGACTCGAGGGCACGAGGTTGTGTACACCCTCGAAAGAGCACCAATCCAATTTGGGAACACCAATTAACCTAATCTGCATATCTTTGGGCTGTGGAAGAAAACCAGAGCACCCGAAGGAAACCCACCAAGCACATGGAGAACTCCACACACGTAGACCCAAGGTAGGAATTGAGCCCTCAACCTCAGAGGTCTAAGACCACAGTGCTAACCACGACACCACTTTGTCAGCAAGAAAAGTATAACTGCAAGTAAATTCATAGGAAAATGCTGATATAAAATATACCCAACCGTAAAGGAGGACAAATTGAAGCTAAGAACTGGCAAAACAAGGAGACAAGTAAAATTAATTCATACTACTTCAGTAACTGCCTTATCCTGACGATACTGCACAGGAAAGTCATCAGTGTTCATTTAACATTTTTAGAATCCATTTGGACATATATAAACACATTTTATCATACATCTAGGCATTTGGCAGACGCCCTTATTCAGAGCGACTTACATTTTTATCTCATTATACGGCTGAGCAGTTGAGGGTTAAGAGCTTGCTCAAGGGCCCAACAATGGCTACTTGGTGGTCATGGGGTTTGAACCTGGGACCTTCCGAACTTCCGGACCTTCTGAACAGCTCAGGGTCAAGCCAGGACTCCAAAGCTGTAATGCGACAATGCTGTGCCACCGATTTGCCTCCAGGGATACACTATGTGCCTGAAAGTAGGTGGACACCTAACCATCAAGTATCGTCACACCACAGTCTGTTCAAATCCAGTTGTAGAAGATCAGTGCCAAGTACAGTACGTAATTTGCCCAAAAAATAATCCAAATATGCTGGACACTGGCCCTCCATGACCGGATTTGAACAGCCATGGTCCAGAACAACTTTATGATGTAGCACAAATTTCCCACTTTAGTGGAATTAAAAGTGCCCAAAAATATTGCAGAATCACAAAACCCCACAAAAATGCACAAAGCAAGGTTCATATATGGTTTGCCAAGTGTTCCAGTGGCCTGCACAAAACCATGATCTTGAACTGTACACCTTTGCGATGGACTGGAATACTGTGTCTGCCCCAGACCTCTATACCCCAACATCACTGCTTGACCTCATTAATAGTGTTGTGGCTGAATATGCACAAATCCCCACAGCAATGCTCCAAAATCTAGTGGAAAGTTTTCCCAGAAGAGTGGAGGTTATTATCATGGCAGAATAGAGATGTACTTGTAATGGGATGTTGAAATGCAAAAAAAAAAAAAAAAAGATTGGTCTTGAGTGCACAAACTTTTGGTCATATGGTCATATAGTGGGGATAGGCTTTTGCTTTTCTGTGGATGATGACGTGTTAAATAGTCTATGGATGATGCATGAGAGGCACTGCAATTTGGTCTAGTGAGGGCATCACTTGTTTTGCTTTTAGTGATTAGCTAGGTCTTACTAACTTCCACACCATACAGCATTAATTGCTCTCGAATGATGATTAGGATTCCTGGGTGCTATGCAGTAGCTGTTACGAAAAAGGAAAACTAAAAGGAATATACACTGATATTCAATGTTGAATTATATAGAGAGCAGCCAAGTTCAAAGAGTAAATACACCCTTGATTTATGCATAGGTCAGAATGTGGTCCTGGTGCCAGTCAGTGCTGTGCATCTTGGGTTATGACACAGGTCTGCCCATTCTACTTCACCCTGGTTGCTGAGCTCACCTCCACCTGCCCAGAGTTACGGTAACGGGCAGGGCCATCTGTCTCCTCGCTAACCTGAGTGGGTCCCACGAGAGGGGTGACTGACGCCTGGCCTGTGGCACACGCACCCGCTGCCAGCTCACCAGCATGGCACACAGCAGTCTGCCATATGGTACCACAACATACGTCCAGAGAGGGGGAGAGAAAGCCCTGCATGTCCGTTCATGTTCATATTCATCCTGCATTGTGGAACGGGACAATCGCTGCCCAAGATATGCGCAAGGTTCTGATTTGAGGCAGGTGACATCATGCAAGGGCTAAGACGTGATTGGCTGCACACACGTTTTCTATAAAAACTTTTAAAATTTGGGCTTTTCCATGTAGCTGAACTTTTGCTGAACTGTTGAACTGTAAACATAGCCCTCTACCTCCTCCTTGTGGTAAATACTGAACCATACACTTGCAAAATAATCCTTGCACTTGATAAAATATAGTTTTATTTTTGAACAAAAGGTTTACAAATAGCAGGTTTTCTAAAGCAGGAGAGTACTGCATTTCTATATTTAAAATTTTCTAATTAATTTTCACTGGAAATGGTTTAAAGATAATCTCTTAGCTTTCTACTTGCAGAAAACTGCATTTAAATGGGCAGGATGACATCATGGGTCAGATGATGCGGATTCACACCTTCACAGAATATCATGTAAAAATTAAACATGTGACAGTAAAACATTTTACAGGTGACTAGTGGATTATTATTTATCAACCATAATGCCAACATTTAATATAAAAAAGTCACATGACAAAAATTATTTGGCAATGAGTTACCTTATATAGGTTTTTAAAAACCTAACAGCTGAACTTGTATGTATATATAATCAATATTACTCTTATATAAAAGAATTTATCAACTGCATTTGCAATTCTTTGTGAATACGGTGCATTTGTGTACAATCGTGTCAGCTGCAAAAACAGTATTGCAACAATAATAAAAAAAAATAATAATAAAAAAAAAGCTTCTTCTTGGTGAGAATGACCTTAGTGCAATAAGGCATGATGCGGTAACAACTTAGACACATAGGCTATCTATTTAAATGGATTAAATTATTTAGCTCTTCTCCTAGTTCCCAAGTTAAAACCGTCAGTCAGGCGTTCAAGTCTTGAAATTATGCAAAGAAGCTTTTAAAGTACTTTTGCCACACAAGAAAAACATGCTAGATATAATCTCACTACAGGCCTCGAGGAACAGAATAAATCAACAAGTTTAAGGTTCTTCAAATGATATTTCCCTCTTAAACACCTAAACTCAATAGCTAAAAATTGACAAGAAGGCTTCCTTCTTCAGACTTGTTTGGTTTAAGTGAAAAAGGTACACATTTAAGTAGTATACAATATATATTATGTAGAATTAATATATCTCATTTATATAATAAAAAAGCTACAACAATTTCATTGAAATGGTGTTGGTATGGATAAGAAATCACCTTCACCTCTTGACATCTTTAAGTCAGGAACTCTATCATGTCTGATACAAGGGCTGTACAGAAATTAATGCAAACATGGGCATGACTTTTTTTTATTAACCGACAGATTGCACATGTTAATCAAATAATTTCCTGTATTAAAAACAGGTACTACCTAACATAGTCTCAGTCACAAGCCATGCATTTGTGCCAGCACTGAACCCAACTCTTGAATTCTCTGGTAAGCACTTTCGTCTCTGGTCACAGTTGATCTCCCACTGCGTGGTTTGTCTTTAATGCTGGTTTCCCATTCTTTAAACTTCATCCATTTGTGCATATTGCTCTTGTCAATGGTATCATCTCCATATGAATTCTGTAGCACAGTGGGAGATCTTCACCTGTGACAAAGGGGGATTTTCAAAGATTCAGGTTCAGTGATGGTGTAGATGCATCATTTGTGATTGAGTAGTACCTCTGTATTGAGAGAGTTCCTCTACCACATTTATTTTTATTTTTTTAAACAACCTGTCAGTTAACAAAACAGTTATTCCCACTTGTGCCTTACTTTCGGTACAGCCCTTGCATGTTAAACCAAATTGTGCTTCTTTAACATGATCATACACGTCTTGATCTGCTGCGAAGCACAATCATAAAAACCATTTGACGCGAGTACAAAATATATTTGGTCTAAACCATTTGAAAATCATAAAGGAACTAACATTCACAGTCCTTAGAATAAAAGTTTTTCAGATTTGTTGTCCATCCTGGAGAGACTTTGTCTTACCAGCAAACAAACACACATCTAACGATTACAGGGGAAGTGATATGCGTGTGATATTGCCCTAAACTTTTGAGAGTTTAAATTCCCAAAATTCCACTGTTGAACCATTTAGTAAGACACTTTGTCATCAAGCGCTCGACTCTGCGAACTCTTAAACCACAATGGATGATGGTATCCATCAAATAAATACTTGTAACTATAAATTATCACCCACCCACAGGAGAGAAAAGATAAGAGCAATCTTAAAGGAATCTCATTAAAACATGAAAACAGACTGTTCACATTTTGACACGCCCTTATGTCTAATCCCACCTAGTTTTCCTACTAGAACAACTCTATTCTCTCTCTCTCTCTCTCTCTCTCTTCACACGTTGCTGCAAGGCTAGGGAGAGCTACATCAACTACCTCATGAAAGCAGCTTTTAAGGTCTTTGGTACTTGACCGAAGAACAAAGTATGAAAGCATGAGATATGAATTATGGAATGTTGAACATGTGAAAGATTGATGCATAATATGGTATGTATTGAAAAACTATCAATAACTTTAAAAATGATCTTTGGGCTTTAGTCATCATCCGTTGAATTCAATGGAACTAGAGCAAATGGAGCAATGGAAGCATGAGCAACGGAGAACATGGGGAAAAAAAACTCCATAAACAACAATGTTAATAATCACACCGATAACGATGATGATGCCTGAGTTTTGTCAAGCCAAACCGCTCGACATCAATTACAGAAAGGACGAAAGAATGGAATGAAAGTAAGAAGGTGAAGACGATGCATCTTTACCCTCAACAAAATATGCAGTCATTATATTACATTTTCAAATCATTGTATATTACTTTATATTCGACTAAACTACAACAGATAATGATAGTCATGTTTTCAGTAACTTGTCTCCTCATAACTGCGAGACACTCGAGAGGAAAAGCTAATACTGAAATACTGGTGTAGCTGGTTTCAGCACCTATAAAGCCAACGCTGCCAGATGCTGCCTCTGAAATGCAGACCGTCCTTGATCTGTAGTGTCCCCGTCTGCAAGAAGCCATCGTTACGACAGTTTTGATTTGGGTTTCCGTTTGCTCAGATGTGGATGTTGTGATAGCGGCCCTTCATGGCTTCGATGTCGACCCTGCGTGCCTCGGCATACGCCAGGAACATTCCTAAACCCAAGAGGTTCACTACGGTGATGAGGGCGAAAACTGATGCCCACGACCCCGTGGCCTCGATCAGATAACCCGAGAAATACACCATAATCACCCCTGTTGAGAGACACACACACACACAAATAAATACATTAACAAATAGCAAATGCCAAACATTCTACACACAAAGAGTTGTTTGTAATAAACTTCTTTCTAGTGATTTTTTTCACAGCAAGTTGTATAACTTGCTAAAGCCATCAAATAAGTGCATTACACTGCCTGGTCAAAAAAAAAGACACACTAATATTTCATAGTCACCTTTAGTTATGATTACAGCACACAATGTGGTGGCCGGTTCATGTGTGAAAATGATTCCTCATGATCCCAGAACCTCTTTTTCACAATTTTAATTCTGGAATATCCCTGTGCCATCAGGGAAGAAAACCCCACTGATGTGATACCCTGGACATTCAGGTTGTCAGCTGACTTCATTTTATTGCCACATACTGTTGCTGAGTCTAGACCTGACCGACTGAAGCCACCCCAGACCATAACACTGCCTCCAGAGGCTTGTACACTATGCCTGATGGGTGCATTGCTTCATTCGCTTCTCCTTCTTACCCTGACACACACATCACTCGGGAATGAGTGGTCAGTCTGGAATCATCCGACCACATGACCTTTATTAATTGCTCCAAAGTCTAATCTTTTTGCTCCATAGCAAACTGAAGCCCTGATTAGTTTTACTAACAAGTGGTTTTCTTATGAGGACACAGCTCTTTAGTCCCAATCCTGGGAGTTCTCATCACATTGTATGTAAATAAAAATGCTCTTATTTTGATTATTAAATATAACTATGGTTTTTACCGTTGATATTTTTTTTTACCATGTAACTTCAAATGATCTCCATTGATTATTTTTTACACTTCCAGGTTTTGATAATGTGTTGAAGGGTTCTTAACACAGTTCCAACCGTTTCAAATCTCTTTAGTTGTTTTCTTTACTTGATGCAGCCCAATAATTTGACTCTTTTTTGGCAAAGCAGTGTATATAAAGTCGATATGTCAGAAGGGTCACATAAGTGACCTGCTTTAAACAAAAAACATTAAAATGACTACAATGAAAACCTGGAAGGATTAATGCTGAAACATCTACTTTGTATTGGGGGGTTGGGGATGGGGGTGAATGAATACAATCAGAGATCACTTAAATTTTTGGTGGGTTATTTATTAAAAAAAAAAAAAAAAAAAAAAAAAACACACACAATAGAAATAACGGCTATAAAAAATAAACATAGTGGTTCTGGGATCACAAGGTATCATTTTCACACAATACTGCAGACTGTAATAAAAACCGAAGGTGATCGAAAGAAATATTTGTGCGTTTGTCAGGCAGCGTGAACAGTTAATATCTAAAAGATTGCTGTTAGCTCAAACTGTATACATAAAACGTGTAAATGTCACCTAAACCAGCAAGCACTATTTAAACACTTTTCAAGTTAATTTTACTGTACATTGGGAGGTGTTATTTTCACTTCCGACACCCCTTGTTCTTTCTACGCTCAAACTTTTCTAACTTACCTGAAAATGCACCACAAGTGTTCATCACACCTGAAAAACACAAACATTATATACACACAATTGTTTTAACAGCTTTTAATTATAAGCCCATTTAACTGTGTGACAGAAGGAAAGGAGACAGCACGTACCGAACAGAGAACCAGCACAGGACGGTGCAAGATCCTGAACATTAACAGACACGCCACTGCAAAGACCGAAAGAAAAAGAAAAGCCTCATGTCATGTATACATTAGAGTCTAATGATTAGACCGTAAGACTCTGAGCTGCCACTGAATTGAGAGTTTGGTTAAGCGCCTGCTGGATGTGGCATTTAAATCATGTTTAAGGTCTGCATGTGCATCGACTCAGGTTTCGTGAAAAGCATCTGAGACAGTTTTAATATCATTATGTTTATATGCAAATACTGAAGTATGAAACAATGTTGGGATAAATGCCATTAAAATTGTAAATGAAAATGGTGAAAAAAATGATCAATGAAAAAAATTATAATTGAAAAAACAAAATTTGATATTCTCATTCTGTTAAGTGTATGCTGAGCACATTTTTGTGTACAGTGCCAGTGTTGGCACCTACAGTACCGCTCAAAAGTCTGGGATCACTTAGAAATTGTGTTGTTTTCCAAAGAAACACACAAAATTAGTCTGAATTAAAAAAAAAATAGAGCAAAAGAACAGGACAGAGTTAGAAATAATGATTTTGATGGAAATGATGAATGTGTTCTTCAAACTTTGCCTTGATCAAAAAACTAAAAATCCAAAACACATTTTGCAGCAATTACAGCCTGGCAGACCCTAGGCACCCTAGCTGTCAAGGTAATCTGATGAGATTTCACCCCATGCTTCCTGGAGCATCTCCCATAAGATGGATGGGCCTGATGTAGTCTTCCTTTAATTGTTTGTGAAATGGATAAAATTGTTTGTGAATTACATGAAAATGTGTTTTCGTTGGGAAACAAAGAAATTTGCAAGTGATCCCAAACTTTTGAGCGGTAGTGTAACTAAAAGTGCACAGGGCTCCTTTACCTGTGACTGAAGGTGGTCAGACCCATGGTAGCAGACACGAAAGCCACAGCCATGGGGAATGTAGTGGTGCCACACAGCAACAGTGTAAACACACTGGATACACCCATCGAAAAGAACTGAGAGAGAGAGAGAGAGAATATTAGGAGTCCATCTTTGTACTGTCATAAGTTAAGACACTACAATGTGTGAAACCTACCTGCATTAACTTTCTCACTGAAGCAATATCAAAGCCTACATGAAAAAAAGAAGTAGTCAAGGTAAGTGTTTTTTCACCAACATTCCTTTATAAGTGCAGGACAAACAAACAAAAAATACACAAAATAATAATATGTGCTGACGTCAGATAGAGTTTTATTGTACAGACAGAGGTTTATTAGGTCATTAAATGAAACTTTTACAGAACAGTAAAAGTGAATCAGCACCTTAGCATTATTGTAAATTCTCATTTACAGCTATATACTGTAACTTGTGCTGGGAATTTGGAACTATTTCACATTATACACCAAGTAAGTCATTTTCCTGGTACAGCTATAGACCATGTTTGCGTGTTATGTTCTACTCTTTAAATGGTTAAACCTTTATGTGTGTGTCCGCGTGTGTGTGTGTGTGTGTGTGTTTTGTGTGTCTTTAGACTTTATACCCTGACTGATGAGATGATCGGACAAGCAGCCACTGAACAGCGAGGAAGGAATGGCCACGAGCCATGGGATCACATTAAATATCCAACCCTGCAGACACACATTTGTAAAAGTTTTAGGCTTGGCTGAAAATAATAATTAAGAGTTCAGAGCATCATTAAAACTAGTGAGAGGGAACCTGAGCCAGGATGGGAAGCCTAGTTTCTGATGAACCCTGAGAATATACAGTACAGACACACACACCACATGCTTGGACTCTAGAACATTCACAGAAACATGCAACATTATGAATTCAATCCTAAGGAGTGATGTGACAGCACCCCCTGCTGGATTCTTACACAAGATGCACTTTCAGTGCCAAATCATCTTATTAAAATGGTGATGATTACTCTTTATAACAATAGAAATAAACATTACCCTGAAATTATACATGCCCTGTAGACTAATAGCATTATATTACCAAAAAAAAAAAATACTTTTTTTAAAAAGAATTTTCTGCAGTTTAGAATGGATCCATGCCCAGATTGTTGTTTTGGTGGCAGAAGAGAACAATTCCAATCCCCAGTCCCAGTCATGAATGGGGTTCAACGGCTGCACACGCTGCGGCGACCATTGTGCCACTTGTGCAGCCTCAGACATCCATCACAGCCCTGCTATTGCTCCATCTCACATGGCCATGCCACTTGTCCATCTAAAATATTTGTACACGACTATGAAGGGCCGCATAACTATTTACCATGCAGGACGGTCTCATGTGTTATCGGAATTAACCAGACAAATCGCTCCACCAACTAAGGAATGGAAATGCACCATGGTTTTAACTCTATGGTTGATTGGTGGATGCTTTATATATTACAAAATACATTGATACATGATTATAAACCCTTTCGCTATTTTGTAACAATGTCTCCACTGCTACTCTCTATGTATTTAACTGTTTTTGTTTTGTTTTTTTCAGTAGTGTGTGCATGCAAAATACAAAATAACCACCTACTGTCCTGTTTATCTCTGAAGTAATATTGGGGAATAAGTGGAACAGAGGAACAGAGCACAATAGTGTGCGCAGTTATACAAACTTATTCACAGATGAGATGGTATTAAGGTGTCTTGAAATTTTTATTATTTTTTCATGATTTATTCCTTTCTTTCAACAGTAAGACTGAAGCAATTTTAATTTTATGTGGAACAAAATCTGAGGAAGAAACAAAAAAAGTGATGTGGATTGCTGCCACCTGCTGGACTAAATCGGCAACGCTGAAAAGTCAAGTCCAAAAAAATGGCAAAAAAAAATTCCCCTTGAATTTTTTTTTTTCCAAGCCTAATTTTTTTTTTTTTTAAGGTGGAATTGTTTTTTCCCCTCCCATGTCAGTGGGGCTCAGTAGAGAACACCCCACAACTGTTTGGCCCCATCCTGTCCCAGTCATCTAGCCGTCACAAATGGCCCTTCTCAAAGCCACACAGATCTTTACACTTGCCCATTTCTCCTGCTTTCAACACACAAACTTTGAGAACCGAATGTTGACTTGCCGACTAATATATCCTCCCCCTTAACAGGTGTCCACTCGAATAAGATAATCACTTGGTTTTAATGTTGAGGTAACGTACATTCTCAGTGAAATTTCCCCTGGAAATGTGGGAAAGGGGGCCATTATTTAGTAATGCCATTACCATTACTACATACACACACATTACACATGTATATGTAGGCAACACAGTTTACCTTAGAATCAGGGAAGGTGTCTTTGAAAAAGGTTGGCAGCCAGGACAACAGGGTGAAGAAGGTGCTAGCAGCACACAGATGTGTAATAATGACCGCACTGAGAGATAAACACACACACAAAAGACAAACAGGAATAAAAAAAAACTTGCTAGGTTATCAAGTCATCACAAAAAAAAAAACAATATTGCTCTTCCACTGAAATGTGAAGCACTTTTGATATTAAATATAAGACGAAATCTATGAGGGCGAGTTTGGAATTAATTTTAATTCATTTTTAGAGTACATAATTTTTCAATACACTTTGTCCATCTGTCCACAAGCTTTCATGTTCCCTCATTAAAAATGTTAAATTTTTGAGGCTGAGCTATAAATTCACTGCTGTCTTCACTTCTTCATCAGAACTGTGCAGACGTGCATCGCTATGCAAGATTATAATGCAATTGCATAGCAGTCCTCTGCATTTAACTCAAAGTTTAGGCTTCAGCTCTTCAATAAGCATCTAGCTGTAACGAGCACTGTTGACTGTTGAACCTTTTTCCTGATAATGTTCCAATACTGACCCTTGAGAATCCCAGCAAACGGTTGATTTTGAACTTTGACTTGGTCGGCGATTGAGCATGTTTCCGTTCCATACTCTCAGGCTTGTAGGGATGAATCCATGTCTCGTCAGTAATGATTCTCCTTAAGAAACTTTCACCTTCTTTAGAGTATTGCTCCAGATTGGTTTTGCGGATATCAAAAAGCTTCTGGTTTAGCTCTTCTGCGAGTCCTTTTGGACTTTCAGACCACAAAAAAAACAAATCACTGCACGCTGCTCTCCTCTTGTGCAAATCACAAGCCGGGCTGCCATTTTTGCTCGCACCGCAGTTACAAATGAACTCATGTAACACGTTCACACCTGCACAGCAGTGACTTTGTTGCCTTGAACAAAGCGCTGATAAGACGAGGTTTTAAATACAATCGACAAGTGCGGATCATTTGACTGGCCCTCGTATAATAATTATATAGTGAGTAAACAGAACACAAACACATTTCCTTAATACATTTTAAGGACAGTCATTCTGTCGTACATTACCCACCTCGAGTCTCTAAAACAGTGTTAGCATAGGTAGTGTAAACACCGCATACAGGATTTTACTGCAACAGGGGGATAAGCAAATAGACACAAGGTGGAAAGCAATCAAACATTTCCCATCAATACAGGACAGCTTTTATTTAACTTTTAAATGAATAAAGATCTCTCCTACTCACGCCCTCTCATGCTTTCCCTTCCCCACTCACACTCTCTCTCTCTCTCTCTCTCTCACACAGAGACAGACAGACACACACAGACACACAGGACTATCATTTCTCAGTCACTGGACAAGTTCTTATCTCACCATACAGCCGGTTGTCTGAAGAGACGCATCCAGTTTCTGCGTGACAGTTTGGACTGGGTCCCTGCGCTGCCCAGTGACTCCAGTGTAATGATGGGACCTGAACACATACAATGGTGTCAAGCATTAACCCTAGAGCTGGAAGAGCACTTGCATGCATATGTTTTATTTACCCAGACTCAAACTTGCTAAATGACTGAAAGCTCTACTTTGTTATAGTAGGCTGTGTACTTCCTCCATGGAGAGGCCTGTTAGTGGTCTCTCTCTCTCTCTCTCTATTCTAATAGCAGAGACTAAGCAGAGACATGCAAGTGTAGATACAGTAGATAGCGTGGGCATAATTTACAGGGGGTGGGATTGTAACCTCACCAATAATCAAAACCAGTCAGTACAAATCTCTCACATCATACATCATATCATATAATATCATAAATTATACTAACTGTTATAAATCATGATAAAGTGTTTGGTTTTCACAATTCATCGCGTGAGACTTGTTTGCGTCCAACACATTCTCTCAGATTTCTCAAGCACACAGCAGTAACTGCAAGCATGAGATACAGCAAGCGCATGCACAATGAAAAGAGGAAGTATAAAAGAACAAACAACAATTTTACATAAAAAATGCAAATAATAATTGATTCCCAACGGGTACGTTGTTTATTAATACTGGAACAACAATCTTATACATTACAAATTTGGTGCTTGGATTAAAGTGGAAAATTTTATGCCCTTCATCCCATCACTAGATGGGATATGTAGAGCATGTGTGGATGGATGGATGGATGGATGATGGATGGATGGATGGACGGACGGTTGGATGGACAGATGTCCTCAGGCACCCCCACATTGGTGGAGATGTCAACATCGCCATCGTTTAACCCAAAGTTAAGCCCTTGGTAGATACGCACAGTAACTTGTGTAAACAGTATGCAAGTAAAGTAAAGTAACGTGGATGGCGTTACACACTAAGACCTCACAAATATTTACACACGATCAAGGAAGTCATCGACACATCAAAAATGCACATACAGTCTGGCCTGTAAGAATTCTATCCGTGTACAGATCCGTGAATCGATAATTCATCCATTATCTATACCGCTTATTCTATGTGTAGGGGCCAAGGCAACAAGGCAGGGTACACAATGGATGGGGTGCCAACCCATTACAGGGCACAAGCGTGCACACACACTCCCAAACTGAAGGCAATTTGGAAACATCTATCAGCCTACACCACGGACAGAAAAACCCGGAGTACCCAGAGGAAACCCAAGAAGCATGGAAGAACATGTAAACTTTAAAGCACCATGGTCAAAGAAATGTATTCATCAAAACAGAAACATCGTAGCATTTAAGATTCCTACTTTAAGTTGCCTCATGCAAGTCTATTGCAAAATTTGGCAAAATTACTTTTGTATGGCTTGATGCATGTTTTTTTTTTTTAAAACATTACTATCAATTGTCTAATGCAACACAATAGAGCCAAGTACAGTATGTGACCTAGAAGTTCCATTGTTAACTAAAAACAAGCTCTACAACAAAAGGTCTATTAACGCCTGACAACCATCAGCTTAAGTTACTAAGCAAACCAGTTATTTAATAAAGAATTAAAGTTGCCAGCTCATGTTCTATTTTTGTGTGCTTTAGGAAGCCACAAGTTCTATGATTCATGCGTACAAACACATAGTGAGACATCTCTGATGCCAAGATTTATTGTTTGTAGCGCTGTAAGATTTCAGACACATTAATAATCAAATGCATCAGAAAAATTATTCCCTTAAACAGAAGTTCCAGTGATTTTTAAGAAAATCTGACTAACTTTATATAAGATAAAGTACAACACTACCAGTCAAAAGTTTAGACACCCCTTCTAATTCCATGGTCTTTCCTGATTCCTATTGCTTCCTACATTGTACAGTATATGCAATAATCTTTTTTGAACAGCTGATAGAGATGCGTCTGCTACTTACAGTATGCTCTGTAAAGCCTTCATAACGGCTCTAATCTGAGGTAATGTTCTAAATGAACTTCTCCTCTGTAGCAGAGGTAAGTTTTGGTCGTGCTTTGACCTTAGTGTCTTAAAATAACAACGGACTGTTTGAAATGTGTGTTATTTCATAGTTTTGAAAAGAAATCCAGTATTGTTCTAGAATGTAGAAAATCCAAACTTGTGTCTGGTACTGTACATATTGTGTTGCATAAAGCCATTTGAATTTGTCAGGAGGCTTGCAGTAGCTCTACCGCAGCATTACCCGTGTAGTCTACAACTTGTCATTATATTCTTTTCTTTTTTTTTTACCTCATTTAACTAGTAATTTTATCCAAAGCAACTTCAGTTGAGAGGATACAACTGAGCAGTACCTCAAACCAGTCCCTTAACCACTGAGCCGCCATAGCCTAAAGCTGCTCAAGCCATGGAATGCCTCCTGGTGTAGCATGCGTACGAAGGGTCACCAGACCTTACCTTCTCCCTTGAGGAGGTACTTCCACATACAATAGGCCCAAAGCAGCGACAGGAGGCCTGAGATGTAGAACACACTCTCCCAGCCGTACAGGTCCAGCATGAGCGAGCCTACTCCTCCAATCACCAACGTTCTGCACACACAAATTTCTTTCCCTTCAGTACACTGGGTCCTCTTTAATATACAAAATTCCAACCAATAAACTGTAGCTCCATCCTTTAGTTTTACTTGCTGACATCAAAAATTAGAGGAGAGAAAAGACGACGTGCCTGATTGCTGTTCCTCACTTTAAACAGGAGATTAATGCAGCATCAGACCGATATCAAGTCATTAACTTTAGCATAAGGACTAGGTAACTGATATAACATCAAATTATAGATAAATGTAAAAACAAATGACATTTTGAACACAGACAGCGATTTTCACAACTGCCGATGTAAGTGTATAAGAATGATAACTACAAACATTAAGAAACATTTCCTACATTACACTACAGCATTTCATGTGTCCCAGTACACTAAACATATATTTTACCTTAAAATATGGTACTGTGTGAATCCAATTCAATCTCACGCTTCAAACACCCTTTATGATGAATGATCCATTTTATGCTATTATTTATGATTTTACATCATCATTTGTTTATCCATTTACCAGGAAGTTGAATCAACTCAACTTCGGAAAGAAAATGACTATAAAATATAATTGGAAGCAACAATGAGTGGGCCCAAGCACCATTAGCCATCACTACCCGGGTACATGCATTTCAAGGGAATATCCCAATACCATTATGGCATAATTTTAGAAAAGGGGGAATGTTATGTTTAGACCTCCAAAAAGCATCACACTACGATGTCAGTCAATGTGATGTCACTGAATGTAATGTCACTCAATATAAAGCACAGAAAGTTATTAATCACTTTCGGCACAAGTTTAAGGCATTGTGACAGCTGACCCGTTTGAGATATCAAAAATCCCTCTGTAATTTTGCATCCTCAATGTCTTGAGATCACTTAGGCCCGGTTTAGTGGTGATGGCATAAATTCCCTAGGAATACAATTGTTTCAAAATCAAATCCGTGCGTTTTGCAAACGACCCAAAATAACGGACTTGCTGTTGAATTGAGCCCATGACAGGCACTGCAAAAGTTGTTCGGCTGAATGAGCTCTAAGTGTGTAAGGGGTTTCGTGTGCGAGATTTTTTGAGCATGTTAAGCATGGGGTGGAAAAAAATCCTTAGGAAAACAATATGGCCCTTCACACACCATTGACGGCATAGAGCTGATGTCATAGTGCTTGGGCCCTAATATAAAAAAACATAACTTTCTATAAAGGACATACTCATAGATGAGGTCACCCTTAAAGATACCCAAATCTCATATTGAAGCTATATTATTAATTTGAAGTAATACATTAGAATTACCATAAAGAAGACCTATTGTGCAAAATTCAATTTCGGGTGATTTTGGACGTTCAGATGGGTTTTTCATGTGCGGGAACATTTTAGATTTTTGTACTGGCCAGGATTTAAACAAGCCAGTTGGATTTTCCTATTTATTGTTATCTCATATAAGCAGAACCCTGCCCCCAGCTTGTTGCTTATCTGGCAGGGTGTGGCTTAGAAGTAGCTATTAACATGAACACCGAAATGACGCATTTGAAGGGAGAGTGAAACACTGCATTATTTGACTAGTATTTCACCTGGATCATTAACAGACACACTTAGGGGGAGCTCTGTGGCCAGTGTTAACTTAAAAGAAATAGTAAAATATTGGACCTTGAGTTGAGTTGGGATTGGAGTTGGATCCCAACTCAAGAAAAAGAACCATGTTTGTTTGTATGTTTGTTTGCTCACGTGTTTCCTCCGACCCACGTGACGTCACCGACCATTTTTTTCCAACCATTTACCACTCGGAGGAACAGCGCTATCCGCTCCTTCCGCATAAGCGAGCTCACAGACGCCCTTGACTGGCTTGTAGAGCCGTCGTTAATTTGGGAGCGCGAAGTACCTCTCATCCCTCCCCCCTGAGAGAGCTCGGCCAATCAGCTCTCTCTATGCCTCCGGCTGTG
>JAQMYJ010000015.1:13519138-13537754 GCA_030014305.1 Clarias laeviceps
ACTCTGTTGTGCATAATAATTTGGAACAGTGCATTTTCAGTTTTTTATTTTTTAAATAAATATTGTTATCAATAGGAAGTTTGTTCAATAAAATTCAAATTATACGCTAATGGTTGATAACTAGAAAATTATACTGACTGTCATTTGCATTGACAAATTATGAAAATCAGAGAAAGATATCATTTGCATAATAATTTGGAACGTAGTGTAGACTCAGTTCAGCATATGAAATCTACAGTATGAGACTCACCCCAGATACGAGCCACTCCCTACTGTGCTCATGAGGAAACCACGCTCACTCTCCACCACTTTCTGTGAGCACAGACTAGCCAGAGATGGGTAGTGAACACCTGGAGAAGAAACAGAAAAAAACAACCACAGAGATTTAGAAGCCTGCATTAGCATCTGAGAACAGTGAGCTAGTCCAGATGCTAAATGTGTTCGCTGACAACAACAAAAAAAATAAATAATCAATCAACCGTGAGCGAGCAGTTGGAACCACAATACCCAGGTAGCAAAGACATAACAGATAAAATGTAGCCCATAAAACAATATTTTTATGTCTACTTCCTCCTGCATCAGAGAACGATAGTGGTAAAGCGTTCCCAGGACAAGAACTTGAGTGCAGGGTCACAATAATGTCACTCATTATTGCTTTACAACCTACCTCTTTAACACACAAAATGATTTCTAATTCATAGGGTAATTTTCAGCTGTCTATGAACAAATAAATCGATAACTGGTCATGTTGATCACCCTCAAGTAGTTTAACACTCAAACATAGCTTTCCAGATTTCTTTCTTTTGTAAAAGGTTTGTTTCTAATCACAAATAAAGACTGTTCTGCTGAGTGCAGTTTTAAAGCCACAGCAGCTCTGAGGTTTTGAGAAGCTAAATCAGATTTCCAGCTCTTCCTGAAGATGATTATTAAGAGTCTTAAAGACTGCAGTGGGACGACAATCTAATGAGTGACTCACGCGATCCATCACTTACCCTGCAGGAGGCCCATCAGGAAGCGGGACACGGTCATGGAGAGAATGGGCTGCGAGCAGAAGTGGGCCAGGATGGGCGTGAATGCTGTCATGGCTCCCCATGCTGTAGCAGACAGCAACATGACTTTTTCTCCTCCCACCCTATTTACAACAACATAAACAAGAGCCATGGACGCAGTTTTAGTGAAGAATTTTAAGGGAGTCATTTTAAGACCTAAGAAGAGTTAATGGAATGTTGGAAATGAAACCTACACACACTGTATTACTTGAACAATTCCTACTAACCACAGTAACATGCTTAGACATGAAACAACTAAATTAAATCTGATTAAGCCAGCTATTTTTTTTTTGTTTATAAAGATGTGGCAAATTGCAGTAAGTGTCAGAAAACTGTCATAGAACATAAACCATCCGTCATTTATTACTAACAAATCCAACTATGTCCACTGACACGCAACATTCTGCAAATAGTTACTTTACAATAGTTTGCTTTTTCAGTTCTGCCAAGGCCCTGTTTTGCATAACCATTCAAAGCAGGCGGACATCACAGCTAAAATGTTTGACACATTATGTCACACTTTCAAAGACCAACCAGTTCCTATTCGAACATTAAAAAAAAAAAAAAAAAAAACGGGTTTAGATCTCGTCAATCTCGACTAGCCAGTTTCCTGACCTGTCACTGATGTAGCCACCGAGGACCTGAGTGAAGCAGTAGCCCCAGAAGAAGCTGCCAAGAACCATGCCCGACTCCCTTTTGGACCAGCCGAAGCGCTCTGCCATGCTCACGGCGCAGATCGGCATGGCCACACGGGCGCAGTACAGGAGACACGTACCCAACAGCAGCACCACCGTCCATATCCGTGCTACCGGCCTACACAGAGAGAGAATATGATGAGGATCAGCGCTGTGGACAAGACTAGAGCGGACAATGAGCGTTAGGCAACACAGCTGATATTGCACATATTTCAGATAGTGGCAATGACACTGCGTTCTTTTAATCTAAGGCATAAACGCACAAACACAGTGTTTCCAGTATAGGTTTCACATCCATCATAACACATGTTACTCAAAGTTATTCAAGATGAATAAGTGAAGGTGTATAAAGATAAATAGGAGTCTTAAATAAAATAAAATAAAAAATCCAGATTAAATGCACTTACTAGGCAATAATGTTTAAAGACGATTTTGTGATTACAATGTTTATAAATTGTGACATAGGCTTAAACTATTAAAGCTATGGATTATTCAATTAAATTATTCATTCAATTATACAAATTTATTCTTAGTTAGATTTCAGTTTCACAAAACCTGAGCATCCAGCCACACATATACACTACATACCCATATACTGTAACATTTATTACAAGTCAAAACTTTGTAAACCCCTTATAACTCCATGGTATTGTAAAACAATGCTGAAGGCAACTAAAATATACAATAACCTCCGTTAAACAGTTGATATTGATATGTGTCTGCTTATGCTCTGTAAAGTCTTCATAACGGTAATGGTGCGGTTTGTTAATTTTTGATTTTTAATTAACTAATTCCATGTGTTAGTTTTATTGTGTTAGTTTAAAATAATCGTCTGTGTGTGCATGGAGTTTGCATGTTCTCCCCGTGCTTGGTGGGTTTCCTCCTGGTACTCCGGTTTCCACCTACAGTCCAAAGACTTGCAGATTAGGCTGATTAGCTTTCCCAAATTGCCCGTAGTGTGAGGGTGTGTGTGTGTGTGTGCCCTGCGATGGATTGGCACCCTGTCCAGGGTGTACCCTGCCTCATGCCCTAAGCCTCCTGGGATTGGCTCCAGGCCCCCCGCGACTGAATACAGGATAAAGCGGTATAGATGATGAGTGAATGGGAGTTTAAAATAATAATAACTAGAGAGGCACATTTCCTGAAGAAAATGTGAGTGGTGCTTGCCTTCGCTTCGCAAGCACCACTAATAATAATAATCAAATATAGTATTGATCCAGAATGTAGAAAATAAATACAAAGTAGTGACCAAACTTTTGACTGGTATTGTGTGTTTCATCTGTAACACTACACAACACTCTACTTCATTTATCATGACTTGTCTGATGTAACAAGTGTTTTTGTTTTATTTAGATACAATGTTTCAGGTAACAAATGTTCATCTCACTTCAAAGCAGAAGCACGCGCGCGCTAATTAACAGTATATAAACGACGCATGACGTATTTAAACCTCGATCCTACTGTATACTTCTATGAGTTTGAGATTCATGCACAGACTCGTACACCTCTGTCTCTCCCTCTCGGCGTCTCACCTGGTCCAGTTCTGATTTGACTCGGGCCACTTTTTCTGATGTCCAACTCCTTCCAAATTCTCGGGGCTGTCTTTAACACCGGCCAGGTCTGGACTTGAGTTCTTGCCATGCTTTTGTAGAATTGCCATTCAACAAGAAGCTTCTTTCTCTTCGCCGCCGCCGCCGCCTTCTTTCTTTCTTTCCTTCCTTCGTGAGGTCTTCCGAGTTTTAGTTCTTTAGACAGAACGGCTTTAAAGTAGTCTCTGTCTCACTGTTACCTCGCAGTAAAATCATCTCTGTGTGGCTCTTCAGCAGCTTCCGTTTTACCGCCTGCGATTCTAAACGGGTGCTTCTTGCCTTTCCTGATTAGCGATCATCCACGTGTCAGCGATATTTTCTCTCTCTGACTCTTTCTCCCTCTCTTTCAGCCACGCAGTCAGTCCAGCCCCACAGCGCGCGCTTCAACCAGGAAGTAACGTGACTCAGCCCCTTTTTACCAAAATAAACAGCGAGCACAAGGAAACGCAGAATAGCTCGAAACGTTAAATATATCTTACTGTAGGTTTATTCGCAACCCAGATCGAGGCTGTAACGAATGAAAAACGACCTAAAGGCGACAAAATAACATCTCGATCGACCTGCGTTCAGCACAGTTCCTCCACCACCTCTCTCTCTCTCTCCCGCCAGCACACTGAAGATCCCGGTGTGATCTCAGCTCTGTGTCTTTATCCACGTCCTGGAGGTTCTGTGTAGCTGATGATCAACATCACATACACCAGCTGTAACTCCTTCCTTATTGGCCCACTCTAATAAACACTGCATGCCCATTAACGATCAAGATCTATACTACTAACAAACAGAAATATGCAAGAACCATTTCTTAAATTTAAAAAAAAAAGTGTGTTTTAATACTTGTTTAAAGCATCTGAGAAGTCACTTATTGAACTCTATAAATCATACAATGTAAGCAGGGAAAATATTATCTTCACAGAGCAGATGATCCTCCATAATACTAACACTTTTACAAAATGTTCTCCTTTTTCTCTCCCCCCACATCTCATTATAGGCTACTCCTTTGCACTGCACATAAAGTTACATAAGCATCCCGTTCCACCATCCCCCATTTGATCCGTCCTGTTGAAATGATTCACACTAAAGTGGAAAGGGATCCACAGATGAGGTAAGAAAACCTGAATAGTACACTTAACCGATGTGTGAAGACGATGAGGTGTAGGACATAATTATGTCAAAAAATATCTCCAGTAATATTTCTGAATAGTTGTGGATAGAGTAGACAGAACAGCAATTCTCTTCAGAACATAATATCTAAAAGTCAACTCGGTAATCTGTGCCAAATAGAAAAATCATAACATTTGTCTCTGTGTTTCCAAAGTGTTCCTGTTTTGGCCATAAAACAGATTTGAATTACAAACATTCCCATTTGCACGACCCATTTAATGCAAAAAAGTCTCTGATAAGCAATAACAACTATAATTGTGCTAAACAGAAAAAAAACAACAAAAGAAATCAGTCACTGACTGAATATAAATAGCGAAAGGGGAGGCAAAAATGTCCACTTTATTTCCCACACAAAGTTACACTGAGCAGGCTTCGTGTTCGTCTCTATTTGGGGTCCTCGATAGTGCCCTTGCTCAGATCAGTCATTTTAGGGTATTTGACTTTCTTCTGGTCCAGTTCATTCTGAGCCCACAACAGAAGCTTTAGGAGTTTCGCCAGTTTGGGCGTCGACTCTCGGTTCTCGTAGTCCAGGACAGCCTGGTTGACTTCACTCCATACCTGTTCATACATAAGTAGTGAATTAGTATCAACCAGTGAGGACAATACCTTATGACAAATACACACACACACACACACACACACACACACACACACACAACACTTATATGTCTCAACAATAAAAAAGGGACATCATATCCAAAATATGCTTTTTAGTGATTCGGATTCGTCTCTTATGTGTCGATCTACAAACAAAAAAGTGAAAAAAATAAACATTCCCTGCTTTGGAACTTCTAATTATTGGAATACTAATTTCTGTATTGGTCAAGGCTTAAACAAGTCAAATATGAGGACACCCTCCTCTTTTAGCTTTTTGATCAGCTCTGCCGATCTCTGGTAGGGCATGGCCCAAAAGTAGCTCATTACTATTTAATAATAACAATAATACTAATTATTATTATTATTATTATTATTATTAATATTATAATTATTAATTAGTTGTCACATGTACCTTACAGCACAATGAAATGATTTACATAAACACTGAAACATCATGAAACAATGTAAAAAAGAAAGCATTTTTTTGAAGAATATTTCAGATAATGAATTAATAAACACACTTTGGGTGACATCTGAGACCTATACATTGTTTTAAAAGAATGAGGAAAAGAAATCAGTGATTACATCCATAATGCAGTTTTTGGCCTTACAAAATGTTTCCCAAAATAAAATAAAAAAAGCAATTTCCTTCTCTTTAGGAAGCACAACTGGGTACCTCCTGATTATGTTATCATATTTATTTTAACTTCATCATTTTTTAGTTACATAACCATCACCCCCCCACCATCTTATTTTATAGTACAGTTACAATCTTACACAGCCAGGCCAGGGGTTCAAAAACTTTCTTATGCCAAGTACACCTTTAACAAACAGGACAAACACGAGAGAAAAAAACGGGACAGACGTTAAATTTTTATTAACAAGCAACATCATTGAAAGACAAATAAATGTTAATGGTTATTAATGTTTGGAACTTTCCAAAGAACCCCTTTCACATGGTCATTACAATCCATGCATTGTTATTTTCAGATTTCACATTGAGAACCACGATTAAATATTTGAAAATCACCTTCTGTCTCTGCATCATGTTAAGGAGATCTCCAAACGGCGACTCCTCTGGGTTATCAAAGGCCAGCAACGCCAGCGTGCGCTCCATCTCAGACAGACACTCTCTACTCTCCTCGCCCTGCTCTGCCAGCTGCGTCTGCGCAAACTCTAGCGCCGCCTCAGTCTCCCGCAGGCGGATCAACTCGATCAGGTGCTGCTGCTGCAAAGACACAGAAGGAGGTGCTTAATTTTCACACAGACACACTAGAAAGCTCAGCAATTGAAACAAAACACCCATGATATAGTAAAACCAGCAGTTATTTCTATGTCATTGTGGATGCCAATGTAAAGGCAGTGTTTACTCAATGCATTTCCAAAGTTCAGAGCTATTATTAAAAGCTTGAAGCACATATGTTTTTTTTTTACCTGGAGATGGAAGTATAGGTAGCGATTAGTATCTAGAAGTTCAGGATGCAGACTGTTGATCAGCGCAATGGCCTCCTGAATCTGGCCCTTCAGAATCATCTCTCTGATCTTGATTCTCTCATCTAGCGAGTCCAGATCGACGCTCGGCTCAATTCCTGATTCCAGGCGGAACTTCTCTGCCGCCTCCTTAAAACCTTCTGGAAGAAAATAAACAAACAACAGTAAGTGTACATGGTGGTAGCTTTTCAGGACAATAAATATCAAACAAACAAAACAACCCAGAGCACCTGTCACCAGATAGTTCATGATGAGCCGATTCATGTCCGCCCGCTGAACGTGGACGTTGTTGAGCTTTTCCATCCATTCCTCTCGAGTTATGTCCTCGGGCTTTTCGGCATAACTCATCATTGAGAGTCTTGAGGAGTAAACAAGTTGTGATAATTAAATAAACAAGTAAACAAGTAAGAGAATAAACTTCAGATCAGCAGAAGACTCAACTTCATTGAATCACACAGATTAGATCTTGGTAACTTCCCTTAGAGCAGACCACAGCTGCAGCATCTCATAAAAGTAAGA
Organism: Clarias laeviceps; assembly: GCA_030014305.1. NCBI lineage: Eukaryota > Metazoa > Chordata > Actinopteri > Siluriformes > Clariidae > Clarias > Clarias laeviceps. The sequence continues at coordinate 13,526,240 of JAQMYJ010000015.1, forward strand.
ACTAACTGTATATTGCTGACTTTTTAATCAGATTCAAATCATGTCATTATACTGAATACTACTACAATCATAATATAATTAAGGTCTAATGTGCATCCAATAAGCATTTATCACATCTCCTTTAATATGAAATGTAAAGTAAGAATGCAGTGAGCTGAGCAGGACCATCACTCTGATTATTCAGGCCTTCCCTAAAACCACAACACTGAAGCCTTCACGTCCAGCAAAACAACACACAACACAAGCGCTTTCTCTCGCCCTAACCAGTCTAATATCACTATAACTACCGACTGCTAACCAGCCGAAACACGTAGAATTAATCCTGCTTTAACAAGACTAGCGCAGTAAGCGTGTTTATAAAGTGAACGTCAGTAAATTTTACCTGATACTGTTACTGCTGAACAGCAGCTCGTAGTGCAGGCGAGCGCGGCCACAAAGACTTTCATCTCGCGCGATTTCCTGACGAACGAGATTGCGCGTGTTGCCAGATGCTTCAAATTCACATCATATGAACATTCTAGGGAAGGAGTTCTTACACTTAATATTTAATGGTCCGGGTTGTTATGCATTAACTAACTATTGTATTATTTTATTGCATGTAACTATATGTAACTATTATATCATAGTTCTCTTTATTATAAATTTCCCATCTGTAATAAAGAGATCTATAATATAATATGAGAACTATAGGCAGCATGGTGGCTTATTGGTTAACACTGTCACCTCGCACCACCAGGGTCCACCTGCTAATTGGTGTTCCCGAATAGCCCCTACTTGGACTACAGAGGTTCCTATATCCACTATACTTCCAAAAGTATTTGCTTGCCTTCCTTCACATATTCTTAATGCATAGGATTTAATATTCCAATTCAATTTTATTTGTATAGTGCTTTTAACCATTGTCATTATCCCAAAGCAGCTTTACATAATCAAAAAAAATTATGGAAGTTTGGATAAAATGTGAATGTGTATGAATCAGAATGATCAGATTGTCACTGATGAGCAGGCCGAGGGCGACGGTGGTTTAGGAAAAACTCCATGCGACGGCAATAGAAACCTTGAGAGGAACCAGACTCAACAGGAAACCATCCTCATTTGGTAGATAACGGATAGCATGGATTGATCTGCAGTCATATTTTGTGTTAGGCAGATGAAAGTTCAATATAACAGTTGATGCCTTTAAGTTAATATGGAGTCCAGTTCGTTATTGGAGGCTCAGGTTGACTGTAGGAAATTCCAGTCCTGAACTATTGAGCGACTGCAGTCACAAGTCCTCAGAGAACAGCTGTCAGCATCAGCCGAGGCCAGGACCATCTTTATGGTAAAGTGGAACCGTCACCACACACATCCCAAGCAGACCACACAGAGTATTCACACGACGAGATCGCCTACCAGAAGCGGGGCACCAGGACGAGTCAGACAGGTCCAGAGGGCAGAGAGGGTCTGGATCACTGGCAGCTCAGGAGTGACGTGTAGCTTGACAGAAAGGCAGGGAGAGGGAGAGAGAAAGAAGTGAAAAGAGAGAAGAGAAGAGGAGAGAGCAGAAGAGAAGGAGAGAAAACAGTTAGGTTTGGTCACAATCACATAAAGTATAAGGTGAATGTATTTGTAGTGCACACTGCAAGCAGGGATTCTGGCAGGACTAACTATGACAACTTAACTAAAAACTTTCCACACTGTTTAGGAGTGTGTTTATGGCCTGGCTCGCAATCTCCGCTCTAATTCATTCCAAAGATGTTAAATCAGGTTGAGGTCAGTACTCTGTGCAGGCCAGTCAAGTTCTTCCACACCAAACTTGCTCATTCATGTCTTTATGAACCTTGCTTTGTGCACTGGTGTGTAGTCATGTTGGAACAGGAAGGAGCCATTCCCAAACTGTTCCCACAAAGTTAGGAGCATAAAATTGTCCAAAATGTCTTGGTATGCTGAAGCATTAAGAGGTCCTTTCACTGGAACTAAGGTGCCGAGCCCAACTCCTGAAAAACAACCCCACATCATAATCCCCCCTCCACCAAACTTTACACTTGGCACAATGCAGTCACACAAGTACCGTTCTCCTGGCAACCGCCAAACCCAGACTCGTCCTTCGGATTGCCAGACAGAGAAGCGTGATTTGTCACTGCAGAGAACATATCTCTACTGTTCTAGAGTCCAGTGGTGGTGTGCTTTACACCACGGCATCCGATGCTTTGCATTGAACTTGGTGATGTAAGGCTTGGTTGCAGATGCTCACTTCATTAAGCTCTCTACACACTGTTCTTAAGATAATCTAAAGGCTAAATGAGGTTTGGATGTCTGTAGCTATTGACGCTGCAGAAAGTTGGCAACCTGTGTGCACTATCTGTCTCAGCATCCGCTGACCCCGCTCTGTGATTTTACGTGGCCTTCCACTTTGTGGCTGAGATGCTGTCATTCCCAAACTCTTCGACTTTGAAATTTCACGACTGGACTTATTGCACAGGTGGCATCCTATCACAGAACCATGCTGGAATTCACTGAGTTCCTGAGAGCAATGGGCTTAACTACTTAATATAAGCTAGGTGGTCATCATGTCATTGCTGATCAAAATTTTTTTTTGGAGTGTTTACTTCAAAGCATGCTTAAATATTGGTATATTTCAATCCGAAAAGAAAAATGGTGCAAACATTTATTTCCATCATTATAATCACTATTTGTAATAATGTGAAAAAATGGTGCAAACAATTTATGCTAAAACTATGAGTGGAAACAACACTCTTTGTGTGTGTGTGTGTGTGTGTGTGTGTGTGTGTAATGGATTGGCACTCTGCCCAGGGTGTACCTCATGCCTAAAGTCTCCTGGGATAGGTTGCAGTTTTCCAGGCCCCTGTGCAGCGCTGTGGCCTCACACCTCCAGGGTCGAGGGTTCAATTCCCACCTTGTTTCTGCATCCGTGGAGTTTGCATGATATCCTCGTGCTTGGTGGGCTTCCTTCAGGTTTTCTCCCCCAGCCCAATGACATGCAGATTAGGATAATTGGCATTTCCAGATGTAGACTGTAACGTGTGTGCTTGTGTGCCCTGTGTTGGATTGGCAATCCGTCCAGGGTTTGGCCCTGCCCTGTGCCCCAAATCCCATGGGATAGGCTTCAGGCCTCCTGTGACCCTGTAAAGGGTAAGCAGTATGGAAAAATGAGTAAATGACTAAATACTAAATTACATATATTCGTCTACACTGCCTAATACTGTATACAGGGTCACAGGGGCCTGTAGCCTATCCCAGGAAACTTAAGGCATGAGGAAAGTTACACCTTGGACAGGGTGCCAATCCATTGCAGGGCACACACGACGGGCAGTTTGGGAATGCCATTTAGCCTGATCTGCATGTCTTAGGAGGAAACCGGAGTACCCAGAGGCAACCCACCAAGCAGGTGGAGAACATGCAGAGGTGGGAATCGAACCTGGCCGGGAATCAAACCCAGACCCTGAAGATGCAAGGCAATAATGGTAACCACTAAGCCACCGTGCCGCCTAAAAGTACATATATTACTTCATCTATTTATGAAGAAATTCTGTTTGTTTTTGGTGGCCAGTGGTGTTGGCACAGGTAGTACCGTCACAGGTGTGTCACAGGCATTCCTCACTGAAGCATCATCAACTTTTGTCAAACTAAGAAGACAAAACATATATACATCATATTTACATTTTTTTTTTAATTAATATTACTTAAATCATGTTTATTTAAACATATACTATGCAGTTTTTTTAGTAATTCCAATTGCATTTAATTAAAGATAGTTTACAGTTTAATCACAGAAAACTATCATCAGCTGATACTATATCCCAGCCCCCCGTGTGTGTGTTTGTGTGTGTGTGGTCGGTCTCTTTGTTTGCACAGCTGATGAGGGACATTTGTCCTCTCGTTTTTATTTGGAAACCTAGAAGGCGATGGGATGGTGAGACAGGTCACGTGGTGCCTCACAGGCTTTCGTCATAACGAAAACGGATTCCCTCGGTGTGTTTCCGCTCGTGACGTCAGTCTCCGAGTCCTTTCTCCAAAGCGAGGTGAAGCGTTTCCGATCTCCGGCGCGTGAATGTCTGAATAACGTCTCCTGCAACACGGAACAGAAATCCCGGAGAAAGTGTTTCCAACAGCGCACTGACGCCCTCTGTAGAAGTTTCCTCATCTTTCTTCTGAAGGTAGGACACTGTGCGCTGACTGTAGTTAGACTACCGCGTCTCAAATCCTGGAGCTTCACTAGCTAGCTGTAGCATTTGTGCTAGGGTTGGATTATGGAGCAGCGCTGACAGCTAGCCGTGTAAACTAAACTGCTGCTAACCGACGGTTGTGTGAGTGAATGGTGGTGGTAGATCACAAATTACTGAGGGTTTTTAAATATTGTGCACTGGACATGAGGAAAAAACTGCCGGTCGATGGGATGAGCAGTGCGCTGGTGTAGGGAGCAGAGGGTAATTTGGAACTCGGACGGTGTGTGAGACGGATTAAGGGCTCTAAATCCATCCGGTCGGTTAAACCCTGTGAATACGTAATATATACAACATGTCCAACATTTCCTCGAATATTTAACACCTTTATTAATATATGGTTAATGATGGATATTCATATGAATACTAGAAATGTTTAATTTAGCCAAGCATAGTCATGTATTAGGGTTTTAAAGCTTGTGTTTATTGACATTATTCATTTCCCAGTGTCAGTCTCTCATCTGCTTTCATTTTCAGTTTAACTTTAAATAACTTTCTACACAAAAGTCTATTCACCCTATTGACATTTTAAACCAAATCTATATTATTTTGTCTTTTTTTTCCCCCCTGAAGTATACTATTGAAAACTGATTGGAGTCATACTGCAATCTTCAGACATGTGTATGTGTGTGTTCAGGGTGTTTAAGGGCTGTGGTTTGTGTACACTGCAGTTTTCACCGCCATCTCTTATAGATAGCCTGTACAGAAAACAGCCCGGATACGCATTAACACGATTTTCTAATAATAATAATAACATGTATTTATAAGCGCCTTTCAACCACAGGACACTTTACATTGAAGGCAGAAACCTCAGACAATCAATTAATAAGAATTAAGAACAAAATAAATAAAAAATAATAAACAATAAACACAATTAAATATTCATGTACAAGGTCACCTGTCACACGAGGCAGATACACCCTGGATAGGGTGCCAATTCATCGGCGAGTATATACACACACACAGACATACACACATAAAGGGGAAATGTGGGAATGCCAATTAGCCTTATCTGGACTGTGAGAGGAAACCAGTGCACCCAGACGGGAGAACATGCAATCTCCATGCATACAGACCCGAAGCGGGAATTGAAACCTCGACCCTGGAGGTTCTATGTCATTGTGCCAACCACTATGCCATCGTGCCACCAAGGTTGATGTATATATATATTTTATATATATAAAGTTGCATGGGGTATATATATTTGTTGTTGTTAGTCTTTCGGCTGCTCCCTGCATCCAGTGGCTGGGGTTTGGGCACTGGCTGGGAATCGAACCCGGGCCTTCCGCATGGCAGGCGAAAAACCTACCACCATATATATATTTAATATATATAAAACAGCAATCCCGTTTGGCCTGCCAATGGTGGCTGGTGTAACGTCATCACCTTTTATATCATACTTTGAGGTAGTAATGTATCTGCCGAGTCATTGGAGCAGCAGCAGCAGAATTGACCACACACTCCAATCTCAGGTAATGGTAGCACGCAGGCGTCAGGATCTGCATGCGGGGGTATAACATAAAATAAAATGAATCAATCAATAAAAGTTGACAATCCATATGTAGAAGTCAATTAAGTGATTCATATGAGTAATAAAAAAATAAAGTAATGCATAAAACAGACACTAAAGCTGCTATGCTAAACTAAAGAGATGAGACTTGTCAGCTGTTTTAGATGGATTAACAGTGTCGAATGTTAAGAGGGAGTTCGTTCCAGAGCCTTGGCCCCCCTCTAGAGAATGCTTCAGAGCCCATTGTGGTAAGATACAGCCTGGTACTGATAGAAGGCCAGCTGAGGCAGATCGAGCAGGGACATCATGAGTTCAGTCAGGTACATCGGAGCAATGTTATGTAAGGCTTTAAATGTCAATAAAAGAGTTTTAAAATGAGCATGATAAGATACCGAGGGTCAGTGAATTAACAGAGATGTTCCGATGTTTCTGACTGCATAATAGTTCTGGCTGCAAAATTCTGAATAACCTGGAACAGCTGTAAATGCTTGTTGGGGCCAAATAAAATCTCATTACAGTAGTCAATGCAAGATGTAATGAGTGTTGACCAGGCCCTCAGTGCTCGCCACGGGAGGGAGAAACCTCTCGTTTTAAGCATAATGTTCAACGTGAGGTATGTTTGGTGTTAGGAGTAAGGTAATAGCTGTTTTCCTCATGTTCACTAGTCTTTAGTTTATTATATTTTCTATTCACATTAGAAATAACAAGTTAACACAGATCTCAGAGCTTCCCCAAAATGTATCTGTTAATGCTCTAATTAATGCATTAACTCTCAGACACTGAAACAACACAAAAATGTTTTTGTTTTTTTCTATGTAAATGACATTAGTGTTAAACAAGCCTGGGCATGGTATCTTCTTATATGATGTCACAATAGGGTAAAAATCTAATAGACTGGTTTGAGCTCTGGCTAATGAAAAAAAAATTTGGAAACAGTAAAACAAAAAGCTAATTTTGCACAGCAGGTCCCCTCTAAATGGGGAAAAAACCTATGTAGCTATCTAAGAAGAAAACCTTTTTATATAGTCTTGTTTGTCTATTTTGGTGTTTGCTCATCCTTAAAAACCGCTTTATTCTGGTCAGGATCATAAATTGAAGTCAACCCCAGGACCACTGGGAGTGTGTAGGAATACACTCTGGGCAAAACATCACTCCAGTCCAGGGCACCATATGTGTGTGTGCACACATACACACTAACTTGGACATACTCACCAACTCCTACACATATTACACTTACTCGCCCTTGTACATAATGTCCATGAACCTTTATATGCTGGCACAGATGTTAAACCAGGAGTTAATCTGCTACATTTCATCCAGTTCAAATGCTGCTGATTAAAACCATTTAGATGGCTTAAAGCTCAGCATTGAATTCCTAAGTTTGAAATCTTTAAATGTAAACACAGTTGTTTCTTATTGCAGGTTCTGTGATGTTTAGAGTACAGAATTGTATGTACATTCCCATTTAAAAGGATCGAAACTGCAAGGTTTGTCCTTTTTGTTTTTGCTTTAAATAAAAAAGAAATAATTTTTGAATATATAAGTTTTTTTTGAGCTCAAAAGATGAATCAGAAGATCGACCAGAATTACGGCCTTTACTTCTACCTAGATGGGTTACACAAATGGTCACTATGATGACGGACCACCCAAATTGTGTCTCAACCGTAAATAACACAAAAAATGGTTTATATCCCTTTCTTGCAATAACAGCATCAAGGCAGTGACATCATGAAAAGGTTGCCTACTTCTTCTGGGATGCTTTTCCAGATTTATACTACTGTAAAGTATATTTCAGCTGTTGTTGTTTGTTTTAGGGAGTTTTCCTTATTTTTTTGTGCTCATTTGGAATCTCAGAAAGGTTAGGTGATCGACTTGGCCAGGCTGAAACCTTCCTCTTTTTTTCCCTTGATGAAGTTCTTTGATGTGGTGTGCAGTGTGTTTTGGGTCATTGTCTTGCTACAAGATGATTGGTGCATTACTTTGTAAATTGAGAGAGAATGTTTCTCTAATTTTCGGAATTTATGATTTATGTCGTTTATGTCATTTATGTTGTGGCTTGGTTTTTATCTTTCTGCTGTCTAATCTTCTTCAAATGAAGACTAAGATACTTTCTTGGTGATTTCACTGAGTGGGAGGGCTTAAACACAGGCCGTAAAGCTGTAAGTAATTTAACAGATGTTGATGTCAATATTAGAAAACAAATGCTGATATTCTCATTTAGCATCTCCTATTCAACTTTTGATTTCAAACCTAAATGTAAAGCAGTTTAAAGCAAAGCCATTGCTGTTCCAATTCTTTTGAAAGGTGTGTGTAAATACAATAATAATGCAATAAATGAATGACATTGAATGACAGTGTAGAACATTATTGACCAATAGTAACACTGTTAAAGTTTTTCTGTGCAGGCTGTGATTTAAATTTTAATACAGTGGAACCGTGGTGTGGCTTTTGTGAATAATTGGATTATTCCCTAATATAAATCTGTGCTATGATCATAGAAGATTTACTTATTGTTGGAAGGGCTTCATGGCTGCTAACAGTATATGAGTCTTTGTCCTTCCTGTTTTCTAGTCAGTGTTCAATGAACCACAAGCTCTGTGGAATAGACTAGGATTGAAATGGTGAATAATGGCTGAGATGAAGGCAAGGAGTGAGAATGTGTCGAGGATGTGCAATCAGGAAGACAGATGCTCTCTGGCAGGAAGTGGGAACACAGCTGGAGAAGAGCTGGTGTTGATGAGCCTGAGCCAAATACATGTGCTGATTCCTGTGACATTTGAATCTTAACCATGTCCTTAGAATAAACTAAATCTTAGTGGTGCATTGCAGTTGCAATGCCACTAATAATAAGTGAGTAGTCTAGCAAAGAAACGAATGTCAATCCGTCGTCACAACTTTGTTTCCTTTCGTTTGTATAAGGAGCATCAAACTTGGATACAGTACCTCTTTTACCTCAGCACAAACCTCAGATGTTGAAACATGAGATATTCATTTCGTTAGTTTGGTCAATATTTTGAACAGATTGGACTTAATCAAGCATGGACAAATCAGTTGCCATATGGGGGAAGTTTTTTATTTTTTATTTTTTTAATTGACAACAAAGAACGACCCTGTGCCTTATGGACGTTTATAAAAACAAAAGCTTTCCATCGGTGTGTGTGTTTAAAAATTATTGCATTTGAATTCTAAAATCCCACCACCTGCTGCACTACATACATTAACCGATGAGGAATCTGGTTGATGATAAAGCATCTGTTTGTCTGTCTGTTTGCATGTTTTTTGTTTAAACCAGGACGATTCATTTGTGTGCGTGAATAATAGAGAAACTTTTTAAAAACGGGAGATAAACTCTGGGCAATACACCTCTTTTTGGATGTTCAGGTAAAAGCATAAAAAGCACAATATAGAAACAGTAACATTAACTGTCCTTAAACATGTCAGGAGAATGCAAATTCTGACTCAAATTGGTTTTATGTGAAGTGAGGGCTGAACTACTTCTCATAGCTCAAATGTTGGTGATTACTTTTGGTCAAAGGACACAAACACAATTGCATACACGTAAAAAAAATTATCTTACTCTTACCTTATGTCTCCATGCACTAAACAAAAACTATAATATATAAATGAAAAATTTCATTACATTACAGCTACTACTTTCAGGCCTAGTCCGTTTGGGTTACTGCAATTAAATCATGGGACTGGCTAACACCCACTGGGTTATAGCTGAAGAGGTTACAATTTATCTCTGTCTGTCACAGCTGAGTGTTATGAAAGTGGAAGATGATCTGTCAGGAAATTTGACAAAATGTCATGAGTTCAGTGTGCTAACTGGTGATAAAAACCACACAGCATTGCTTAGCCACAACAGGATGACTAAGCCTACTCTTAGATACTATATGAGTTAGTACCGCAGGCTGTGCTTATGCTCCAAGCCCAAAGATTATGTTTACTTCGGACAGCTTGGAAATTATTCGGAGCATAATAATACACACACAAATTCAATTAATAATGATGATAAATTCAACTAATGCTTCCTTCTCTAATCTTGTCTTGACGTATTAGCTGAGGAGGGTGAGATCTATAGGTGGCAGTGATGCAACCTACAGATCTCCAACTAGACACTGAGTAGTACTGAGGGGAAAATATGTAGAGAAAATAAATGTGTGTGTGGACGTACCGGATAAAGCAGATGAAGAGTTCAAGACTGTATGTTTAAACAGCGCATTTGCATTAAGCGTATGTTTACTAGAATGCTGATATCACACATTTCCATAATAACCAATAAGGTTTGTTTTGAATCCTTTTCAGTCTCTGGATCGAACCAGCCTGCTGACAATCCAGTTCCCCTTTTGCCATCCTTATTTTCAAAAAAAAATCTCTCGCAAAACTCATCACTGTTGTTCTACAACAATTTATAGAGCACTATGTTTTTCGCGAGCTCTTCATGCATACAGTCAGAGTGGCAGGACTATTCATGACGGGTTGTGTGAGAGTGAATCAATGCTCTGTGCATAATTAAATATGATTTTGCCAAATTTTTACATTAACATTAAAAACAGCATAAAGTTAACATGTGGAGGTCAATGTTGATACAAAATAAATGAGTATATGTGCCCCTAGAGCTGTTAAACCGAGGGGAAGATGTGCGTCTGGTTATCATGAATTATTAACAGTTAATCGATTATTGATTTTCCTTGACTATCGGTTAAGAAAATTTACAACCCTAGCCCGTACACTTAAACTTAGGTTGTTTAAAGCCCTGGCACTGTTAAATGGGATTGTATCTGTGCCCCTGAACAAAGGCTTTTCTCCAACCATTTATAATTATAGATGTTGTAGAGATGTTGTAGTACACACTATAATTAAATATTTTTGTTTATTATTCATTTTAGTTTCTTTTCCTGAAAGCATAGTCAGTCATTATACAGAACCGATTACATGTTAAGGGTTAGGTAACTTGCTTACGTTTTTTTAAATATTAATCTCTGGCACAAACAGTGTTCATGGAAATACTGATGGTAATGATGCTTGCTGACTTTTTCTTTTTTTTTGTAAAACAAAAAACAAACAAGGAGAATGACAAAATATTTGTTCCATTCAGAAATTAAAACTGCTCTATGTTTTCCCCTGATTTTCATCACTGCAATGCCATTTGGTGCTAAAAAGAATAACAACTTTAATATGAACTGCAAGATAAAGGGTTACAGTGAAGTTCATGGTAAAGGCAGCATATTAGAAAAGTACTGATTTTTATAATATATTATTTCATTAGATTATGGGTTTCAATCATTGGATTTAAAGAAAATCCACAGAAAATTTAAATCACTCTTGTGTATTTGCATAAGTATCGTGCAATAAATAATAATAATAATAATAATAATAATAATTGGTTGTAAATGTTGATGATTATTTAAAAATCATTTTGGATTGTGCTCATATGGGGATATTTTTATGAATTGAATTTCAGATACTGTACTATATATAGCCATGTGTCAGAGCTCTGGCTGTTACCCCCTACCCATCCTTACACATCCACATACTGTGTTAATAGCCATGGCAACGGTTGATGTCATGGTGAAACGGTGTGTTGTTGTATTGCCTATATCCAGTCTGTCACACACAAATCCAACCATCCCTTTAAGAATACAATTCAATTTAATGATTGTTTTCGTGGACGTGTTTAAACCGCAAACTGAAAATGATAAAAAAAATATTTAAAAGAGCCTAGGTGAAAGACAATGATATCTGTGGCAATTTAAAGACAATTGAAGAGAAGGGCCGT
>JAQMYJ010000015.1:13542217-13553129 GCA_030014305.1 Clarias laeviceps
TTTCCTTTATGGAAACTGCAGTGTTTGACGACAATTTATTTAAAATGTCAGGACTGTTTAATATTGTTTCCGCCTTGTCATGCCTGGTTTAGGGTATATTTCTATCAGAGTCGTGCAGCGCTGTCCAGTGGGTCGCGCAGGTTAGTGATTCGAGCAGCGCTACTCAAATTGGTCCGCGCTGCGCGATCCACCGGGCTGTGCAAATAAACCAGATCACCTCAGCAATTCAGTTTAAATAAAATTACATTATGTAAAACAGTTTCTTTGTGTTTGAATTTTTATTTATTCATTTTCAGATACAAATTGCTATATTGTGATATCGTTATCGAGGTAGAAAATTGCTTCTACTGTGATAGAAGATTTTGGTTATATCGCCCACCCCTAATACTAGGAATGTAAAAATGTTTTATTATTTTTACTAGATTTCAGACTTGCATCATCGATGCACAGATGATAAAGATGATGAAGAGCATGATAAAGAGCATTGCCAGGAACAAAAAGCAAAGCCACCCTAATCTTGGATTTTTTTTTTTTAATCCATATGTTATTTTATTTTTTTAATTCTGACACAAAATGAACTGTTATATAACACAGATAACTGTAGTTTTTGTTTAACATTGCATGGCCCAGCTAAAATCCACCAACACTCTAAAAGCCTTTTATCAGGACATTTGAAGATTTTCTACTGACAAATAAAAACCTGATGCAAACCGAGAAATTTTAAAGGTCCCATATTTTCCTAAAAGGTTAACACAGTCAATGCTCCGCAGATTTTTCATACCTTAAACTCCTTCTGTTTTACTCCTTTGCACTTTGTATGCACTGTTTCAGTGTCTATGTAAATGAGGTGCTGTTGAGCCACCTCTAGAGGGCGGACCATGAAAGGGGGAAATCTAATTGACTTGTTTAAGCATCAAATGGTGATCAGTGTTTCAATGGTGTAGGACGTTTATAATGAACCACACCCACCAAAAAGAATTATAATAATGATAATAAAAATTCTACTCATCTTCATGTTTGTATCTGAATATCTCTGTTCAGGATCCTTGAATAGCAGAAATCATCTGGTGTTCTATTATTGCGAACAGAGATATGAAGTCATTATAAGTGGATTTGCGGAAGAAAATTATTTTATAGTTGCCAAGCCAAGCTTGTGAATCAAAAGATGGGCTCTGATCTCTAAATGAGGACAAGGACTAGATAAGATTTAAATGGTTCAGAGTAATTTCTCACATGATGAGAAGGTCAGATACTCTGATGTTGGTTTCAAAAGAAATCCTGGCACCGTGTCCAGTGTAGAAAATTACCTCCTTTTCCATCAGCTGTTTTTTGTCCGTGAAAATGTTCTGGAGCTTTATTCGCTAATGATGACAAATTGATTCGGTAATGTTTTTTTGTCTTACTCTGCCATTTTCTCTTGATGTAAAATTTTCATTACATTTGTTCTCCTCGTTGCTACATTCGAGCTGTATATGAAATGGTCCCTGACTAATTATCGCATGCATTGGAAAAAATAAAGTCTGCATTCCACACGGCACTGCTGAAGAGGACAGTATGGCGTTTTCCATCCAGCTCTTTAATGCAGAAAAAAAAAAAAACCCACTGCAAAAAAGTTTTAGGACTTGACTGAGGTTAATCTTTTGGTCTATTCATAAAAATGAGATGTGAAGAAGGGTAAAAAATATTTATAAATAATAAATTCATTTAATACAGATTTATTGAATAAATAGTGATGTGGATGCATTAGTGACAGGTTTGAGTCATATGTCTGGATATATTTAACCCTAAACTTGGCCACAGAGAAAATTAAAGTTTTTTTTTTGTTGATCTACTTAATGGAAACGACATCAAACGGCCTGGCCTGGGATGAAATGGTTACTGAAGGTTGAATCAAATCAAATGACACAATGCAATATTGGGTATTTTTTTAGCCACCATTGCAGAGATTGTTAAACATTTTGCTATAAAATAAATCCTCCTTTTGCTCAGATGTAGTATATATTCTATAAATATTTTCAGTAATGTTTTCTGTATTCATATCTGTCATAAACCTTTTTATTCCTGAACATTTGACCAACAAAACATTGGTCTTGTTTTTGTTGTGTAACTGTTTTTCAACTCGTTCAATTCGATTGACCAGTGAAACATGCTAATAATTAATCAATTAATACAGTCAGCCATAACATTTACAGCACGGATACCTGAGGTGAAGAATATATCTGTCTCTTTATTGACTTTTGCAGAAATGTAACTATGATAAAGTCTGTCACAACAGTGCATGGCAGAAGTAACATTAACCGACATTAGGTACTACTGTATGTACTTTCATTGATTATTACGTTCAAGATGTATTACAGAACAACATATTGTTACCTGATTAGCTACTGGATTACTTGATGCCTTGCCACACAGGCAAGAGTAAACTAGCAATCAATCTGCTTCAGCTTCTGTTCTGCTGATTATTTTTATAACCAGTATCAAATTTAAATCAAATTTTATTTGCCGCATACAGTACACAGCCATACACAGTATGATATGAAGTGAAATGCTACGACCACTCACGACCCAAAATAAAAAAAAAAAGGAAATTGTAGTAGTAGTATTAATAGTATTCGAATAAAGAAATAAAAGATGGCATGAGAGAAAATAAACGAATAAAGAAAACTTTAGCTGTAAAATATACAATATGTACAACTAATTTTATAAAATAGGTTTGAAATTGAATTGAAATAAAAGTGTACCAGAGTGTAAAGGTTATGCAGGATAAGTTACAATTGGGTGCAGTTAGTTCTCATGTGTGTGAAAAATTAGCAATGTCCAGTCACGAGCAGAACAATGTGCCCAGAGGTGTGCAACTTGTAGGCCGTGTGCAAATGTGTGTAAACATGGAATGCGCAACATGATTAGTAGTGTAAGAGAAGGGAAAGTGTATGTAGTGGTGGACTTCATAACTTATGCAAATGTAAGGGGAAAAAAAGCTAATTTTATTTATCATAATGTGATTGTTTACTTTTTTTTTCTTACATTTGCATAAGTTATGAAGTCATTACCTGTAGATATTTTTATGAAGCGTAAAGCACAGCATATCCAGAAGGAATCACGTTTGTACACCATCTGAGATAATCACATTATTTTAAATAAAATTTGCGCAAAATGAATATCTCAGATGGTGTACAAACGTGATTCCTTCTGGATTTAAAATGAGATAATGCTATGGAATATGCTGTGCTTTACGCTTCAGAAAAATATCTACAGGTAATGTTAACTGTTCTTCATATTTCAAGGTTTCTAATTAATAGCTATGTCACTGTTCCAGGGTTAAATCACAAATAGCATAAAATGGAAAGCTAGTGCACTATAGGGTGTAGAATCTGTTGTTACACACACAATCTAGTGTAGTGCCCTTGTTTAGGGGTTAGGGAGGGATTTGGCATTCAGCTTTGTAAGTGTGTTAGTGTTGCAGAACATTTTACTGGCCATTCTCCACTATGTTTTGGAAACCAACACAACATGGCCAACTTTGCAAATAGTATTCAAAATGAATAAATTCACATAAGTTTAAACAAAAACAAAAGACCTCTGAGACATTGAGCTGAGTAAAGTGCAGAGTCACTTGACTATTGTGTGACTCATTCTGAAACTTCCTCTGAATCATCAAGAAGCAGCTGAATCAAAAAGAAAACCGCTGATTGAGTAGATGCGGACTGGTCAGGTGATGAGATGTCCTGCTTGTTTATGAGCACGGTATAATTAAACTATAAGGACTTACATTATAGACTGATGTCATAACCACTCTCATTTCTGTCTTCTGTCTTGTTTCTCTAATTAACAGAGGCAGCAGTGTATGTGTGTGTGAGAGAGAGAGGGGGAGTGTGTGTATGGTATTTGTGTGCTTGTAAGTGATGGACCAGCAAAGGCAGCGTTCTCTCTCCACGTCTGGGGAAACACTATACCAGGTTCTGGGGGTTTCTAAGAACGCCTCACCAGATGACATCAAAAAGTGCTACAGGTAAGAAACTCACCAGTGTGCGTTTCCATCTGTGTCTCCGTGTGTGTCAAGTAACCTCTTTGTTTAATTTTCATTTAGAAATATTAACGTGATGTGCATTTTAGCTCTCACATTACTTTCCTGTGAGTTGGCGCTTCTTGTTATGTATGCGCATTTACGGGAAGGGACATTCAAGACTTTTATTGTGCAGATGAGAGTAAAAATTCCTTTAATCTCTCGATATAATCCCCTACAACACTAATCCATTCATCCCAGTGTTTCACTACTGCTTGGATACCATCAGGGTAGAAAGATTTCTCACTTCACCAGAGACTTGATCGGAATGTTTGCTTCATGTACAATGTGGAAGTGGATTTGGTGAATGTTTGTGTGTAGAGTTCCCACAGACAGATGTGTATCTTCCTCAAGATTGTGACAAGTTATCTGTCGACTTTCGAGGCTCAGATGTGTCACTCACTGAATGTTGATGAGAACAGCTGCAGTGAGACTCACGTACAGTGTTCTTTAAAACATTTCCACCATTCACGTTTTACTGTGGCTAAGAATCTCATCAACGTACTCTGCTTGAAATCGTCTTTAAATGACAATTGGTTTTATACCTTCATTCCCCAGAATTTTCATCACTAGTCCCGGTTTGACTTGGACGCCCCTTGTAGTCTCAGCAACATGTTCTCTTTGGGGTCTAGTGTTAAGCACACAGAGCTCTCGCTGCAGCAAACAGAGTTCGAATCCCACCAGTATTAATGTTGGTAGACAGGGGTGTGCAGTCCGAATTAAATCTTTATGTTTCACTTTTCGGGTTCACTAGAATATAAAGTGGTGTATCTTTACTTCGGCTTGCAAGATGCATGCAAGAGAGAAATATATTCATTTCCGCAAAGTGTGTACTTTTCGTAACTATATAGAGGTAAAAGTTCTCTATATAAAAAAAAAAAAGTTTCTGAAATTGCCACACATTTGAGGAATCCCAATTATCAACATTGTAGGGTTGATTGAGAAAGAAGGAACAAAGGTTTTTACTGTGATTGCAAATTTCCTAAAAGCATGACAGTAATCATATTTTTTTAAAAATCTCATGTTCAGTTGCAAAGTGATCTGACTGTACCTCTCTTGCTCACATCAAAGGAAACTAGCTCTGAAGTTTCACCCAGACAAAAACCCTGATAACCCAGAAGCAGCAGAGAAGTTTAAGGAGATCAACAATGCTAACACCATCCTCACTGATCCCACTAAACGCAACATCTATGACCAGTACGGTTCTCTCGGCCTCTACGTGGCTGAGCAGTTCGGAGAGGAGAACGTGAACACCTATTTTGTGCTGTCCAGCTGGTGGGCCAAAGTGAGTGTGCACACATTTTTACACACACACACACACACACACACACACCATGCAGATGTGTATACAACCCCTGCGGAAAATTATGGAATCGCCACACTTTTCAAAAATGGGATACGAAACATTTCTGGCATCATCAGATTTCGTAAAAAAAATGCATCTTTTGGTAATTCAGACCCAACTCACTTTTACATAAATGTTCCTTGTGGCTTCATTCAAACATTCCCATGATCATGAGGGAGAAAGACACAATATGTGCGTGATATTCGCATTCTCTCAAGATTATTCACTCCCATGTCTATTTAGAAAAGGCTACTAATTAGCTGATTAGTTAAATCTTGTGTGATGGTAGATGGGAAAACACTAAACGGTGCAGGGGATCCTCCAGGACCAGGATAGCAAATCACTGATGTTTAATTTGACCTGGGGTTGCCAGATTAAAGTGACAGCATCACCTAGGTGGATTTTGAAGACTTACCCACTCTGACACAATTCATTCAACCAACCATGAATGAGGATCAAAGTATTACAAGATACAATTACTTTGTTTTCTCACTTTGTTTCCCCCAGAGAGAGAGAGACTAACCTTGTGAAACATACTTAAAATAAATTAAAATATTTCATGTAATAGGATATTTGTTACATAAAGTAGAGGACTAAATGATGCGCTCATTCAGTGTTGGGGAAAAAATATGGAATCACTCTATTTGCATTTCTAAAACAATTACCTCCACAAATAATGAAAAAAATACAAATTAGCCTGAAAAGAATGCTTACAACCCCATTTGAAAGGGAACATGCCCTGATTAATATTTTTTCGATTTATAGTCGATTGATTGTAGAATTCCTACAAGAAGAGACTCCAGCAAGTATTGTAGCCAAATTTGTTGGTACGGTCCCAGTCAGGAGTGTCTAAAATGTGGTGCAAGTATATGCAAAATGGGAAGTTTATAAAGAGAAAACATGTAGACCAAGGAAGAGGTCAAAGCATTAGGATAGAAAAACTAAAAGCGGAATTCCTTGCAAACAACAACATCCAAGAAAGAAAAACAAGTGTGCATGATTAGGAATCCGAATCCCAATCAGAATGTACCAAAACTGTAATAATTTATCTGAATGAAATGGGATTTACAGACGAAAACCAGCACTTGAACCTAAACAGAAGAAAACAAGGTTACAAGGCTTAAGAGAAGCAAACATGGAGTGTGATTGATTGGAGATAGTGATATTCAGTGACAAATCATGATTTGGAATCTCCTTTTTATCCAAGGACATGATCCTGCTGAAACTTTTGTCTGGTCCTTTTCTTAGGGAATATATAAAGATAAGTATGTGAATAAAAACAAATTTCCCACCTGAGGTCATGAAAAGAACTTGGAGAGATTCATTACAGATAGATTACTTAGAAGTGGAGGGGGAAAAAATTTATTCAGTTACATATCACCATTCTTTTATGTGATAGTTAATGTATCACCACACTGACTCCTCTGGATTTGCATTTAAGATGGTAAAAAGGCAGCACAGCATTCTCTGTGGTAGGAGCAAAGTATTTGTGAAGTTTGTTTAGAATTGTAACAAAATTTGAAAAAAGATCGAATTAGGATATTTATAAGGTCATGATACTTGCATAATCACAATATACTCAATATACTACTGTAAATACCAACGGCATTTGGGTATCGTGCTAATACCATTTAGTAAAGAGTAACAGATCTCAATCCAATTTTATTATTATCTTTTTTTTTTTGCACCAAGTGTCTACCATGCGAAGCTGTTCTGTCAACTGCTATTTGAGGAAAATATAGCTTGAAGGAGAATATTGTTTTTCATTAATGGAGTCTGTGCTTCAAATACTTCAGGCTGTCATCTAATCATCTACAGCAAAGTACTAATGATTTAAATTTTTTTATTTTCTTTCTTTTTTTTTTTTTTAACTTGATTAAACTTTGATTTTAACTGCTTCCAACAATATTGGTTGGTTCCATGTACTTTCCTCTAATTGATATAGGGGGAGAATGCCATTTTAAATTAGGATTCCATAGTATTTGCCAGAGGTTGAATGTTTTTGGAGGCATCATAGCAGATCTGACATTCTTTATTTGTTTGTTCTTTAAGATTCTTGGGAAAAGACTTGTGTTTCATGTATTATTCAATACCATCTGTGAACTGCAGGCGCTGTTCATCTTCTGTGGCATTGCGACCGGGTGCTACTGCTGCTGCTGTCTGTGCTGCTGCTGTAACTGCTGCTGTGGGAAGTGTAAACCACGACCTCCTATGGAACATGATCCTGATTTTTATGTCTCCCCTGAGGATCTGGAGGCTGAGATGAAAGCGGAAGAGAGAGGTGAGGTCACAAAACAAGTGCATAGGACTTTTTCTTTTTTTTTTATATATAAAAGTTTGCAGGAAAAACAAGTACTGGCCCAAACTACTAATTGCAGTCTTTTTAAATAAATTTCATTTTGTTGACTCTAACCTGGACGGGAGTAATATTAGGGAAGCCAATATTAGCTGATTCAATTAACAATACAGTATTGTACTGAGTACAAGAAATTTTGGGGATGCTCTCTCTGCAGAACATGCATTCATTTAAACTTGGAGGCAATTTACACTCACCATTTCAGCCACTAGCTTGTTTTTGGAAGGCATAAGGAAACTGGAGGATACACACGAAATTTCACAGTATCCTGAGCTCCGTATTGAATTCCTCAAGTTCTCCTGACTGCAGGGCAAAAAGGCAAAAGACATGAGCTGGATTTGATCAAGCCTCTTTTACATGGATGGAAAATCCAGGAGCTAGATTACATGAGAATGAGAAGTTTCAGGGCACAACGTGTTGTTCACACAGACTGTATAAGAACTGGACAAACCCTCCATGATGTGACCTGTAGGTTTTCTGAAGAGTAATTCTGAAGCTCAGCTGTGGGAGCTCTGGACAAATTTTGCTATTTTTAGTCAAGAAAGCTGAATTTATTTGAAGACATGCATCATGATATTGTTTTTGTTTTTTTACGTTTGTTTTTTGAGGGCACTGATTCTGTGGAAAAGAATAAGTGAGTGACAAACCATTTTTACAATTCTATAAGGCACCTTGAGTTACTGCTACTAGCCTGAGTAGAAGGCAGTTGACAGTTGCCCCTTCTATTATTTAGGACACCTTCCAAAGATTAGTATTAAAAAGTAAAAAGCATATATTTAAATGAATAGCTGTAACTGCATGTCTTTTTCCATGTCTCATCCTTCACGCGCAGAAGGTGACCCCATCAGCGTGCAGCCTTCCTCAGCTACAGAAACCACTCAACTCACAGCAGATGGTCACCATGCCAGCTACCGCACCGACACCGGACTCAACTAGACGACTGCCTGCCTTTCCCTCCTCTAGAACACCAGACCAGCAGAGGGAGACATCCTGTGTCAATCACCCAGGCACTGCTGAGGGGGCTGAAGGAGTGGACAGCTGTCTGTCTATCTGCTGTCAAATGGCAAAGCTCTCAAAGCTCAGGCTCGCTTCTATACATGTAAAGGAGCAAGGTTTTATTTTTCCCTTGCATTGTTGTTTTTTTCCCCCTTTTTTCTGTCCAAAAAGCAGCCTGTTTGATACCACATTCTGAAGTACATCTGCATCCCACACACCGTCTTGTTTTTCTGTAGATGTAGATGTTCATATTCGAGCCGATGCATTCAACCTGAACTAATGCATAGTTCTGAATAAATACTGTCCTCATTGTACTTCGACATCCAAATATACTGTTTATTTAATTCATTAACCTAGACTCGAAGACTAGAATCATAAATTACTAAATTAATACTTAATGTTATAAACTTCAGTGTTTAATGTCTTAGGGTTTTTACATTGATTTTAACTGAATGTAGAAATGGCTAACCACTTAAGGAACATTTTAGTGCAAATGTCTGTGTTTATCTGTTTTACTGTACAATTTAGCCAAAAAAAAAAAACTGGGGATGGGCAAATGACACGCTTTTATATCTTGTTGGAGACCAAATGTCCCTTCAAGGATAGGAATGTCTAACAGTTTTCACTTCATGCGCTGTTCTCCATGAGGAAAACTTTTTTTTTTTTCCCAACCCATCTGTTTTATTTAGAAATCAAAAGAGCGCCAAAAGCTTCCTGTCTGATACTAAAGTTAAAGTTAAATATTGGGGTTCAATTTAGGTCTAGGCATAGCATTAATTAGCTACATTAATAATACTGCAATGTCCTTGGATGGTCTTGACAAGTGTGCATGCGTATGTGCACGTGTCTGCTGTGATAGAAATACAGTGCCATCTGTTGAGGTATTAGCACAGTAAACTCATTTTTGACTTTGTATCTCTTGATTCTGTATGTTATTTATGTCCATGTCTCTAGTTTTATAAGAGTGTAAGTGAGCTGAGTTTTTCAGTGACGTTGTCACTGTTATGATGTGGTAACTAATCAGTTCACTAAATACACCAATCAGCTCTAACATTAATAGCACAGCCAGGTGAATTGTGCAAGTATACTGGTGATAGGATCATGTGCACCGAAAGGCTCACCAATGCCTGTGGGGAGAAATGGCCAGCCTTCCATATATAAGCCAATATAGCACAAACTGCCAGTTATCATCGCCAGAACTTACCACAAGTCAGTTTTGGCCATGATAGAAAGGCACCAGAAAGCCTATTATGGGGCTTAGCAGGCAACAAGAAGTTAAAGGTTGTTGGCGCAGCCTCTAAATTCCCCAGATCCCACTGCAACTTAGCATCTATGGAATGTGCTGGACAAACAAGCCAGATATACCGAGGCTCCACCTCTCAACCCTCAGCACACAAAGAATCTGGTGCCAATGTCCTGGTGCCAGACAGCGCAGCACAGCACAACCCCAGTTGTACGATAGAACCACGCCCCGAGGGGCCAGAGCTGCCCAGGTGGCACAAGGGGAACCTAAAAGCTTTTAATGGTAAAAGTTATGGCTGATCGATGTAAATGTCTGCGAAAGAACAGCTGTCCATTTTTATTTTTTTACTTTTAATTTTTTTTGTTAAGATAATGACTCGCGTTGTCCCAAATATTAGTGAGAAATAATTTAGACTGCATGTCTTTTTGTTTTCTACAAGTCTTTAGGTCACAGAGGGGAAAGTAGGTGGTTGTGTTTTTAGATGTTCAAATAAATAATCTGTCTGATATTTGTTATTTATTACAATATCATGTAGTTTCCTCATAGTGAAAGGACAAATGTTTTGAAATTGAATTGTGCAAGGTGAATTTTTTTAGTGTAGTTCTAGAAGCTATGCAGTTTTGAAACGTTTTGCAAAACATGGTTGTGTGTGTGCGCGCACGCATGTGTGTTTGTTTGGGGTGGGATGGGGATCTATGATAAGGTTGGGTGATGCCTCACTGGCATGTGGGCATGTGTAAACAGTAATATCATTACTGCCACACTATTATGTTACTCAATCATGACTCCGCTTCTGTGGTCTGTATACTTCAGCCCTCTGCTCTCATTCATTAAGTGTTGGTTCTTCCTCACTTATTTCTGAGGACAAATATTTATAAATACCTCTGGGGGAAAAAAAATAATTTTTTA
>JAQMYJ010000015.1:13553135-13591422 GCA_030014305.1 Clarias laeviceps
ATGGGCATATAGGGAGTTTACAAGTAATAGATTTCAGTTGCATTAATAATAATGTCAAGTTTTAACACATAATTTGATTCCTGAATGAGACCTAACATGTCTGTGTCCGCATGTTATTTTTTTCCCCTCACACAATCAAAGGAAAACACTGATTATTTACTGGAATTAAATTTTTGCAATCATAAAACAAGCAACTTATGAAAATATATTAATGTAAAATTACTTGTATTTTGAAGGATTACTAAATTTGTGGAAGGAGGCTGAGTAACATAAGACCTATTTTGTGTAGGTTATTATGTCAGTCAAATGTATTTGCTTAGATTTTAATTACATGTACATTTACATATCACAATTGTTGTCTAGTTCAGTGATGTTATGTACTTTATGTTAATAAGGAAATTGTCTTCATCTTACCACAGTCTCTAAATCTAAATCCTCACCTAATTGTGAGTCCTAATATGAAAGAAAGCATGGATAACAAAATTATTACAACAGTGTGAGCCATCGAATTCATACATTTTGGTAACATTTCCAAATGGCACTTTTCTGTTACATTTATATAGTTTATAATTTCTCTTTATCTTGTTGATGAAGCATTGGTTTAGCGATGTGTCTGCGTAAAAGCGATGTCTAAAGAAAATCATGCTCTCAGAATTATTCAAGATAAGTGGCAACTTAGAGACAACGTGATATAATATCATTTATTTTCATATGCTTTTAAAAACTAGTTCAAATGATGTAAGTATGAATGTGGCCATTCAGATAAATGGCTGTGTTGTTCTGTACCATGTAGCTCTATCTGTTGAGTTGCTGGTTCTTCATTGTAGCAGGAGTCCTGTATGTGAGAGATGTGATCTGTTAATTTCCTGTTGTACAATAAATGTTTCTGAATCCTAGTTTACTGTAAGTTGTCTTTTTTATTTTTTTTTATTTTAATATTATTTTTTTTTATTATCTAATTTTTATAATGCGCAGAACTACCTACCTACCCTATGGTTCTTAAAGTGGTATTGGGACTGGGAACCTTAACCAAAGAAAGGATTGTTTCATGCAATCAGGGGAATGTCACATTGACCGATCACACCCAAGTGGCTTAAGTTTTTTCACAAAGGATATATATGGCTGAAGGTGTTAATTAAATCAAGCAGTAGCCTGGTCTGTTTAATCTGGTCATCTTGTATGCATAGAATTTGCATGTTTTCCCCATGCTTGGTGGGTTTCCTCCAGGTGACATCCAAAGACCTACAGAGTTGGCTAACTGGTGTTTCCAACTTGTCCAAAATGTATGAGGGAGTATGTGTATATGTGTCCCAAGAATGGTTAAAAGAGGGGTTAAATAGAGGGGAGCATTCCTTCATTTGAAAAAAAGCAAAGGACAGCGAAAGTTGATGGATTGGTGAAGAGCCATTGACACCAACTGGAATAGTGGCCATGGTTAAAATAAAAAGTAAAATAAAAAATCTGTTAATTTAACGGCGTGTTTACGCTTGACATGTTTGTTCTGTTGGTGTGGATCACGTGTGAACGCTGCCATCCGATCCTCGGTGCTTGCAAAGCAAGCCACTTGCAAAGGAAAGGTGGGTCTTGGTCTGCTTCCAAACAAACTCTGGTGTGGTTGGATCAAAAAACTTTCACTAAAACGTTCATGAGTGTGTTAAACGATTTTAATTGAATGAACCAAGAGAATCGAACTACATATGTGGACACAACTTTAGTCTTAAATCAGCTATCAAATGTGCCTCCAATTTGGCTAAAATGAAAGCCTGAAGCCTCTCCAACCCTATGCTGATAAGACTGAAGACTCCCTGATCATGCCCATATGTGACTGTTCCAAAACCATAGGCATTATGAACTTATTCCTCCCTCTGCGATGGATTGGCACCTTGTCCAGGGTATACCCCACCCCGTGCCCTAAATCTCCTGGGATAGGCTCCAGGCCCCTCATGACCCTGTATACAGGATATAGCAGTACAGATGATGAATAAGATTGATTTCGCCTTCACTGTTATAAATACCTGAACGGTTCTTGGAAGGAATTCTACTTAAATTTAGAGCATTGCTGTGAGGATTTGTCAATTCAGTCACAAGAGCATTAGTGAGGTCTTGCACTGAGGTTGTGTGGGGAGACCTGGTACACAGTTACTGCATCAAATTATCCTAAAGGTGTTCACTGAGGCTGAAGTCAGGGTTCCGTGCAGGCCACTCGAGTTCTTATACTCCAATCTTGGCCATTTATGTCATCTTGGAGCTTTGTCATGGTCAAGCAGGTTTTTCTGTGTCCGTGAAGGATAATTGATTGTAAATATAAAGTAATTCTATACAATTGTGTGCTTAAAGATTTATGGCAACTGGTCAGCTGCTTATTCCTGCTTAATCTCTAAAGCTCAAATCAAGCACAAATAATTAAGTTGAATGTAAAGCACTTCTATAGCTGCTCCAAATGCTTTTAATCTACATTTGATTAAAATGACCATGGTCTAGTTTCTGTTTGTGCAAAGATCAAAGCTATAAAGATGTGTAAATAAAATGATAGCATTTTAAAAACAATAAATGTAGTTTATTGTCCAAGTAATGTTCAAGTCAAACCGGGACTTCTGATGACATCTCTCCTGAATGAAGACATAAAGCCAGTTGGTGTTTACAGAAGACTTCAAGCACAATATGTTGATGAGACTCTTCGCTGCAGTAAAACTTTTGAATGGGTCAAACATTTTAAAGAAGAGGGTATGATCCTGGCTGAGGTAGCTCAGAGCCCGCTGGTGTTATTGCCACATTCCCCTGTACAATCCTGACCTCACTCCAAACCATTTCCACATGTTTGGGTTATTAAATGAGTTCTGGTCAGGCCAGCATTTCAGACATGAAGCATGCAGTCTGATCATGGCTCGGTGTACTGAGGAAACCTTCTACCTTGGTGGTATCCACACACTAGTGAAACACTGGGATTAGTGCATAGGAAAAATAAAGGTAGTTTTTACTCTCATAACTGTGTTCTGTTATTCTGCGCAATCACAAGTCCCAGTTTGACTTGAACGGGCCTTGTATAATTCTATTCTCCAATCAAGAGGTTCTGTAGTAGTTCTGGAAGAAACATATATTCATCCGTCCATTTAATCTAATTTTAAGACTATTTTATATTCCTGTTTTTGTTGTATTTAAATATGCGGTTGCACTTGTCAGCATGCTGTGTACCTGATATGGACTGGGGTATGTAGAGGAGGAGGGGTTGCCAGGCAGTAACCAGACACTTCTACATACACACACACACACACACACACACACACACACACGGAACTTGGTGCTCGTGGCATATCTATTGCCCGGTAACAGGACATGGGAGGACTCAGGTTGAGCAACAGAGGGTTAACAAAAAACAAAGCAAAAGAATAAATCCAGGACAAATAACGGGCATATAAAAGCTGCTCTGAGGATGGTAAGATCATTGAAGAGGATAACCTTACAGTTTTCTTACACACACAGTTATTGAATTGTTTTAGTGCCCCAGTTGTGGGACACAATTATGTCTCTTCCACTGGACCTGAGCTCCGTCCACAAGGATGAGTCACTGGGAACACTGGAGAAGCAGCTCATCTGCCCCATCTGCCTGGAGGTCTTTAGCAAACCTGTAGTCATCCTGCCATGCCAGCACAACCTCTGCCGCAAATGTGCGAATGAACTTTACCAGGTAGGATAAATTTTACTTGGTGGCTATTAGACGCAGTAGATCAGTGGTGCTTAGATATTTAAGGCCACATCAACAAACATAAATGTAAGCAGCTAAGGAGGGTTAATTCATTATTTATCACACAGAGTTGTTAATAAACTGCCTCTTTGGCTATGTATATATATTGCATCTGCTCACTTGGTCAGATGATCACAAGATCACAGGATATTCAGAGCACTGATATGCATGTAGAAAAAACTGCACTAGCACTGGAGCATACAGTTGAATACAGTATGTAACATTTAAGATGGTGCTCGCGATTCGAGACACTTGACTTTTATAGACTGATAATCCTGACAGTATGCAAATCCTAGACAGGTGTGCGCACTGTATCTAAATATAGCCCGGCATCTGCTGCCTTGCTGAGACAATGGGCACGATAACGACAACACAAGACAGTAACCATGAAGGCCGTAAGCCAAGAAAATAGACTGCAGCTTTTCACCTGTATTCTTGTCCTGTACAGCTTCTTGTTTTACATGATGAGTAAGCTCATAAGGTGACCGAGTGCGGAGGGCTGGCTCAGTAGGTATTCAGAATTTTATTGATTGTATTCACAAAACACATTTTTATAAATTTTTTATTATATATATATATATATATGGTTGTTTTTGAGGTTTGGATTATAGCCATTTCAGAACTCAAAATAAGATTTAACAATTTAGAAATAGAAATTTAACTAGTAATAAATTTAGTAATAGAAATTTAGCATAAAAATAGTGAGGTTAATGGGTTTTGTTTACCCTGCAGGAAAATTATCCCTTTTGTCTGGAGATTAATGTCTTTAAATACTAATATACAATAGGTTATCAATCTGATGTATTTCCATCATGCTTGTATTTACTGGATTACTGAAAAAAAAACTGTTTTTTGGCCTACCTCTGGGCACCTCTGCTCAGAGCCGGGCCTCTGATTTCCATTTGACCCATATATCTCAGCTGCTGAAGCCTTTTACAGAGTAACTATTTAAGGCCACTGTGTCCAGTTCGCTTGCTCGCTCTCGCTCCCTCTACATAATGGTCTCCTGTGTATCCTGTATCTCAGACGGGGAAAAAAAGAACAACTGCAAATTATTTGTCTTTATCTGGAATTTATACTGGCACCAGTGAGATATAGTTGTTTATAGGCGTTTGCAGTTTGTCACCATGTCAGTGATGTCAGTGCTGGAAAGAGAGAGTGGACACAAGGGGATTTTTATAAAGTTGAGAACCACACTTAGTAACAGAACATAATTCAGAAGCAGCTGATGGTCAAGGGTAAGAATTTCCCCATTTGTGGTCAAAGGCCACATGTCACAAGTAGCCTGAAACAAACATCTTGAAGAACAAGCCAAAATTAGTTCTACTAAGCAGTCACGACAACCAATACACTAGAGCATACCATGCGAATAGAGTCGCTTTGCAGTTAGGTGAGTTACATCAACTATGGCTCAAAGCACAGGTGACAGTCTGTTAGGAGTGTTAGAAGTTCTTAAAAGCTTTATGATAAAAGAACACTATACTGAGTAAAGGATTGCAGCCTTCTCTGTTCCAGGTTGGGATTGGAGGCCGATTTCGATGCCCATCCTGTCGACATGAAGTCGTTTTGGACCGTCATGGGGTTTATGGGCTCCAGAGAAACCTTCTAGTTGAAAATATCATTGATGTCTACAAGCAGGCATCTGCAAGGTATAGATATTTTTTCTTATTATTTTATTTTATTTTATTAAATGTTTATTCCTTGATGAAATTATTAAATTACGATACTATATCTAGTCATTTTTAAACATTTTACAGTTATTCAATGTGTTTCTAGTTGTGTGCGTCCACCAAAACCACTGGCACAAATAAACTGTGAAGAACACGAAGGAGAGAAGCTGAACATTTACTGCATCACCTGTCAGATCCCTACATGTTCACTCTGTAAAGTGTTTGGAGCACATAAGACCTGTCAGGTGGCCCCCATCTCTGATGTATATCAGCAGCAAAAGGTAAGACCGACAGTTTATTTCCACCACTGATTTATATACTGTATGAACACACAATATGGTTAAAAGTATGTTGATGCCTGAACTTCAGAGCAAGATGTGCTGTTGAACACCTCTTTCCAGATCAGTGGGCATTAATATGGAGTTCCCTTTGCCTCCTGCATTAGGCGCAGATGTTAGATGAGAAGGCCTGGCATACAGTCGGTGCTCCAATTCATTCCAAAAGTGATCACTGTGGTTGAGATCAGGGCTGTGTGCATTGCACAGAAGCTCGTGCACACCAACCTGGACAAACCATGTGGTTATGTGCACAGGGGAATTGCCATGCTGGTGCGTGTTCATGCCCTAAAAATCCTAATTCTACAGTATATGCAACCATTTTAGAAAACTTCGTGTTTCATAATTTGTGAACAACATTTTAGGCCCACATATGCGTACGAAGGTCAGGTGTCCAAATACTTTTGGCTATAGTGTATATACATTAATAAAACACAAAAGTGTTAAACTTAAAATTCTGTTGCAAATTTACCTAGCTTGCAAAACCAATTGAAGTTTAAGGTGAATTAATTGCACCTAGTTTTTATACTATAGACCGAACTCACTGATGACGTTGGATCCCTGGTTGCCACTAATGACCGCATCCAAACTTGCATAAATGATCTGGAGGAAATCTGTAGGAGTATTGAGGTTTGGTTGGAATTTATTGCAATGCAGTGACCTCGTTTGTATCTTAAGATGTTAAAGGATCTGCTATCTTACATACAGTTCATGATGTACAGTAATTTCATTTATTTCATGTAAACAACACGAATGCTTGATTTGAATATATTTACATTCCTACAGGAAAACAGCAAAAACCAAAAGCAGATTCTGTGCGAGAAGTTTGACCGTATGAGTGGAATCCTGGAAGAAAGACGTAAGATTATGTTACAGCAGATCACATACAAGGAGGGTGAAAAGGCAAGCTTGGCCCAAAGCTTGGTCCATACCTACAGTGAGCATGTTGGTACAAACTCACAGTTGGTGCAAACTGCTTTAAATGTCATGGAAGAACAAGAGATGGCTGCATTTCTTCAGGTACTCCATGCACACATCTAGGTTTGCTTAATATTCTATAAGATGTCTGCTAGATTAAATTTTTCTTGTGTTGCAATTTAAATCTACATGTTTTCCTTTCTTGCAGAACTCAAAAAATCTTATTGAACAGTAAGCTTCTGAATGACTCTGCAGATTTATTTTTTTCATTACACTTTGGATCGCTATCTTGCATTTTCCAGTAATTAAAATCTTACCTTATAGGGTCAATGAGGCAACTAAATCCGCTCCAGTGGAGACCTTAGAGCCTGGATTTGAAAACATGGATCACTTTAAGGTTGATTTTAACATTGAGGAGAGAGCTCTCTACCAGCTAGATTTCATCAAACGTGAGCCATGAGTGATCAATATATGTATGCACACTGTATCTAGACAAACAATCCAATTGTATTATTCTCAGAGAACGCAGAATATGACAATTGCTCGTTATTATGCAGCTGAAGAGGAAGTTGAAGAGCCTCCAGAAGAACCAGCACCGGAACCCGAGCCAGAAATTTTACCAGAACCAGAACCTGAACATGAACATGAACATGAACCAGCGCACAGTCCAGTGAAGACCTCTGTGCTAGACAATGAACTGGAGTTAGAAAACTGTGAGATAAAGAATGTTGTATCTGAGACAAAGGAGGAAAACCAGGCACAAGTAGAGAGATGTCCAACAAGACAAAAAGATGGTATTTGTGAAAAAAGTGGACTGGACACCCAACAGGTATAGTGGAATGATTTGCATTTCATCTTAAATATATTATAATGTGAAAGAATAAAAAAATATGTGGTAGGATTGAATGTGTTGTATTGTTTCTATATTATTATCCCCTATTCATCCTGTAAGGACCAGACAGAGTGAGATTATGAAGGTCATGATTCAGGAATCCACTGCTTAATTTCAGAACTACTCAAAGAGACTAATCTCTACCCGACTTGGTATAAACCCAACAATAGGCCAATGCTTAGCCAAAGCCAAACAACACCTAGTGATGCTTTGGAGGTTCATGACCAAAACTCACAAGTGAACCCTCAGGTCAGTTCCCGCAGACAGAGATACCTCTGTCCATGTGGATGAGTGGCAGTCTTATGCCTCTGTCTAATGAGATCCAGGCCCCACATGAAAGAGGTTCTCTAGACCCAACCATACATGCCTGAGGTTGAGAAGAAGAATTGTTGTGAGTTGGTCAGCGGGCCTATCAACAAATATAGCTTGACTTGACAAGGATATCTCTACAGGTTAGTCTGGTTTCGACAGATTATGAGCACTACCATCACTGCTCCATCATTACTCCACGTTTTGAAGTCTTCCTCAAGTGATTCCTGCATCATGGTCATCAGTCATTTTCTCTCTTTTTTAATATAAGACACATGAAGAATGCTTATACTCTATACTTGTAACGTCTGAAAATTCTTGTCATAGCACTGTTTACGTTAGCATTGGTGTCCAATCCCATTAGACACATAATTGTTATTCTCCACATCATTGTCTTCTTTTTTATTTTCATTTTCATTTCTCCTTAGGCCATCATCCATATACTTTACGTCCTGGCCTTTCTGGTCATCCTGCAGAGAGTATGGGGGAACATTCAGTGCCTTTTTTCCATATAGCATTGCTGGGGAATTACAGATTTCAGGTACTTGCTTATTACCATATGCAGCTAATCATTGAAGCGGCATATTATGAAAAATGCATGCGTACCAATATGAGCACTTATATAGATTATGAACATTTTAATGGACTTGCATTTACTTTACACTTCCTGGAGTGACAACATTTAGAAATACGCTATATGTCCCCCAATATAAAGTTTCGCTGAATGGGGAATAAAATGGTTCAGGAATAAAATGGTTCAGTCTGCTTTGCTAGTTTCTCAGTTTAGTACTTTTAGCAGTGGTAGCATTCAGCTATGACAGCTGTGAAAGCTTTGTATTGTGTATGAAATGAACTATACGTAAAGACTATTGTTGACTAGGAAACTTTATACTATGGTAGCATCTTACGTATCATTAACATCATTTAAGGGGATTTAATATCTATAAAATATTTATCTATAGTAAATAATATAAAGCAAATTCTGATGTAAAACATGACAAATTTGTATGTACATATTTATGATGCAGATAGGGAGAAAATCACCTCAAGACATTTCAACACATGTAGAATCACCATGACCAGTCTAGCCCTAAAACCATAAATGTAGGAGCTCCAAGATGGTGCTGGAGAAAAGTGTCATCAGGAAACTGAGAGGCAACTGTACAGTAGATGGGAAATGAAGAGAGCAAATCAGTCTTGGTTATTGAGTGGGAGGGATGGTGTTTTTCCCTCTCTTATCAATCAGGGAGACATGTGTCAATCATAGGCATCTGTGAGAATATGCGTGTAGAAAATGCTGTTAACTACCCTGTGACACACAGTATATGGCACGAAGTATCTCAAAACCTGATTGTCACACCCATATGTGGGCTTTCCTCATTTTGTTGCTACAATGTTAGAAGCACAAAATTGATTAGATTTCTTCATATACTGGAGCATTGGAACTTTTTCTTTTTTATTTTGGTCTGACCACATGCCATCTGGCACATCAGGCGACAGATACTCCACACTCTGAAGATATCTCCATCATTTCTGTGTCGGTTAACTTTAATTCAATTCAATGAAATTCAATTTTATTTATATAGCGCTTTTAACAATGGTCACTGTCTCAAAGAAAATTTATGGAAGTGTGTATGAGTGAGGAAAAAAATGCGTTTAGTTAATAATCTGGTGTTGCCAGCTTGACACCAGATTTTCATTCACACACTACAGGGGCAATTTGGGAATGCCATTTAGTCTAAAATGCATGTCTTTGGACTGTGGGAGGAAACACGGGGAGAACAAGTAAATTCCATACACACAGACCCCAGGCTGGAATCGAACCCTGACCATGGAGGTGCAAGGCAAAAGTGCTAACCACTAAGCCACAGTGCCACCTATTGGAACTTAGAGACTCTTCAGCGTGACATTATCCCTGTGTACAAAACTCCAGAAAGACATGGCTTGACAAGGTCGGTGTGGCCATACTTAAGTAGTTTGCACAGAGCCCTGACCTCAACCCCACTAAAGACCTTTGAAATGAACTGGAATGCTAACAGTGCACAAGGCATTTTTGTCAACCGCTCTAATGCTGTTGTGGCTGAATGGGCAGAAATTTCCACAGTCACATCCCTAAATCAAATGGAAAACCTTCCTAGAAAAGTGAAGGCAAGTTCAACAAGTACATTTGGGTATGATGGTATGGTATGAGGGTATGTAGCATGAGCAGTAGGTTAAAAATGATGCTGTTGCTAAATGTGTCTTGCAGGAAGTATGTGCTAGACTTCACACTCTTCAGTTGTTACCTGTCCTGTGATACGTGTGAGCTAGTTAGTGGGTGGGAACTGGCAAATTTTAGGAAGATTTGGTAAAAATTAAAACATAATAATAATATATTATTTTGATAGGTGCTTTTACTTCTATAATAATAAAGCAATAATAATAAACAAATTAATATAGAAAATCTATGTAGATTTATCATTTAAAAACCATAAACATAGCTTAAGTACTCAGTGTGTGTTCCCTCTCTCGCTTTCCAGGGTGAGCCCTTCTCATTGGGAGCCCAGGACAAAAGAGAGATGGAACAGAGCACTGATACAAGCTTTCACAGCTACTCTGATGCCCCCCTGTGGTAGAGAGACAGAAGCATCAAGCATACAAACAGTTAGTCAGGTGGGTAGTCTTATTAGGCAGTGTAGCTTTTTTGCCTAGAAGTTATAGTTGTTAAGATACTATAACTATCATTTATAACTATGTGGGCTGACAGATGCTCAAAATGGTGCTAAATGTCTGTAAATCTGCTTTGTGTTGTTTTCTTGATTGTTTTTTTGCAGACTGCAGTTGCAGACCAGTCAGGGGTGGAAGCCAGCTGTCCTGCTATTACAAGTGAGTCGGCTCGTATCAGCTTCTCCTTCTAATGGCTGAATCCGCTTGCAACGAAGAAGTAAAAGCACCTATCAAAAAGAAGCCATCAGCTGCACCAGCCATTCTCTCCAGCTCGCCATAACGTATAGAGTTCACTTAACTGAACATTGTCCAGTAGGTCCACCTACTACTCCTGCTGTAATTTGTAAAAGATGTTAGCACCAGCTCTTAGTAAAGATATTTACCACAGATATGCTTGATTTTGCTTCAAATGGTCTTGATTATTACAAACCATATGGTTATAAATTCTATAAAGATACCTGTCTGAGATAAAAGCTTGCTAAAAGAACTTCATTGGTGGTTTTGAGAAAGGCTCCGTGTCTATTTCTATACGTTTGTTTGGTTGTGACTTGAGAAGATTGAAGTCATACTGTAGTGCAGTATTAAAGTGGTACTGATGACATTGATGTGAAAGTGTTACATTCTTAAAAATGATGCAGTATGTTTGTTGGACTGTTTATCTCATTTTTTTCCTTTCAATATCTATTATAATACACAAGATATATTTAAATAATTTGAAAAATAAAACAAACAACTGCTGCTTGTATACTTTGTTTTTGACAAGACACTCACTTACTCTCACTCATCGTCTATCAGGGCCTGGAGTCTATCCAAGGAGACTTAGGGCATGAGGCAGTGTACACCCTGGACGAGGTGCCAATCCATTGCAGGACACACTCACGCACACACTCACGCACACACACACACACACACACACACACATACATCACAGGCAATTTGGGTATGCCAATAGGCCTAATCTACAGGAAACCCACCAAGCACGGTGAGAACATGCAAACTCCATGCACACAGACCCATGGTGGGAATCGAACCCAAACCCTGGAGGTGCAAGTGCTAACCACTAAGGCACCATGTTGTTGTTGGTCTTTCGGCTGCTCCCGGCAAGGGGTCGCCACAGCGGAATACCCAGTCCGCACTACAACTTGGCACAGGTTTTACGCATGCACATATACATATATTGAAACATTAGCCTAGTAAACGAGCAACAAAGGAAATACTTATCATTGCATTTTACAGAATGTAATATTTTTGATGTGTATTTTTGTGTATAGTTAAACCTTGGATTGCAAGCATAATTCATCCTGGAAGTGTGTTTTTATATCAAAGTGAATGTCCCCATAAGAAATAATGGAAACTCTGGATGGATGATTCGTTCCACAGCCCAAAAATATTCATATAAAAATTATTAATACAAAATATAAAGTAAAAATGAAACAAATTAATCTGCAATTTACCTTTGAAAAGAACTGATGTTAGACAAGGGAAGAACCAGGAGCGGGGGGGCCTAATGTGTATGACGACTTTCACACACACACACGTGCGCACACAGACAAACTAAATCACTCCTCTAAACAGATTTATCTTCCACACTGCTACAGCCTTTTAAACTTTTTTTTTCTCGGTGGGCGTTGTTGCAGTGCAGTTACTACATGCTGTTTTACACATACAGTTAAAGGGGCCATACCAATACCATTATCACATAATTTTGGAATAGTCGGGAATTTTATGTCAAGACCTTCCGCAAACTCTGGCAAAATAAGCATTACACTATGATGTCACGCAATGTGATGTCACTCAATATGATGTCACTCAGTGTAATCTCTTTTCGGCATAAGTTTGAGGCATTATCACAGCTGATCTGTTTTAAATATCAAAAATCCTTCCTCAAATATGCATCCTCACTGTCTTGGGATCACATAGGCCCAGTTTGATGGTGATAAAATAAATGTCCTAGGAGAAGTATATCAAAATCCATTGGGTGCATTTTGCAAACAACCCAAAATAACAGACTTCCTGTTGAGTAGAGCCCATGTCATGCATAGTGAAAACTGTTCAGCTCAATGAGCTCTAGAAGTGTTCCAAGTTTCACGTGAATATGTGCGTGAGTGTATGAGCGATGCAGCAAAATCTTGTGTGAAGGCCCCAGGTGTCACACAATATGATGTCACTCAATACAATGTCACACAGTTTATAAGAAAACTTTACAAAGAATATGTAAATAATAGACAGAGTAAACAAAAAAGAAACAAACAAATAAATAACAAAAAAGAAAAACAAACGAACTAAACGAGAAATAAAGATCACAGTTGCTCGTTGATTAAACGTAAATGTCGAGACAATAAGAGAAGATTTGTGGTTTTCTATTCGATTTAACGAGTTCAAGAGGTTCTATTTGCGCAAAATAGAGTTCTGGAAAAAAACAAGACGTCATCAGTGTGCGCCGGAACAGAGGGAACACCACGGCCCTGAGTGAAGGCATTGGGCTGAGCTGGCTGACTACGGCTGCTGCTAGGGCTGGATTTAATTTTTTAATGCTGTCGTCGCAAGTGTAGTAATTCTTCGGTCAGACAGAGATATATATTTTTATACAGTACTCTATCAACAAGTTATTGTTCAAACTATTTTTACGAGCGCAGTCTTCTGGTTTTTGGTTCGACGCCATGGATTCCGCAAGTCAAGGTAAACAGAACCAAAACAATCGGTTGCCCTGGGGTCTGTTTGTTTAGATATTACTGCGACATTGAGCTTTTCTTCTGTTGTAACTAAGCACGCTGTCAGTTTGGTGTTTGATTGTCATGATTTCCTTTTTCTAATATGCAGTGACCGATTATACAGGAAGGGAAAGGACAGGGTATGGCAGGGGAAGGCTATCGGATTACTCCACATATAGGTACAATATAAAAAGCCTCAGTGCGAGCTGAGAAAGTCAACTTTACTTCATCTGCATCCTTTCAAGTTCACTAATTAGAAATAATTATAGTCCGTTAACAACATCAGAAAATCGTGTTTTGCACGCATTTGTCAATAAAAACCAACCAGTGTATGGGATCCTCGGTTCCTTTAGCACAGACACTAATGCATATGAAATGTGCTGTCCTTTACTGCTTAAAGCTTGGTTTATAACAGTTTGGTTTAACCTCCCTGAGGGTTTGCTGGTGGCAGTTGTTAAGGGTGTGGCGAGTAATCGATCATACACTGACTGACAGGCATTTTCTACCTACTGCACGCTCTGTATTTATGCAAAAAAAAAAAAAAACGTGGATGTGGTATCAACTGTTTCTTTCTAACCATAAACACCCCAAACCTAAAAGCTAATGCACTTCAAAAATAGTGTACAAAACCTTAAAGTGACCGTTTCCCCTGTCTTTGGTGTTTCTTTGTAATAAATCCAAAAAAAGAAAAATCAGCTAAGGAATATTAGTGACTGTAGAAAGCTTTGAGTCATTATGGACTTGCTGCTGCTTCTAAATGGACACACACACACACACACACACAGCAGTGCTGAAAAACATCACTGCTAGTACACTGATCTCAGCTTACACACGCCTCTGGGCTAGCTGAATGGTGTCATTGTGCTCATGGCAGAAGACTGTGGTTAAACCTTATGAGCAAAATGGCAAAAAAAAAAAAAAAGCAGTGGCTTGCCGAGTAAACACCATATATCTCGTACCGCTGAGAAAAACTTTTGTTGGGGTCATGAAAACACAACCTGCAAAACAGAATACATGTATTCATTTGTATCTTTCTTATGTATCTTTGAGTAAGGCAAAACCAAAAATCTAAAGTATGTTTGTGTCTGTCTCTCTTTTTCTTTCTCACACACACACACACACACACACACAGACATCAATCTGAACTCTCCAAATAAAGGCCTGGGCCCAGGCTCTCTTTCAGATATGCCAGAAGAGCTAGGCGCGTCTAGTGCTGGGAGTCCAGGAACGGTTCCTCCAGGACTAACAGAGGAAGAGGCAGAAGAACTAAAGACTGAACTCACCAAGGTATACATCACATCATCAGGTGTATGGATGTTGTAGTGATCAAGTCTTAGGTGTGAGTGGCATTGGTTGCAGTGTCTTTACTTTTAATAGCGTTTTCCCTTTGATGATCAAATCAGGTGGAGGATGAGATTCAGACTTTACGGCAAGTTCTGATGGCCAAAGAGCGTCACGCCACCGATCTGAAGCGCAAGCTCGGCCTCAGCCCTCTGACCGAACTCAAACAGAACATCACCAAAGGCTGGCAGGATGTGCAGACCTCAAACGCGTCAGTAAAAGATCGTTTTTATTCCCCTTGCTCTTTCACTGCTTTTATGAAATAAGTGTAAAGATGTTTGATATGTGATAAGGACTTCATGACAGGTTGGCTCATGTTCCTTGAACTTCTATAAGGTAAACTCTCTCCATAGCTTAGAGTACTTTAATTGCTCTAATCTCAAATTTGTTTCTTGCTCTATGATGTCGGACATCTGCTTTTTCTTTGAAACTGGCACATAACGAGCTAGTCTCCTGCCATCATAGATAAAAGCTTTGAGTGCTTTTTTTTTTTTTTTCAATCTGAGTGGTGTGTGAGTCAGAACTGAGTCAGCCGTTATTGTACCGTAGCTGTGATTTAACTTTTCAGTTCCTGACTGAATCACTGGCATCAAGGTTGCGAATGGCAACGAGGTCAGGATGTGTGTCTCAAATGAGGATTTTTTGAGCGCACTAACTAAAGAACATCTGTTTTTTGTTGTTGTTGTTGTTTTTTTGTTACCTGCAAAAGCTAAATCAAATTATATAATTGCTACCCAAATTATTACAAAAATTAAGTGAATGTTCATCGAGTTTCATAAAAGAAATCTCAGGGGTTGTCCATGACGTAATGTCTTGACAAAATACAGTTTTTTTTTTAATTTATTTTTTATTTTATTATTATTACATTCATGGGCAAAAGGATTGGGACAAACATGAAATATAATGTTTTAACAAGTTCTCAATTTTTAAGTAATGACAGTCAAGATAATGAGAATAATCTGTTATTTTATGCAATGGAATAGCTGTACAATATTTAATATGAAATCCTTTATTCTTTAAAACCTGATATATTCAGCTGGTCCTAGAGTCAAAAACACATCTCCATTATTCTGGCGTCACTCTTAATCCATTCCTGCTTGATTGCTTCCTGAAGGATGTGACCAGAGGACTTTTTTTTGACTGTTACTACCTTCTCACCATTGTCCAACAGTTCTCTATTGGCCATGGAGATGATCCAGGCCATGGCTCCAGAAGCTAAACGAATTATCACATAGCTGATTTTTCACTAGATTTTTCAGTTATTAGCACAGCTTTAGTAGTAATAGAATATTCTCTGCACCCGTGTGTGTGCAGCAGCTTGGTGGGGTTGCTCTCTGGGTTTGTATATGAGTAAGGTCTGCCCTTTCAATCATGCTGTTTGAAAGTGTTCCCACTTTTGGTTATGCAATGTTAATAATGTTTTCCGTGGGATCAGTGACCAGCAGGACGGAGCCGGTTCCTTCGTATACACCAAGGAATAGCTGATTGCACTAAAGCCGGCCGGCATTAGAGACCCAGTTGTGTATAGGACTCTAAATATTCCCAGTGAGATACGGAGGAAGACATTAGGAGGATGCAGAGGTGGAAGAAGTTTAAGCAATTACCCCTGGGATTAATAAAGTTCTTTAAATCTTGAATTTTCAACCAGATATATACAGTGTGTGTGTATATATGTATGTATATATGTATGTATATACACAGTTAAACCTCGGAAGCGTGCTTGTATATCAGAGCACTCGTACATCAAATGTACTGTGTAGAACGACTCCCTCTCTCCCTCCTCTCTCCTTCCTCTCATCTTACACAGTAGCTACTGCGTGGGACGACTTTACCACAGACACACTCTAACGGAAACACTGCTCTATCGGGAAACTTCTTTAACAAGAAACCTTTTAGGAACACTTGCTCGCACACACACACTATGTAGGACGACTTATACAAACGCACACACACTAATGGAACCACTGCTCTGTGACAGAGAGAAACTTTGGAAACTGGATCTTTAACAAGGAACCTCTTTAATAACACTTACTGTTGCTTTATTCGCAATCACACATGGTCACAATGTTATAGTAAACAGTACACACGCACTGAGACTGAGAATGGGAGACGATTACCCATAATCCCATAGCGCGAGAGAGATTAACCATTGGCTCTTGTGGTTGTTGAAGCTATGCGTCCACCATATAAGTGCCACTAGCAATATAAATAGGCTGTGTGAGACAGGTCCTAACCCTGTATGTATTTGTAGTTATGTGAGGACAAGTGAGACACTGGGCCAGTGGAATGAGAAGATTGCAGGATGTGAACTGTGAGTCACTGCTTGTGTTGGCACGTTTGCTGTGTGTTTGTTCATTTTCTTCTCACCGCGGTGTAATACTGACTTGCACTGTGCATCATGCTAAAAATGATCTGTCAGCTTAACCGTTTTTCTTTTTTTAATTCTTGAAAATCTTGGCACTATATGGGCACTAATTACTTTTTAAAGATTCAAATATTGAGGTAACGAGGTGTGAGTAACAGTGTTTCCACTCCTGAATGCTTTTCAGTTTGTTCCATTAGTTATTGATCCATTTTATCTTTCCATTGTGCAGGTTAGGTTGATCGGGGGCAAACAGCTCACCTGCTTTTAAAATCATTTGACCAGGAAAAACAAGCTTACTTTTAAATCACATAGAGGTTTATCTCCAGTTTAAAACTCGTACTCTGTTGATTTCTCAAAATCATGTGCTCTGGACGGTGTCTTGATGTGACAGTGATAGTGACGGTGGATTACTAAATCCTCCACATTCATTTAAGACAAAAGCTTTGTGTCCAGTTTTTTTTAAATAGTGGGTGTCTGGAACACTGACTCGCTATCTGCCCGAGATCTTTCTTCTCCTCTGCTTAATTATTTATTAGAAATGTTAATGGTTTTTGACCTCTGTTTGAATTATTTTGGGGCAGTTCCAGAACACATTGTTTTGCAATGTTTTGTTTTGTTGTGTCTCACCATCTTGGTAAACATTGTTATGGTATATCTTGACATGTAACTTTTGAGGTATAATACAACTATTCAGATGTGACATATTTTTGTACACATGACAGATCACACTTTATGAACATCAATGTGACCACTGGAGAAATTATGATGACAAACCATCCTATGATGGACTTAGCCAAGCCAAGCGCATCTCCAGGGTCAAAGGGTCAAGTCCTGTCTTGCGTCTGTGTACGTGGAGTTTGCATGTTCTCCCCAAGCATGGTGGGTTTTCCCCAGGTGTGCCAGTTTCCTCCCACAGTCCAAAGAGGTGTAGAGTAGGCTACACTCTATGGGTAACTATGGGTAACTCCCCATAGTGTGTGAATGTAGGTGATTGTGTATGAATTGGCACTCTGTCCATAGTGTACCCTGCCTTTGGCCCCAAGTCCCCTGGGATAGGCTTCAGGTCTCTTGCTACCCTTAACAGGATAAGTGCTATAGAGAATGAGTGAGAGAGTGTATAAGGATATTTTAGCATTAAAAAAATAATGTCCTGCTTTATGGCATTAACCACAGTAAAGCTCTATGACCACTGTAGTCTCAGATTTCTGTTCCTAACTGACAGACAAACTACTGAATAATCTGCGTAGAATTCCCAGGACATCATTAATTTCTAAAATACTTAAACCAGCCCATTTAGCACCATCAGGGATTCCCCATTTCAAGACCCTAATATGACATTTTTACCTGTTCTGGTGTTTGATTTAAACATTAACTGTATCTATAAGGTTTTATGCATATGATATTTTTCTACCTTTTTTCGGTTTCCTATAAAAGACTTTGCAAGTATTCTTGCATACAATGTGAAGATCTTTGCAAGAGTTTCCAAGGATGAATGTCAGACAGATACTAAAAAATAATAATAATCCCCAAATGTGAGTGTACTGAATGAACTGGAAATACATGCACAGTCTTGAAAGAGAGCTTGGAGGCATTTGCGCATAAACCTTTTGAGTGAGTGGGTGGGTGTTCATATAAAAAAAAAAGTAATGTTGCCTCAGACGAACGTTTTTTTTGTTTTTGTTTCCCGTCTTTCCAAATGATAGGTTATTTTTGGTGGAATGTTGTTAGACTAATTTTGAATATGAACAAACTTGCTGTTGTGTTGTAAAAATAAGTAAAGAATGTGGGCTAAAGGTTTCACTTTGCTGTCCCAAACACAGTGCTGATCCATAAATAGAAGAGTGCTGGTGTTAAATATAAGATAATATAGGTGTTATTATCTACTATTCTAACAAAAAGGAACGTGTCTGTTCCACTTTTTAAATTTTTTTATATATGGTTTTAGCCAGTAGTGGTTTCCAATAGTTTCTAGTCGTACAGTTTAGCTGTTTAAAGCTTAAGGTGTGTTGATGGTGTTTAGTTTCAGGCTAAGTCAAGTTTAATTCAGTGCTGTAGTCAGTGAATGTGTCAGTATTTCATACAACAGTTGCAGTCGCAATAAAAAAAGGAATACCCTCCTTCAGTTTTTTTTTCCTAAACTATTATTATTTTTAATACTATTATTCATCATATCAATGGAGTCATAGTCTGGACTTGACCTAGTTGTTTTCTTCTTTTTTTCCTTCTTCTTCTTTAGCCATTTAGATGTTTTTTGGATGTGCTTGTGATCACTGTGCTGTTGCATGACCTAATTTTGTCCCAGTTTAAGCTGTTGGACAGATGCCCTTACATTTGTCTGGAGAATATTCTGATACAAAGTAGAGTTTATCATTGTCTCAATAATCCTTGTGGATAAAAATGGTCTCCTCTCCCCCGCCATGCTTCACAGATGGTATGAGGTGTTTGGTGAAAAATCAAAGTAAGAGTATTACTGTACATTGTGCTGTGCATGACTTTGCACAGAAATTTTTAGAATTTAGATATTTTTTTCTGGGATAGTGATTTCTGTTGTGAGATTTCTTTTGGTGCTAGGCTGCGGCGACAGCTAGCTGCTGCTTTCAGTCAGCCATGTTATCATGACAGAGACAACCTATATTCTACAGTGTGCTATCAGCTTTTACTATTAATATTATTATTTATGTGTTGTTGTTTTTTTTTGTGGACACTCACTTGAAAAGCATGATGTGAAGAAATACAAGACTGGACCAGTATGTCTATATAAGGTTCCACAGTTAACAGAGCCCAAACCAAGCCATGAGGTCCTAGGAATTTACTGTAGACCCCTGAGACAGGATTGTATCGAGGCACAGATCTGGAGAAGGGTACAGAAAAATTTAAGCTCTAACTGAAAAAAGGCTGTAACATAGCAAAATGTGGAAAAAGTGAAGCGCTGTAACCCCTTTGGAGGTCAAGAACCTTCTTCTACAGGAAAACTGCTTGAATTTGTTATTTGACATGCTGCTTTTGATGCCTTTTTCTGCTAGTGCTTTTACTGGTTAGTGCACTTGCCAGCAATCTATGCAATTTTTTTAACTAACCTTATTATTAAATTTGCATTTAAGAATTAAAATTCTAGCATTGATCCTTTTATCACTAGGTTTAACAGGTATGTGAGGAAATGTAAACATCATCATCCACTTATTAGTAAGAAATG
The DNA here is from genome assembly GCA_030014305.1 of Clarias laeviceps. Taxonomy (NCBI): domain Eukaryota; kingdom Metazoa; phylum Chordata; class Actinopteri; order Siluriformes; family Clariidae; genus Clarias; species Clarias laeviceps. The sequence goes on from JAQMYJ010000015.1 coordinate 13,573,318, forward strand.
AAGAATGATTCATACAGTACATTTCATGCTGTTAATCTTGCCACGGCAATGTAATGCATAAAAATCATTATAATGCAGGGTAAGAGCAGCCATGAACCTGATGTGGTCTTTTGCTTCTGTAGCTCATCCATGTCAAGTTTTAATGTATATTGCATTCTGAGATGCTTTTCAGCTTTACCGCAGAGTTAAAGAATAGTTATTTGAGCTACCATAGCCTTCTCATTGGCTTCCACACAGTGGATGTGTTTTGCCTTTTTTTTTTTTTTTTTTTTTTTTTACAAAACCCTGTGTAAATTTCAGAGACTATTGTGGTTGTAAACCCCAAGAGATCAGCAAGTTTCTGAAATACTTTAATTACTGCGTCTGGAATGCGTTGGTCTGCTTCCACTAAACTGGCTGGCTGGAAAATTGCACAAATGAATGAGCAGGTATTCCTATGAGAGTGTGTCTCTTCGTGATACAGATAGATGCAATATACAGACGTGGTTGTATGTGAAATACTACAGCAAACCTTTTCAATCAGGGTTCCATGTAAAACCTCTTTAATACACCATAAAGCCTTAAATCATAAGATGTAAAACGTTTTTGTAAGTATCCCAAAGAGCAGTGCAGTGTGTCTCATTTATTGCATTTGTGTGTTGAACGCTTGTTTTTGGAACCATGTTTTTTTGTTCCACATGTCTGTAACAATGTTGTTTTAACCATGCATGTCCAACAGCCACAGTGTCTATACGAGTGGAAATATGAACATATTCACCCTGTCTGTTTATAGATATCTTTCAGCCTCTGCCACTCTGGATGACATTGCCAACTCTGAAGTGTGAGTTTGTTTTGTTTTGTTATCATGCTTTCTGCCTTTTCTTTCTTTTTTTATTTATGTGTGTCTGTTGCCTTATCTCTACTTCAGTAGTGTTACCCTTGTCATCCTCTCAGGATGTTAATGGAGAAAGTAAGAATTGCTGCGTCATGCTGCTTGCTGGGCCTTTTTAGTTGTTTATAGATATGTCGCTTTGGGTTGAACGAGAAGCTGCAGCAGTTTGTCAAGTTTTTTGTTGTTTTTGGTGTTGAAAGTTTTTTTAGGAGGTTGCAGGTAGGTTAATAATGGTGGGTCAGTTTTCCTCAAGTTGGATTAAATGTTTGGTATTATGTCTGCTTTTGCAGGTGTTGCTTTATTGTATCCCTCCCAGCGTATTTAATACACTCCTCCATTGCTAAAGCTCCCATTCTTCTTTCTTCTTGCTTTTTTCTGCCTCCACCTTTGATGATCATTCCCCACTCTTCCTGTCTTCCTCTTCTCACAGGTACAAGAAGACTCAGGAAACACTGTCTCAGGCAGGACAGAAGACCTCAGCAGCCTTCTCCACCGTGGGCTCTGCTATCAGCAGAAAACTAGGAGACATGAGGTAATCTTTGTATTCATTTATTTCTGTTCATCTTTGTCAGTCTAGTGAGCTCTTTCTGTTCTGCATTAATGTTCTTCGATTTTCTTCAGCCTACATGATATCCCAAAATTCTCCAACTATATACAGCACCAGTCAAAAGTTTAACATAAGTTTGGATTTTTTTCCCCCTACTATTATTTCCCCTATTTTAGAACAATACTGTTTTTTTGTTTTTTTCTCACCCCAAAACTATGAAGTAGCACACATTTCATACAGTCCGTGGTTATTTTTAAGACACGAAGGTCAGCTCTTCTGCAATAGTTCTTGCAAGAACAGTATTGCCTCGTGCATTTGCAAAGTGCACCATAAAACTGGCTTAAACTGGCTCTCATGAGGACCATCCCAGAAAAGCAAGACCAAAATTTACCTCTGCTGCAAAGGAGTTCATTTAGAGTTACCAGCCTCAAAAATCACCAATTTACAGCACCTCAGATTAGAGCCGTTATGTGAAGGGTTTACAAAGCAAAAGTAGCAGAAACATCTCAATATCATCTGCTCAAAAGAAATTATTGCATATTTTGGATTGTCAGTATAGTTCTACAATGTAGAAAGAAATAAAAATCAGGGAAGACCATTCGAATTATGAATAAAGTGTGTCCACACTTTTGACTGGTACGTAAGAAAAATTTTACACTTTACTGTAAACTGTCTAGAAAATGTCCCTCCTATGTATGAAGATTTTTGGGACATCCTCTTTTCCTCCATTGTGGCATGTTAATGTTTGTCCAAGCATTATCCACTTGTTCTCTTCTCTCATTCGTCTTGTTTGTCTTAAAAACTGCTGCATGCTCCCATAATCCATCAGTGCTTCCCTTTTCACTCTTTGCCCTCCTCCTTTCACAGTGCCAAGGTTTCTGTGACTTTGGAACTTCCTTGCTTTGTTCTGTTTCACCCAGTATTTCTGTAGCAGTGGGATTATTTATTTAAATGTAGTCACCAAAAAAAAAAAAAGGTTTTAGCTCTGATCTTTATTTCATGTGTGTGAATCTATGAATCACTTCCGTTACCCGTACTTCTGGTAAAATGTGTTTTGCAATGTATGCTGTAACCTTCTCACACATAAAACTATAAACCTTCACTCACACCCATAATACAAATACATAAAGTAAATACAGTACTGTGCAAAAGCACTGACAGGAGTCACTTATCATGTCTTCATATTAAATTACATTAAAGTCAATTATGTAGATTAAATAAAATAAATTGGAAGGAATTGTTGCTGTGACTGACAGGTTGCAAAGTACCTAAAGAGCCCATTTAAAAAATTGTTTATGTAACTCAATAATTCAATTAAAGTTGTCTATGTGAAGGAAATATGTCACCCATAAAGTCTTGTCAGGGAATCAGGAGGAATTTGTTTTGTCCAGTGTATTGTGTACATCCAATAACTGAAGTTATCAAGTCTAAATCACACTTTCATGTCTTTTCGGTTTCCTTTAAACTGTGTAAACATCTGACATGTGATACACATACACATTTTAAAGTATAAAAATAAAATGTGTTAATAGAGCCCTGAAATCACCAAAGTATTCACCGCCATGGTGTAACAATAATGCGAATCATCATATATATATTTTTTCAAATACTATCTCTAAACACACTTGAGAACTGCAGAATATCAGAAGGAAAGTGCAGTGGGTAACATTGCACTCTTACAGGATTCCTGGTGTGAACATGATTTGTATGTACTCAGTGTGACTTCTCGGGTTCTCTGGGTTACCACGACCTTTCAGAAACATGCCAGTTGGTAAACACATCCAGGATGTCTACCCTCCTCGCTCCCAGTTTTCCAGACATACTGTAGGCTTCAGACTCTACCATGACCCTGACCAGAATAAAGAAAGTGCTTCCTCTCCTCGTGAAAAAAGAAGAAAAGCAGCATTTTTACAATGGCTGTGATTACACTGCCATTACATGTCATATTTCTACATGACATGTTGTTTCAGCATCGCCTGCCAGCATATTCTATCACCGTCTGTTTGTTTTTGTATCAGCACCTCTTAATCATTCTTCATTGTCAATTCAAAATTCCCAACATTGGACAACAATATACATGTTGTAGGATATTGCGTGAATCTTAACGTTAACTAATGTTCTGTAACCCGTTTTTGCTATAATCTCTTTCAGAATCAGTTGTCTTTTTTTTAATATGCCTGCTGTTTTTTGTTGTTTTCCTCCTCGCCTTGCTCTTGCTTGATGCCCAATGCTGTCCCTGATTGGTTTTATTTTCCCCTTTTCTTTTAATTGCTGCACCTGTATGGCCCACAGAGCGCTGCCTTTCTCTAACTCCTTTGGGTAAGACTGATTAGAGCTTTGATTGGTCAGATAAGAGGGAATAGATAGTGATGTGCAAATGTAATGGATTCTAGTTTGTGTAACGCACTGAGGATGCATTTGATGTCAGGAATTAAATATGACTGTGTGTGCTGTTATAGGAAAATAATCTGTTGAGGGATCATGTGGTGCAACAGAGAGTCTTTTCCTGTAACTGTATATCATGGAGTGTTTTATTCCTTATATTATACCACAGCAATTTGAAAAAGAAAAGTCTTTAATTAAATAGCTGAAGTTATATATAGAGAGGAACTGTAAAGTTATTCATCTATAAATAGGCCCCCATTTTTTCTCTCTCTATTTAATAAGACAAAAAAAATCCATACCTCTGCTACTGAGAATTTACAATTTGTTTGTGTAAAATTGTAAAAGAAAAATTTGTCTTTGTAAAATTGTTAAAGTAATATTGTCTGTGTTGAAGACATCTCATGGCAGAAATCTTAAATGAACAGCTGAGACTATCACATGTCACTGGAAATTCATTCTATGAATGTTGAGTCTTTTATCAGAATTCTTCAGCATATCCATAATTATTAAGTATCTTTTGTTAAATAGCTTTTGCTTAAATATCTTTTGTTAATCACTTTAGCATTAGGTTTAGAGTATGTAAAGTATTTATGAATAAGCTGTTATTATAGAAACTCCAACATATGTGAACAAGCCTATTAATATAATAAAATGTGTGATTTCCTTACAGCCGGCACTATTGTCAGAGCCAAACTGTTTTAAAAGGAAACACCTTCCTGTCAGTGACCATGTGAGAATTCAGTATTGCTGTGGTATAAATTTATATAGCATTTACATTAGGGATTAAGGTTTAGCGTATACTGTTATAGAAGAAGTTAATCTGCTATTCAGTTCACAGTAATCTCTCCAGCCGCCTGCTTTTGCATGACAAATATAATCAAAAAACATTTGGGTATGAAATTTAAAGTCAGATCTACAGGCATGATGGTGTGTTTTTGTTTTGCCTCTATGATTCTAATTGATCCTGCTTGCTTGCTAACACTGGCCCCTCTTGTCTCCTTTTAATGCTTTCAAAGTAGCAACTACTCCATTCGCCATTCGATAAGTATGCCAGCTATGAGGTAAAGTATTTCAGGTTGATTCTAGTAAACCCTAACCCTAAGATTCTAGTAAATCTTAACCTTCTCCATTTGTTGTTGCACCTTTGTGCTAATGATGTACAGAGAAAGTATTCACCGAGTTCATATTACAGACCACCATTGGTTTTAAACAAATGTTAAATTTCAATTCAATTTTATTTGTATAGCACTTTTAACAATAGTGGGCAGGCAACTTTACAGAATCAAATTACTTCAGAATTTCAAAATACTGTTAATACTTTGTGAAGCCAAGTGATTTCTGCATATAACTTTTTGCATGCACGTTGATCAGGAAACAGCAACAGGTTTTCTTTTTTGTTAATAACACTGTAGCAGACCTCTGCCTTTTGATTTATAGATTGAAGGGTAACATCTGAATACTGCATTTTTGACAGGAATTCTCAAACTTTCAAATCATTTGAGGACAAAGTTGGAAATCTTAAGGTAAGACTGGTCATCAAAGGTAAAAATCCACCCTGTTACTGACTTGCATATTAATACCAATAATTAAACATGATCTTTCATGTAGATTTTTTTTTTTACTTCAAGTTTGAGTTGAAAAGTTCTCTGCAACTTTAACTACCTGCTGTTCCTGCCAACAGTCGCACTAGTCCCCTTGTTTCAGCTCTGTATAGCAGAGACCTTTAGTTTTTTTTTTAGTCCTTTAGCCTGTGCTCTTAATACTGCACTTGATAGCATTCTGTCGAGCCAAGTCTTTTTTTATTTTTATTTATTTATTATTTTTTTTTTATAGCTACGTTGCAATCTGGAACTCTTAATGTTTGCTGTCTCTGCTACTACTACTAAATTGCATTTCTCAAAGGTTCTATACACCTCTGTAATAAATTTTCTTTGCTTTACTGATTTTATTTCCGCCATTCTAGAACAATACTGGATATTTCAGAACTAAGAAATTACATATTAAATTAGAGAATTGAGTAACAACAACAGAGTAGTTATTTTAAGACACAAAGGTCAGCTTTTCTGGAACAGGTCTTGCAAGAACAATGTGCTCACTGTTCCAATCCCATCAAGCACCATGATGAAAACTGGCACTTATGAAGATCCTCCCAGGAAAACAAGACCAAAACCTACCTCAGCTGCAGAGTTCAGAAGTTCATTAAAGTTACATCTTATGTGTGAGATTAATGAAATTGTGAATTGTCATTAAACTCCAGTATAACTATTCTAGCAATGTTCCCCTGAAAGTACAGATCTGTTGTTTGCTTCTAATATACAGAACTCACAAATAAATTTGCCTAAAATTACTAAACGTCACAGTTTTTTCCAGTAAAAAGTCATATTGCTAATTTTTTATTTATTTTTATTTTTTTTTTTGATTTACAAATTCATTAAGAGCAGTAAAAGATTAGTTGGTGCAGTTACTTCATTCTTATCTGTGTGTATTCTGTTTGTGTCCAGTCGAAGGTGGTTGGAGGGAAGGCCAACGGGGATGGCCTCCAGTCTCCGACCGATTCAAACCCTCCGCAGGACAATGCACCATTCTGAGCCTCCGTCCTCCCAAACGAACATTCATCTCATCTCTTAGTGACACCTGACTCTCTACAGCCATCATCACTTCTCTCGCTCTCTCTCTCTCTCTCTCTCTCTCTCTCTCCCCTTCAGCTCCTTTTTTCCATCTAAAGCTTGCATGTGCTCGTCTCAATCTCCACTCACACCACAGCTTATGGACTCATCCAAAAAGGATTGTACTTAAACAAAAAAAAAAAATGAAGAAGAAAAAAAAAATGTTACAACCATTTTGTATTCTAAAGTATTTTACACTGCTTTGCCTAATGTTTTTACATGACGTATATATCTATATATGAATATAAAGAATACAAATAATTATATTGAAACTGTACTGCCAAGCAGCATTAATCAGAAAGGGGAAATGAGATGAAACCTGGAACGGGGGAGAGGGCTGCTGATTGAACAATTCACCCAAGGGGAAAGTGCTGCAGTTTTCTACGCTGCTTTTCATTCATTCGAGGACGTTTTTTACTCCAAGTACAATATGAAGCAACGCTTTACAGTACATCTGGTGAATGTCTATTCCTTTGTCTGCCTTACACTATCACTCCTTTTCTTTTTGTTGATTTTTGCTGGTCAAAGCAAGTCACATTAAGTTTCTTTTTATCTTTTCCTGGCCTCTTTTCCCTTTCTATTGTTGATTTGTGGTGTCATATCTGGGGGCTTGTTCTGTTTATGCCATGTATGTTAATATCTGCCTGCCTTTTATTGCTTTTATTCCAGTGCTTTGTGCCAGCAAACTGATGCCATTTAAAGACCTTCTGCTGTTGAAACAAAGAGCTATTTCACCATCTCGCACTCACACTAATTACTGTTATAAGAATCACTATTGAAAATAGCTCTTGCTTTAGCCTGCACTACCCCAATGTGTAACTCGCTGACTGAGACCAGTTGTGTCAAACTACTTTTTGTCATTTCATTATGCTAAATATTGCGCTGCATACTTGTATAATTTGTTTGGTAGCACAGTCACTTTGCATTTCAAAACCAATCATTGGCCATTTTTTCAAAATTGTGAATCATTTTATTTTGCCTTGTTTATTCATTCTCATTATTTCATTATTTCTCTATGTGTAAATGGGGTGAATTATTATTTTAGTAGTTTGCTACGAAATATTATGCTAGACTGAGCTAGAATTTGAGGGATTTATTCTATCGAATTGCCAGAACTATGTACAGTTATGCTGCCAGTAATACACAGCAGGGGTTATTGGGCTTCATCTTAATGGCATTTACTGGGTATGTTACTATACATTTCTCTTAATAAACATTGAAAGATGTAACACTTCAAGCATATTTGGCGGGAGAAATGATGCGTCCCTTATCCTGCATATGTTGACCGGCTGTTGTAGAGTGCATGAGCACAATATGGCTTTAAATCTGAGATTGTAGCTCAACTTTACAAAATGAGAGGAACTGGTTTTCTTTTAAGGAGCTTGTGAAATTTTCATTTATGTTAATGTCTGTGTTCTGTTGATCAATAAAGCATTCCTTTAAATAAGGTTCATCATGCCAGTTACTCACTGGTGCTGTGTGTTTTGTGGAACGTCACAGATACTGAGGTTTGAAACGGTCAAACAGTTGTAAACAGTTGATGTCATTCCTGATGTATGTGTATGCATGCTGAATCCTCTAGGTGGAAGCATGGCACAAAAATCAAAGTTTTTTTTTTTTCCAACTTTTAAGTAGAAAGTGCTTCTAAACCACCCCTGATAAATTTACTGCCTGGCCAAAAAAAAAAAAAGGTCCCACTAATTTTTATTGGACCACCTTTGCTTTGATAGCATGTACTCATCATGTCATTATTTTAATAAACTTGTGCAATGTCACCATTTATTCAAAATTTATTTCCAGCCAGGGTCACATTCATTTCTCTCCAAGATCTATTGATGATGGGAGAGTTAGAGCACAGTGTAAAGTCTACTTCAGCACATCCCAAAGATTCTCAATGGGGTTAAGGTCTGGACTCTGTGGTGGCCAATCAATGTGTGAAAATGATGTCTGCCTGAACCACACTTTCACAATTTGAGCCTGATGAATCCACGTATCGTCATCCTGGAATATGCCCATGTCACCGGGGAAGAAAAAGTCCATTGAGGAAAATCTGTGAATTTTAATTTGGGAATAATAAAGTACTTTTATCTATTTTCAGTATATTCAGGTAGTCAGCTGACTTCATTTTTTAGGCACCTAACATTGCTGGACCTAGACCTGACCAGCAGAAGCAATCCCAGATCATAACACTGGTTTGTACAGTAGACACTAGGCATGATGGGTACATCACCTCATCCACCACTCTTCTCATCCAGAGTGATACAGACATCAGGAACAGGGTAAATCGGGATACATCCGACCGCATGACCCTATTCCAACGTTCCACAGTCCATTCATCATGCTCCCTAGCAAACCAAAGCCTTTTTTTTCTTATTGGCCTCACTCATAATTGGTTTTCTTAAGGCTACACAGCTGTTTAGTCTATTCTACAGCTGTCTATTATACAATTGTATAGAGTTCTATTCACATTATGTATGTGGTAATGCTCTTACTTTCACTATTAAACATAGCTGAGAGTTCTACTGTTCTTTAATTACAATCAGATTTCACCAAACTGATCACAAACTGATCGATTTTTTTCCTACCACATTTCATTTATAAACCAAAGACCAGAAAGCAAGCCATTTTGAACCTGAGATATATATACACTCTGGAACAGGGTAAATCTGTTCAGTGTATGTATGTATACATATACACACTGTATAACGTGTAACATCTTTTAATATTCCAGATGTGTGCAAACCTGGTAACCAACAACAGGAAACTTCTTACCCCCGTGCTTAAGTCATGTTTTGCTTGGGGATCAAATGCTAATTTTCCATGCAAAATTTTTTATGTGTATCATATGTAATATTGGATTGTATTGGATTGTATTGTTTGTGATATTAACATTTTATATGTATCATGTGCTTTTTCTGGATTCCTGTCTCTATCCTTTACAATAAACCTATGATAAAAAAAATTATAAACCCTTCATTTTTTTTTTTTATTCAATTCAATGAATGCACAGTTACTGCACAATTGAAAACAAATGTCATTGTCGCAAAGCTGCTTTACACAATTAAAAGAAAATTATGGAAATTTCTCTAAAATATGAAAAATGTGTATGAATCAAAATGATCAGATTGTTCCTGATGAGCATGCCGAGGGTGACAGGGGCAAGAAAAAACTCCCTGATGACAATAAAAACCTTGAGAGGAACCAGACTCAACAGGGAACCCATACTCATATTGGGTGATAAAGGATAGCAGGACTTTTTTTGCAGTCATACTGTGTGTTAGGCAGCTGGAAGTTCATGCTGGAAGTCTTTAAGTTAATATGGAGTCCAGTTCGTTATTGGAATGTAGGAAACTCCAGTCCTGACTATTAAGCAACTGCCGTCACAGGTCCTTAGAGAACATCTGTCTGCACCAGCCGAGGATAAGACCGTCCCCAGTCACCACACGCGACCCAAGCAGACCACACAGGGCACTCTTAAACTTAAATATTCAGGGGATCAAATTATTATTTTTCTCACCGTATATGTGCCATGAAAAGGTATTTGCCCCTTCCTGAATTTTTTTTTTGCATATTTGTCACACTTAAATGATTGAGATCTTCAAACTAATTTTAATATTACATAATGATAACAGTAAATTCAGTAAATAGAGTAAATTCAAAATACAGTTCTTTGAAAAAAGCTGTCAAAGCCTGCCTCGGCCTATGTAAGCAAATCATTGTCCCAAGTGCGCTTGAGCTTGAGGTAACAAATGTATGGGTGCAAAGAAGCCCAGACCATCATACTACCACCACCATGTTTGATTAGTATGATGCTCTTTTTATGAAACGCTGTGTTAATTTTACACCAGATGTAACGGGATGCACACCTTCCAAAATGTTCAACTTTTGTCTTATCAGTATTTGCACAAAGTCTTGGAGATATTCAAGATGTTTTTTGCCAAATGTGAGGCAAGACATTGTGTTATTTTCGGTCAGCAATGGATTTTGCCTTAGAACTCTCCCATGGATGCCATTTTTGCTCAGTCTCTTTCTTATTGTTGAATCATGAACACTGACCTTAACTGAGGCAAGTGACCTGCAGTTCTTTAGTTCTTTAGTTGTTCTGGGTTCTTTTAAGAGCTCCTGTGAGTTTTACTCTTGGGCCTGTATTCACAAAGCTTCTAAGAATTCTCTCAACAAGCTCCTATCTTAGCCTAAAAAGTCCTAGCTGGGAGTCTTAGACTAAAAGTGATTTAGGAAACTTCTCAGAGCAACTCTGAGTAAGGAAAGTACAAAACCCTTTAGCTTAGTGAAGAAGTGTGGTTGACCCCTTACTAGAGATAATGCAGCAATTCAAGGACTGTGATTGGTTGATTAAAAATCTGTAAAAAGTCTTAAAATGGCTCTTGGTGAAAATAGAATATATGATAATAGAATTAATAGAAGAAGTATAATTATGAATGCAGGCAACTTTATGCAAAGTTTCTGTTATAGGCTAAGTATCTTAAAGATAATTAAAACAGCCAAATGTTGAAATGTCTTTACTTTTGAAGCAACCAATTTCCACACAGTAGTTGCTATATTTAAGTTCTTACATTTATTTACCATACTGATTTTTCATTACTTGTAATCCACTTTAGATTGATGGGAGCAAAATGGCTCACATTTTTACCAATTTGCATGATTGCAGGACAGTTTATTTAAGTTGCACTTTTGGATGGTATGTAGCTAACAATCCAAGAGAGATGGAAGGAAGTAAAAGAATAAGAAAACCAAATTGGATGGAAAAGCAGTGTTTACTTTTAGCTTTACATCTTAACAATTTATCTTAACAATTATTACCTTAGGAGCTGTTTTTAGGGCTAAGATGTTTTGTGAATCAAAACATCCTTTCTCTACTAAGATTAAGTCCTAAATTTGAGGGGAAATTCTAAGAAAATGTCAGAATTTCATCACTAGGAGCAACTTTTATGCTTAAGAAGCTTTGTGAATACGTGCTTTGGAATTCTCTCCATTTCTGAATAATGGCTTTCCTCGTGGTTCACCGGAGTCCTACATCCTTAGAAATGGCATTGTATCCCTTTCCAGACTGACTAATGTCAATTACTCAGCTGTTCTTTTTTTGTTCAATCAGGCCTGGGTTTGGCGAGTAAAATTGAACTTGTTTAACAGTGTTTAGTACTGTTGCCTTGCACCTCTAGGGTCCGTGTTCAATTCCCACCTGTGTATGGTGAGTTTGCATTCTCTCCCCATGCTTGGCTGGCTTCTTCTGGGTACTTATGTTTCCTATCACAGTCCAAAGACATGCAGATTAGGCTAATTGGTGTTCCCAAATTGCCCATAGTGTGCGTGCGTGCGTGCCCTGCGATGTATTGGCACCCCATCCAGGGTGTACTCGTTTGGGCAGTGGTAGCTCAAACAGCTAAGGCACTGAGTTACTGATCGGAAGGTCGGTGGTTCAAGCCCTGGATCCACCAGGTTTCAATTGTTGGGCCCTTGAGCAAGGCTCTTAACCCTGTCTGCCCAGGGGCGCTGTATCTGCGCTCTGATCCCAGTTACGCTGGGAGATGCAAAGAAAGAATTAACTGTGCAGTAATTTATATGTAACAAATAAGGGCTTAACTTAACTATATAAGTTGTTTCAGGTTGGCCAAGAAAAGCATCAGAAACGAACAAAAGAAAAACCCAAAAGTAAACAGTACTCTGGTTTCCAGTACTGTCCAAAGACGGTTTGCTGTTCCAAAATTGCCTGACATTATCAACAAGTCTAATAATCTAAACATTATTTTGGTCTTATTACGTATGCCAATGTTTGCATATTTAATTAGACAAACCTAATTTGCATAAATACATTTAAACCATTCTATTACAAAAAACAAAAAAGCTTAAAAAAAATTTAATTAATAGTAATCAGCTGACACAGAATAACTGTAATATTTATTATTTAAAAATTGAGCTGTATGTCCTGTAATACTTGAAAAATTCTGTGGACTGCATTTGACATCCTGTTCAAATGATCTTCACATGGCCTTATCTGTAGACTGAAATCACATAGTACATTTTGTACAAAGTCTGTACTTTCATTTGGACTGTGTCCTTGTTCTAAAGTTAGGCTTGTCTTCCATGAAATATCTCTTATCGATGTACCATCATTCAGCTAATATCCAAACAACCCTGAAATAAACTGGTTAATTAATAACAATCTCATGTTGTGAATGAATCAATTCTTTGGCTGAAGGTTTCTGAAAAGTGACTGAACTATAGGAATGACTGCGAGGACATGTGTGTTGACATTCTGAGTGTAACCTTTTGCCGTCTAGTGGAAATGGAAATGAGTGGAAATATGTACAGTGTAGTGAACTGTGTTTTTAGGTAAATTGGGAGAGTAGATTTTGGCAGTTCCGGCCTGATAAGTGAAGGTCAATACAGGATGTAAACCCCCTGATAGAAAATCTTTATATGGTTTGACTAATTATACCATTCTCATATCTAATATATTACACATATTGTTTGATGCAAATAAACATGTTCTACTGTAACAATGAGAAGTAATTTAATTCATATAATGTGCATATGATTATAAAGATTTTGTATTCACCAAAATATATGTGCATTATGTGTGTGTGTGTGTGTGTGTGTAAATGATAAAATGTCACTCGATATTACATAATATTGATATATTTTTAGATGAAACATTTGATTTACCCATGTCATTTAGGTTATACACATGCTACAAAAAATGTGTCCCTGGTAATTAAAGCAGAAAATGTGTCACAAATTATCAACCTTGTCATTGGAATAATTTTCAGTCACTTTAACAAAAGTGTACCATGCATATAGAAATTTCATGTAATGTGTACGTGTAGACAGTCATGCATCATGAAACAGAAACGCCTATGATGTTTTTTTTTTTGTTTTTTAAACAAAAGCAGCTTACGAAAAAGCGAACAAGCTCCCAGAAAATCTGAATGTACCTCACGTATCAGCACTGTTACAGTCGTGAAAACAGTATTGTTCCCTGACCGGGAATCGAACCCGGGCCGCGGCGGTGAGAGCGCCGAATCCTAACCACTAGACCACCAGGGAAACGATAAATGGTGGTTGACCGTAGTCTTCTTTATGTTTACAATGTAAATAAAACGCTCTTGTGAACAAGAAGAGTTGTAAGAATATTTGAAGATTTGGTTGTTAATTCAATGATGACAAATAATCTTCACTTTGCCCTTCATTTTCATGTAAATACCCTGACTCACACGAATGAACATAAACAAAGGCCGACAAAGCGGTCAGTCTGGTTTGATCCAGTTTGCAGAACAGCGGACAGTACATGGCTGTTCGTGACGTCACCACGCTGTATAAAAGGCCGCTCTCCAGAGCTGAAGTTCAGACAGCATTGCGGTATCGCTATTGGACGTGGAGGGTTTTAGCCACCCAAATCTTTTCAAATGGGCCCCGTTGCCTAACGTTTTCCCCCTAAAAGCCTCCGACTGAGTTGCGCAGGGTGCTACGAAACATCAGCACATACAAGAAGGTGAGTTTTAAGAGCGATTTCGAGGGACACCCAGTGCATGTTTTTTGTGTCTTGGGGGGAGACATGGCACGTCAGCTATGATGGTGCGGGTGGGAGTCGGGAGGAGCTGTTTTGCTCTCTCGATGTGCTAAGCTATTAGAGGACTTTTCACTGATTAATCCACAAAGCTTATTATTAATTTACGAATAACAACTATGTAACTTATATGTCGTTTGGTTAAAAATGTCCTTTGTGCGTTTTCACGCAAATCATGACGTTTTGTAAAGTTTTATTGTCTAATACACCCACAGAGCGGTTAAGACAGTCGGCCTAGTTTTAATATTTCCGTTTAATATGTACAATTATTCGACTAACCTTCACTGATCATACTGTACAGAATAGTCTTTGTCTTGTTTTTCCCAATTTCAGTAAAAACAAGAGACCGTTTTGAGTTTGATTTATGGAAAGATGGGTAAAATTTTGAGAAACTATTCGAATACAATGTTTACTTTACCATTCACATAAAATAATAAAGCTCAGATATGACCACCTTTTTACATTTTCTTTGTGTAATACCCCACCTTCAGTAGTTGTTTTATCTGTCGTAAAAGCCATTCAACCAGATTCCTTCTCTCTCTAGGTTACCATCTGAAGCACAGTTAACAAGTGTGAAGCATGGCAGCTATCCCAGCTAGTGGATCTCTTGTGGCCACCCATGACTATTACCGAAGTAAGAACCTGACCCATCATTAATGACTACATGTTGTACAAGCTTCATCCATCACACTTAACTTGCATTGCCGTATCACAAAAACACTGTTCACCAGTCCCATCTGTCTGTTCTCAGGGCGACTTGGCTCTACATCAAGTAGCAGCTCGTGTGGCAGTTCGGAGTACACTGGGGAGGTTATTCCACATCACCCAGGTGTGTTTCATAACCTGTAATTGATTTTTTTTCACTGATCTGATAATTTTCACATCATTGCTACTTCAAAAGTGTAGAGATCTTAGCAAGACTTGATCTGTTAAAAAAAAGATTGTAAGCGATATGATTCAGTAGTTGTGCTAAAAGTGATTGCTTTCATGATTTGTTCTTATTTTTGTTTCCCTCATGCCCCTGTTTTCCAGGCCTGCCCAAGCAAGACTCTGGTCACTGGTGGTCCAGCTTCTTCTTCGGGAAGCAGCCGGGTATGGGCTCCCTGGCTGAAGAGGCCCAGCAAACGTGAGTCGTAAGCTCCCGAGTTCATTAAAATAAGTCTTTTTTTGTTTGTTTGTTTTTAACGCTGTCACTGATTTGACTCTGTGCAGATCAGGGCTGAGCGTGACCAACGGCCAGGTGATGTGTGTTGCTCGGGATCTGGTGAAGAGGCAGTTCAGCGAGAGTAGTGATGCTGGGAAGTCGGAGGCAGGGACCCCTCATTCCTAACTAATGCTAGGGGACGGGAAATTGCCCTTTTTCTTTTTTTTTTGTATTTTATTTTACCCCTTTATGTGTAGAATAGTTTTTAAGGTTACTTCATAACCATTAGTTTGTGAAATGAAGCGTTTTTGTAAGTTTTTACACATCTGTAACACTGTTTTTGTTACTACTTTTCACTGTCACCATGTTCACAAAAAAAAAAAAAAATTAAATGTTAAAGTAGCCAAAACTTTTCTTGGTTATTATGAGTGGTGAATGTATGTCTGTTACATGCTTTGCAAATGTCAAATCCAAAGTGAACCCTTTTAATTGTTACTTACACCCCGATTAAGTGCTTATTAAACACCCTTTTCCATGGTAAATGTGTAATAATGCAGCAATACTTTAAACCATTTTCATAATTGGTTTATTCAGTCAGTGTAAGCTTATTTTTGTGCTTAACACTGCACTTTGTTTGTGAATGTGCTGACGTAGAGTTCCTAATGAAGAGCGATAAAGCTGTCCCTTTTTCTTGACGTATTTAAAGAGCTAATCTCGAGCTGTTGCGTAACTGGCATGTTCATTCAGCTCGTGTGAGTCTTGTGTGTGTGCATTCTGTTGTGGAAACTTCCTTTTGAGTCACATTGAACATTAGGACAAACAAGGCTTGTGAAAAAGTGAACTAGTCAACAGGGAGATAAATTTGAGTAAGGAGGTCAAATGCTGATTCAGGCTGTGATATAATGTAATAATGAGGAAATGGACTAAGGGGATTTTTTTTCCCACCAGTTAACTTGAACAGATAAATACAAAGATTCTCCTCATGGGTTTGCATATTTTTCGGGTCACTGAGCCCTAATGACCATGTTAATGCAAAAGGTTTTTCTGTTGTACAGACTATCCTTTTTTCCAGTCTTTCTCTTCCCCTGTGCTTGGCAACAGGTTGGTGCAGGGGAGATCAAGTAAAGCTCTGATTGGATGCTGAGAAATGAGGCTGCACACATCCTTTAGCAAGCGTTCAGGAGGGTCAACACAAGAGAGGTGTTTTTGCTCTTTGGGGAAAAATAAGAAGTAATTACTAGGGGAATGCATCACGAGACAGTACATTGCATGTCTTTTCTTCCATCCTCCTAGATGAATGAAATGGCTTAATATGCACAGGTACAGCTGTTAGGAAACTATTCACAGCATGTAGACCAAGTCTTTAAACCCAATCTCTAATAGAGTTCAAAAGGAAAAGAATATTCTGTGGCTCAGGGAATGTTGGGTGAAGTCTTTAGATAAAGTGTAGTTCAGATGTCTATTTGATCACACGGCCAGCAGGACCTAGCTGTTTGGTTGAGGCTGGGCGGGATGACGGACTTTTCCAAACAAAGCTTAAGACCCATCGTTTTGGCTCCTGTTCTGACGAACCTGCACAGAGAATCACAAAGATTCATCCAAAGTGTTAAGGACTCTTGCATATAGGTAAATTTATGAAATATTTGTATTTCAAAATATCAGTATTTTGTTTTAACACAACTAAAACAGTGACATTTGTACCCCTGAACATGTGTGCAGTTATATAGTCATGTGGCAGCAGTACAGTTAAAAAAATCGTGGAGATCAACAGTTCAAGAGCTTCAAGTAATATTCCAATTAAACGTCAATCTGTTACCTATATTGTTTGTCCTATGTAAGATAGCTTTGGGCACAAAGTGGGGTAAACCATGAATAGGGTGCTAACCCAACACAGGGCATGCATACACAGACAAAAAAAATCTAATTTTATTTGTCTCATACACAGTATGGGAAAAAGCTGTGCCAAGCTTGTAGGTGGGGACAATCCGGTCCACTGTGGCGACCCCTTGCAGAAAGACCAACGACATTTCTCTCACTCATTTCACCCATGTTATATGAAGTGAAATGCTTGTACCACAATACACTACTAATCAAGCAGAAGGAAACTGCAGTATCTGAAGGAAGCAAGGGAAAAATCCAGGCTCAAAGACCAGAGGCAAGATTTGAACCTCCAACCCAGAAAATGTAAATATGCAAGTGCACTAAGGGACAAAACAATATTACAAATGTTAAAGCTGGACAGCGAGGACAAGGGAATGGGGAGCAATCATACCCAGTTACGGTATGAAACAATCAAGTCAAATGTGAAAACAGCCTTAGAGTCCTTAGTTCGCCTAGCGGATGTTTTTGCTGGATGAAAATATGAGGACACTGCGAAAGCCACACCAACAGCAACCCTGAGAAAGCTGTGCAACCATAAGGGTGTGTCACGTTTAGATATAGTACTTCTATTTCTACAAAGCAGCTAAATTGTAAGACACTAAAACAAGTATGCTTCAAAGTTGAAATAAGAAAAAAAAAAATCATAATAAGTAATCGTTTGTACAGTCAACCCTACATTTCCTCCCCCAGTGATGATAATCATTGGAAAAGATGATGGAATCTGTTTATATCTACACTCTGAATTCCTGAAGTGTGTTTACTATACCTTGGTGTGACGAGGCAGTTTTGAAGGTAGTGACCTGCCTTTGCCTTGCTTGTGACAAACTATAAGAGAAACTGTATACAGGCTGTATTGTGTTGGTTGGACTGGAATCTGTGGATAAATACATAGACATGAGTATACAGTATACAGTACAGTATATTCAGTATGCAATGTTAACTCGATGCATTTGTCATTTTGTTCATGTATTTTTTTACAAACTCAGAGATAGAGAACAAATATCATTTTTGTTTATTAAATTATAT
>JAQMYJ010000015.1:13628783-13659270 GCA_030014305.1 Clarias laeviceps
TTATAAAGTCAGGCCAAGACCATGTCCAAATATCAACGCCAGTATTTGCAAGACAAATCCAAGTCAATGTCTCAAAACCAGACATCAGTTCTACAGGCCTAGATTGTAGATCTAGGATTAGGAACAACTTTCAGTCAGTAGCCCAATGTCTTCAAACTAATGTGTCAGCTAGACACAAACATGTGAATGTAGTGGCCTGAAGATTTTCCCACTGATTATTTTACATAAGTGCAACAGGCAGTCATAATTTTGATCTCATTCATGAAAGGCAATAATGATGAAAACGAAGAAAGGAGAGCACTTTATTACTTCAGGACCAGAAACTTCCCTGGGCAGATGCCCCTTCATGATTTTATGGTGATTTCATTATGATATTTTCATGATCTGTGGTTTATTCCTCCTTTGCACCGTGTTTCTGGAATAGGCTCTGGGTCCACCACAATCCTAACCATGATAAAGCAGTTCATGAAAATAAATGAATGAATGAATGAACCTAAGCAACTTACATATGTATATCACTGCTCTTTTCATAACGTCACTTGTAGGTGGATACCAAGGCAATAAATGCAAATGTTATTCAGAACACTGCAGCATGACTAGTTTGTTTTTTCACTCTGACTGCACAACATGAAGTTCCCTAAAAAGAGTTATGTAAATTATGTAAAGATAAGAGTGGCTGGGTGTGCAAATAAAAAAAAAAGGCTCACCTTGTTTCAACATTTTAATGGCCACTTTTTTGTCCTTAGTAGTCCATACAGCTTCCCATACCTCGCCAAAATGCCCCTCCCCTAGTTTTTTGACCAGCTTAAACTCTTCTCTCGGCCTCTCCCATGGCTCCATGTCAAACAGCTCCCTCTGTACACACACACACACACAAAAACACACACATATACAGGCAAATGGAGATCACCTTACTTCTCGCTCACCTACAAGGCCTTCAATATGACTTCTGTGCATAGAAATGCTGAATATAAATAAACATTTATGAAACTTCATTTATTAAAACTTTACATAGATAACATTTTTACCTTTTGTATAATAAGGAAATTAAATCGTAATGCCAAGATGCCATCTCAATGAGAGAAAACAGCCCTACTTTCAAAATAACCTGTGACGTGGCATTAAACCTGATACAGCAATTTTCATTTGTACCCTACTGAATATGCAATAACTGTTTTTATGTTTCTGTGTACATGTATCATTAATAAATCAAGACATCAAAATGATATTGAGAAACTGAAATATTTACGCTAATTCAAAGAAAACTCAACAATGCACATCATGAAATGCAATCAAAACACCCATTTTAATTTATGCACATAAAAAAGACATAATATGCACTAAAAAAAGTCAATAGCTTCTTTACACTTGGTTTGGAGGTAATACACTTCTCCTATGTCTATAGCATATCAACATATTTCGAAAGCAATAAGTTATAAGTAATAAGGATCTGAGAAAAATAATGTAAAGTTAACTGTGGGGGAAAAAAACATATCAAATGATATTCAGTCAGAAAAGGCATTACCTGCAACTACTGATTGAAACATGATTTAAGCAAATAAGACAGTGAATAACATCTTTATAAATTTGTAATGAAATACTACTCTAATATTAATTAGTGAAATGTGACTTTGTACCTTTCCAGGATGGAGAAGAGTGTAAAGTCACGTTGAAGCCCGACACCAAGAGAAAGAATAAAGGAATAGCGTGTAAAGGATAAAGATTTCATCAAAGCTTTTAGGGTTGACTTGAGCATAAGTGGTATAAATATATAAAATTAAATTCAAAAGCATTTAAAAATGTTTCATAGACACATAAGAATTAACATTTACTCAAAAAAAAAACTATGTTCCTTGGAGGATTTTTTAATAGTTCATGTTTTGGGTTTTATAACTTTGTAGCTTCTGTTAAATAGAAAACCTCTGTAACAGGATTCAGTAGGAAAAGGAAGACTGAACCTTCCTTTTTAATATACAGTATTTCTATATTCTACAACCAAGTAGAACTCATGCTATGCTGATAAAAATGGAAGTATCTTACCTGCTGTACGCACGGTTGGTCCAGGGGGCATCCCAGGATCTTGGGGTTGTTCTGGTAGTATCTGATAAGCTCATCCAAAGTGGCAAAGGAGATCTTATCAGACACGAAGTAAGCACCAACGGAAGAGCGCTGAATACGAAAATGGAAGACATTGGTTTCACTCCTGGCTGTGAAACAAGCAGTAAATTTGTTAGATGGTGTATACATGATTTCCTATTGTGAAAAGGAAAGTGCTTTAACATGACATGGGATTTTTGCACCTGTGATAAAGAAAAAATAAATAATTCAATAAGAAAGGTCTACCTCAAACTGATTCTCTGAAGCTTAGTCGTATAATCATTTTCAACCAATAAGAGCAGCATTCAGCACTTATTAAAAAAAAAAAAAATCATGCACAATTTGGTCTAATGCAAAGCATTTTGCTATGAGGATGGTGAAGATAAATGCAGCACATACTCTGCTGCCCTCCAACACAGGAACAGAACTGCTAACTCAGTAAGATGTGCAAGCTGACCGATGAGGTGTAAGAAAATGCATACAGAAAAATAAAGAATTGGTGGGTGGCTGAAATAGAAAACACTAAGACAACTGCAGAGGCAAAGACTGGGCTATTGTTCATCAGAAAACGAGGGAACAAGAAGAGCATAAGTAGAAAAAGAAGAAATACTGTAGATGAAGAGGGTGTAGAATTTACTCATAATAAAACACTACCACTCAAGAAATGAAGTGAGTGAGAGCATGCAACGCAGGGATCAGGGTGGAGGATAAATATTACAGCTGTCCCACCTGATATGGTGTATTCATCACTGTGACTTTCACTGATTCGAACCAGGAAGGAGCCTGTTTTATTCTGTGGAGCTAAAAGCAGCTTCTCAGCTTTCTGTCTGTTTATGTTCCCATAGTACCATCTGACACAGACAAAAACAAAACACAAGCTTATTCAGATGAATGATATTATTTTAAATATGGACATTAATTAACCATAAAATTAACACACTAATGCTGATTAGCAATGATAATGTAAAATCTCAAAACAACCAAAATAAGCAAAAACAACCTCAGAGAAATGACAACATTTAACTTATTTTCACTGTTATTATTTATTTAACAAGAATGAATAATCATTTTTAAAAAATCATGCACACAATACTAAGTAGCTTGTACATCCACCTTTAGAAGCAATCATTTAAAGTATTTGTTTTCTTTAAGACTGTCACATTGTTTTGGTCCATTCTTCTTTACAGCATTCAGTTCTTTGAAGCTTTTTGGGAATTTCTTATTTGCACAGCTCTGTTAAGGTCCCACCACAGCATTTCAATTTGGTTAAGGTCTTGGACTTTGACTAGGCCATTCCTTGATTCTTTTCTTTTCAGTCATTTAAAAGTTATCTTTGGATTAATAAAGTACTCTCTCTATCTCTCTCTCTCTCTCTCTCTCTCTCTATATATATATATATATATATATATATATATACACACACACACAATTTTTTTCCCTGTTGCATGACCCAATTTCGATCAGGCTTTAGCTGTCGGACAGACGGCCTCACATTTGCCTCTAGAATACTCTGGTACACAAAGGAGTTCATGGTCTACTCAATGACTGCAAGGTGCTCAGGTCCTGTGGCTGTAAAAACCAAAGCCCAATCTTCACAGGTCTGATTCACAGAAGCACCACATTCACACCACAGCACACCTATAGAAGCCTTGAGTGCCATAGGGGGAACTTACACAACACTAGGTATAATATATTTTGAATTAAAATGTTATGGTTGAGCGGTGCATATTACAGTATAATATACAGAAATATCCTGCTGCTTAAGCAAATCAAGTATGTCTCTTCTGTTTCACCTATATTTAATAATTTACCTTATAGTGTATAGCTTTTACTATTGTGTTTATCTTATACTGTATACTGTACTTACAGTATATGCTATTCTTTACTATGGCTCTTTGGATCAGAAGAATTTCTCAGAGATTCTACCTGCACAGTTTTCAGGACAAACAAAGCCTGGGAACCATAACACCAAAATAAGCATGGGTGAGGTCAGATGTGCACTCTCTTGTTGTGTATACGGTGACGTTGCATGGTTTCGGTGTAATTGTAACAGGTTTCAAGCATGTGTGTGTGTCATATCAGCCTGCCTGGTACCTGACTACTTCTGCATCTGCACTCTATTGTTCTGCTCAAGATAACAAAGCACACACTGAACGTTCATTTGTATTGTGTGACTGTTCAAATGACAGGACTAGGCTGTAGGGGAGAAATGAAAGTGTTCCATAGGTGATTTCAGGTAGTTTGTTTTTTTTCTCTGATTTTGATCATGATCCTAGAGAATCCTGGAATGAAATTCAATGCTAAAACCAACCACTGTTCACTGTTCTTTTTTTAAATATTTTTTTTTTAATTGTGAAATGTTGATGGAAGAAAATAAAGACAAAATCATTAAAATGTAGGAAATTAAACAAACTAATAAATAAATACGTTTGAAATAGAAATAAGTTGTCATTGAGCTGCTATTTATATTTTAATAAGAACTATTTCAGTGTGTGTCACTCCCCACTGAGCAGGTTGTGTGTGAGCACTAGGGGTAGCAGCAGAGCCTCTATGCTGTAATATTTTTGCTCACTTACTTGTATTTAGCAAATTCGTCCTGCAGCAGCGCGACGTAGTTGGCCGGCACCAGGCCGGACTCCAGGCTTCCTGTGAGCTTTTTAGCCAGCACATAATGCCCTCGCTTCTCGATTACCGACAGCTTGTCTCCCTCTTTGACCGAGAGCTCCTCCTCGCTGCGGGCTTCGAAGTCGTACAGGGCGGCGTAGAGCTGCGCAGGCCGCTTCTTGGGCTGCGGCACGCGCAGATCCCCCGACACCGTGCGGATTTCTGCCGCCGGAGTGACGCTCGGGTAGCTCGGTTCAGGCCAAACCCAGTTCCACAGGCGGTTTAGACAGGGCATGCAGGCTCGGCAGCACACCTCCATTCCCCCCGCTGTCTTCCTGCCCCCCGCCCCCCCTCTCCCTCCACCCTGGTCCCGACGGCGCGCGCGCTCCAACCACTCACAGTCCCGCGAGCACAATAAACCGCAGCCCGGGCGCGCGTGCGATCACAGATCCCGCGCGTCCTTCCTCTTCATTAAGGCTCGTTAAGATTACAGCTCTTCAAGATGTCCCTCGCCTACTTTATGTAATGTAGTCAGCGCTATGCGAGCTGGCGGAGCGGAGAATCAGGTGAAACCGGTTTGGTGTAGGGATGGATCAGTGGCGCAAAAACGAGCGCGCTTTGGAAACGCGGAAACATAGCGCCGCGCGCGAGCTGCACGAGACGCGCAGCCGAGGAGACAGGAATGGAGTTCAAGCCTCGCTGAGACCATCCTGTGCGAAGGGATATCGCCTTTCACCCGCATCATCACTCCCGCCGCTGGCGATGATGAGGATGATGATGATAGTGCGCAGCATCCGGGGTGTTTTCTCAGGAACAAACCCGGTGTGTGAGTGTGTGTGTGTGAGTGTGTGTGCGGTTCTCTGTTCCGCTCTCGGTCAGCCGTGCTCTGTGCCTAACACCTGGGTCAAGCTGATTTCCTTTTTCCCCTAAAGAATGTTTTTGCTAGGTGTGTGTGTGTGTTAAAGGCGCTTGTGGTTGGATTCTGCATATGTACGAACTGATGTTTTTTGTATGCGTTATATCTATTATATTAGTTTCAGCACATTGTTTTATTGTAATTCCACTTAATTTTTCCTTTCTGACTGACTGTTATTGTAAGTTAACAGGCCTACACTGCAGCTTATTACACTACAATAAAGAACTAATAATCGACAGTAATATACTGTATATCTACTATGCTAATGTGTCGTAAACATTTATCTACCAAAAATATCACACCAATTTCTCTTAGCATTTTTTTTTTTCATTTATCAACTTAATGTCCTCCCTTGCTTTTTGATATATTCCACATTCTGAAAAAAATGTGGTTTAATCTTTTTGTAGAGGTTGGCCCAAAGTCTGGATCCACAGACAAAATATGTATTTTAAATAGTATAATTTACAGCAAATGCACAGTTTGAAAGCACCTGACTTCATGGCACTGGTGTAGACGCTAAAGACAAGAACACTGAACATTCCTTATTGTATCAGATCATAAGATGTTACACACTCAGATGATTTCCACCCTTCCTAATTCCCCTTTGATTGTTCCAGGTCAATACTCATAGACTGATAGGTTGAGTGGTGGTGTCTGGTTCAAATTCAGTCTTCTATTGTAGGTTATAAAGCCATTTTGGCTCTGAAATAAAAGAAAAAGGAAATTTTCAAATTCTATACAAGGAGAATATATTTTGACCACCCTGAATATTTTGACATTTGGTGGGATTCTTTCATTATTTTACATTAATGGCAGGTTAAAATTAGCACATTGTATGTAATTGTAGATTTTATTTTTTCCTATTAAATGGATAAATCAATATGGTCAAATTATTGAGTTTCAGGAATCCTTGAGTGTTTCTACTTCTGTTTTCTACTAAACATACACCACTTTATTTTAGTTAAATTATTTTTTATCAAAGATTGTATGCATTAATGTCTGATTAAACATTTTCCATGGCAATCTAGTGAAGAGCTCACCTTCCAAGTGTTTGGCAGAAAAATTGACTTACTGATGCTGTGAATCTGCACTCACCAAATGCAACCTAAATTATTATTAATGCAAATGTTAGGACTAATTCTGGGTCACATTAATGACCAGTATGAAAAAAAAAAAAAGTTTGTAGAAATTAGATTAATGTTGTAGAAACAAATGAAATTTTAACAATGCCTGAAAAAAGGTCGTTCAAATTGCACAAGTTAGTAAAAGAAACTCTTCTTCTAAATTAATATATAAAGGTAGTACGTGACAGCCTCCATTGATTTGTCTTCAGTGCAGGTTTCTTCTTCTTTAAACTTCATCCATTTGCATCAACTGTAACAATGGGAGTTTTTAAAGAGGATTCCCAGAGTTTGGTTAAATGATGGTGTTGAGTATTACAGTACGTGCCTTTGTTAGAAAAAGAGTTTCTCTACCAACAAGTGCAATTTGAGCGACCTCTGTCAGTTTAAAAAAAAAAAAAAAGTTTCATATCCTTCATAGCCTTTTTATCAGTCTGACTTTTGACCTTACTGGAGCATTTTATGATTGTATGACAGCAGTGGCAATTTCTACAGAGACTCAACAAATCAAACGTTCTCGGGCAGCTGGATATATAGCACACAATTTTATTAGCATATTTAGCTTTCAGACAAACAGCTTGGTAGGGGGGAAAAATAAAGTCACAATGTCATGTTTGAGGACATTTTTTAAACTTCAGCAGTGACAACCCAGTTGGAGAAAGCATCATTTTAAATCATTGGTTTTCTTTAATCAATCAAAGTGATATGTAAGTAGTCACCCATGCTGTTTCTTTAAACAAACAGAAATCTTTTTTTTTTTCATCTTTCAGCTTCTTCACATATATATTTGTCACTTTTCAAAAGAATTAAAATATTTAATCACATGTAGTGAAAAGGGTTCCAACTGTTATACAGAACACAATAAATATATAAAAAAAAGAATCATTATTTAATATAATTTACGTGGTATTAAAGAGGGAAATGGGCTGCCAGTAAGACTTACAATTACATAAATAGTAGTCATTTACCTGAGGTTTTCAGTCTGTTTTTTTGTAATTTAATACTTGTTGCGAGCCCAGTGAAGGGCATGGAAATGGCTTTTAATTGCAAAGAAATGGACTGCCGTGTACTGGCTTGCAGTCAGAACAGAGGATCGTTTTACAGTGAGCCTTCATTTTGTCTTCTTGTTGTCAGCAGTTTGAAAGCGGGATCGGATCAGAGCAAAGCAAAATAGGACTCACTTATAAGCGCTGCTGAAATAAACACAAACCTTACTCTGACATATTTCCATTTCCTTTCAATTGAGAAATCAGGTTCAATTAAGCACTGTATGAGAGCAGGACCAAAATGCTTTTACACAAAAATGAAGAATGAGCAAATCAGAGAGAAAAAAAATTAGAATTTCAAAAATCTGTACATGTAAACATCACACTTCCACTGAGTCCAAAATGAAGAGGAGAGGGAGAGAGAGAAAGAGCGTTTTCCATTGGTTTAAAGTACATCTCCAAAGCAGAGCTGAATTTAAAACAGTTAAACAGAAGAACGAAGCAACACAAATTTAAAGCACCAACAAATTATAGAGGACCGATCGCAAAGGGGAAACCTGGATGATTTGACTGTATGTACACCACTGCAGTAGAAAAATATCTTTTTTTCCTTCTCACATTTTTGCTGAACTCTACATCAGCCCCCAAACAGGCCAATGTTAATATGTGTAGTTCAGCAGCTACTGTAACTAGAATACACAGCCGGAACCAAAGCACAAATCTGTACATGTGAGTGTGTGCATTTAATCCATACATGCCAAGATGGTTTGAATGTGCCTTGAAAAATGATATGGCATGTAGTCAGATCAAATACAACCTGGCTGTTTGTGTGCGCGCCAAATCCAAGCTATGGAATAAAACAAAGCTTGAAAGCCCTAGAGGCTAAGTAGCATATTCATATCATTAGTATGCAAACTGGGGGTTTAATATGTACACTCACTCACAATGGACATCCATAATAGCTGAACAAATGAAGTGCTAATCTCGATAAACTCAGCAGGTCAAAGGCAAAGTGCAGAAACCTGAAACTGACCCATGTTTTTTTTTTTTTTTTTTTTTTTTTAAGCATGTTGGATAATTATGGATACACAGTATGAGGTATAAAGTTGGGGTGGTAATACTTTTTATATGAAAATGTACCAACATGAAAAACCTTTAACACCAGTGCTATCAGCAACTTATTTACAAAGTAAACACACTTTGCCTTCGCAGGGCCGTAAGCGAATGAAGCCGCACCAGGTGACCCAAGCTCATTATGGGAAATGTACATCGTAGTGCACGCTTGTTGTTTTGTCTGAAAGCCTCTAGTTTGAGCAATTTTTTTCTGATTGGATTTTTTTTTTAAAGTAGTATAGAGCACTTAGGTGGGCTGTCCTTCGTACATGTGTGATGACTTGGGTCCACATGACTGCTTCGTATATATTGACATCCTTCCTTGGAATGTATAGACAAAACTTCACTTGCGATGATGGTGTTGTACAAAACAGTTGTAGAAAGACCACTTTGTCATACAAAAAGAATTAAAAAATAATAACTGCAATCATGACAATTATAATAAAAATAGAAATCATATAAGAAGGTGTCGACAGTGGGCCACTAGAAGTCCTCCACAGGTAGTGAGAAGGGCCAGACGTCCAAGATGTCAGAGATGCTCAGATTATGGCTAAATCACCCCACGTTCTCCCATACCGCACTGTAAACAATGGCCGCACACGGTGAAGGGAAATCGAACCGGACTACACCTTTTCCAAGATTGTCGTTTGCCTTGTTTTTACAGTTTGTATCCATAAAGTTTGTGTCCATGAGGGAGCTGGAGGGAGCAAATATCCAGATGAGTGAATGAGCGTGCCTTTTATTTCCCTTAATAATTCACCACCTTTCCACAAATAATGTTAATGGTCCATTGCCTATGTTACAAATGTAGAATTGTCACAAATCTCAAATTTCAAGCAACCGGAGCAGAACTTGGTGGCATGTGAGGTTAGTCTAAATTCAGCAGTGTTTGAGTGGTTTTAATAAGCAGCAGCACCCATCCCTCCATCACTTCGAATCAGCAGGAGCAAAAGAGAGACAGACAGAAGAGAGTGAAGCATCAGTCCTCGTACCCAGCCTTTATATCAGTCTCTAGTGCTTTAACGTAAGGACTGAGCAGATAGCAAAAGTAAACAATATTAACAAAGATCACGGTCTTTTTACCTAAAACATCAGCGATTTTTTTTTAACAGCAACATCACCAACGTTAATCCAAATTGGTGAACTGCAACACAAGGCTTTTATTTTTTTTTATTCAAAGAAAACAAAGAAAAAAAAATAAATCGAGGACATGAACACTGAGCTCTTCCGTTAAAGTACGTAAATGAGCAGAAAGAAAAAACGTGAATGTATCGAAGAATTCGCTTAAACAGCAAAATGAATGGATCCCTTAAGAATGAAGGTGATATTAAATGAAAACCAAAACAGCCACAGTAAGACAAGAGCACAGTGAGGAGAGGACTGGTCATTTTGCATATTTCCTCATCCTTGTCACTTCCGATAATTAAGAGAAAGTTAAAATGCGCAGATCTGTCCAGACTAGCATAAAGTAATACATGTAAGACATGCAGTATTTCCCGTATTTATATTGGTTGGAGCCAACTGGAGATCACGTTACTACAACAAGATACTTGTAATGAATGTATCTAGGCAGAAAGCACAATGTAAAACTTGTAGATCTTACAGTACACATACTTCAATGAAGATCCGTTTTACATTATACTGCCATTACCTCATTTGCCTATTCTCAATGCTACAGGATCCCACTAAGAACAGACTATGGAACTTGACTTTAGTGCTTGTGACTGCTCCTCATTACACGTCTTGGTCCAGCATCTATGCACAAAACTCTCTCTTTTAGGACCAGGAACGCATTTGATTATCGTTTGCATTGCAATAATCTTCCCCGTCGTCAGTGCAACCTCGAGCTTTGACACAGAGCTCCACGGTAGCAGAGCAGCACTGCCGCAGTGTGCAAAGAGGAGCAAATTACAGTGACACACCAGTCAGTCAGCACCTACACAAGCCTACACAAGACTCACTAACAAAAACAGTTTGCATTTTCTCTGTCTCTAAAGATTCAGTTCCTCAGAGATTCCCTCCATCTGTACATGTGAAAGCTCTCATATCACAGACAGAGGAACTGATTTCTACTGATCTCTGAAACTAAGCACAAAATAAAGCGTCTAAATAAAAAAAAAAGAACCAAAAAGAGATGCAGCTGCAAAGCAAATACAACCCTCAGTGATAATGCATATAACTAACAAGATGAGAATGCAGGAAACTAGTATGGCAGTATTCTCTCTTACGGAGCATTCAAATCAACTTCTCCATCAGGATCGTTTTTTTATTTTTTTGCAATTTTGTTGGTCTTTGTTTTTTTTTTTTTCCTTTTTCTTTCTTCTTCTTCTTTTTTTTTTTTTTTTTTACAGGTTGAGGTGCTCTGGTTGTGCAGGAGGCTTGAGGTTTCAGGTCTGTGGCGTAAAGTCCAAGTCCTTAGCAGCAGAGTGGAATTAATGGCCTTTGAGGAAAAAGTCAACAGACAAAAAAAAGACTAACAGATCCTTCCTCCATCCCTTCATCACTCTCCCTCCATTGCTCCAGACATGTGCATGAAAGACGAGGTGACTTCAGAAGAATGGCATTAAAAAAAAAAGAAAAAAGAAAAGAAAGGTAGTGGAGTATAGAGTTGGCATCCGTCGTTTGGAATGCTGTGAGAGGCCCCAAAAGACCTCATCGTTAAAGCAGAAATCTTTACCTGATCAAAACACTTCATTAAGTCTAATCCTCCAGTTCCAGTGTATTTCATTTCAGTGTATTTCTGTGATCAATACTTTCTGATAAATCGAATATGTATAGTACATTATAGAAGGAAAACTAATGAATAAATAACCATCGAATCAAAACGAGCTCATGTCCCATATGCATGCCCTCTTATAGATCCTGGAGAGGCACTGGACGCATAAGGTAGTGGTAAGAAGGAGTGATTCCTCTCCCTCGGACAGAAAAACGAGAGCTGGGACACAAAAGGATTTGGACAGGCTGAGGTATTTCCAGGTGAGCTCCACCTGTATTTGTATGCATAAGATATACAATTTTCTCCCTACAGCAAAAGCAGTGTTAGGGAGCAGAGGTCAGATCAAGTGGGAAAAAAAAGTGCTTTAGAACAGAGCGCATTTATGTACAGCGGATGTAAAGGTCTTGTTTGTTTCGTTTCATTTTTTTTAGGCATCTTCCTTCAACTTAACTCAAGCATGTCTTCATTTAGTAAGAAACAGGAGTACTGACATTATGCGGTGCCTCCTGTTGAAAAGTCGATTGAAAACCAAGAGAACAAAAACCAGCAAATTAATGGCTCTAGAAAGCAGATGGTATAAAGGAAAAAAAATGATTAAAGGAGTTGTTTTATTAAATGGATTTAAGGGCATGGAGGTGGAGAGGTGTGTGATTCACAAGGCCGGCCAGCCATCCATCGGAACAGCGTTTCCTTCTTCAGTGCAGCACTGCAGCATGCTCCCGTCTTCATCAGCCCCCTTTCCTTTGTTTCGCTTTGCAAACGATCTGAATGTGCCAGCATACCGATCAACGCTTCATCATCACTCCTGTGTACACGCCTCTGAGGATGACAAATGACGGTGCAGAAAGAGTGAGGCTAGCAAATAGAGACCTGAGGAGATGGAGCGAGAGTTAAAGATAAAGGCAGACTGAAAGAGACAGAAAGTGGTGATGAGAAGAGAGGGACAGTGTACAGCTCAGTTCTGTTGTAGAATGAGGTTTTCCAGCTCGTCGGCCGAGCGGAGTAAGAAGGCTGCCGATTCGCGGTAGCCAGCGATCAGCTGACGCACTGCTGTCACTTCTGTATGGCTGAGCTGAGCGGAGGTCCCTCCTCCTCCTCCTCCTCCTCCTGCACTCCGCCCGAGACTATTGGTGCTTGACGTAGACGAGTTTGAAGCCAGGGACTTCATACTAAGATCGGTAGGTCCTATAAAAACAGAGTTGAAAGAGGACACAATGAGATTATACAATTTAGACTAGAAAAAAAAAAATAATAATCTTGCTGCTGTATGAGTGCCGTCTCATTCTCACCGTTGGTCTGGGCAGCAGGGGTAGTGAGAGAGACCGGGTGCTGCATGCTGCCCGCCAGGCCAGCGAAAGCACGGTAGTTGTACCCAAGGCCTCCGTTGATGTACAGCTGGTCCTGGGAGTAAGCAGACGCTGCCAGAGAATATGCGGAGTGGGTCAGAGGCACCGGTTCACGAGAGGCAGACTTCTCCAGAGCTATCTGATCCTCCTGAGGGAAAGAAGAAACATTTTTCAAACACGTAATCACTTTATTACATTTTTCCCCATCGTTCACTGTTACACCAGACTCTTACACAAAGTCAATTAAAAAAGTTTAATAAAAAGAATCTCAGAAACCCTTTTTTTTTCTCTCATCTATCATTAATCAAATGAGTAATAAGAGATGTGGCTATCCCCTGCCAATGTTTTTCTCGTCCCCATCAATCATGTTGGGACGAGCCAGTAATTACGGCTTTATTCCTTGCGTGTCAACTGCAGACAGAGCATCTCATGACAGAAGCAACCAGACGGTGTTTCTCCTGTCAGTCAAACCACTTCAATTCCCTGGCATTTTTCCTCTACCAGAGACGATCAAACGTCTCTGTGCTTCTGATACTTTTAAATAAGCCCCGCTAATTGGCTGTAGTGTATGTTAGTCAAAATTAGCCTGTGTATCAAATGGTGATATAAGTCATGCAGGACATACTTTATTTTTGATACATTTGCATCACATACATCACAGTACTGTATGTAGGCAGAAAGAAATGACCTACACTGACATTGCAAGGAGTTATCATTATGTCTCAAATTTCAGAGGAGCAGAAACGCTTTTTAAAGACAGAGGTGATCTCATCCTACTGGCAGCATTCCTGAAGATCTCACTTTTACAATTGTTTTAAAGCCACAGCACTATCAAACAAACATTTTGCCTATACAACATTATTTTTAATTCAATAAAGTATCTATCAACGAGTGATGAAGTATCTACACAATACATTTTGGAAAATCAGGTCATGACTGAGTATCCAGTTACTGCGAAGAAAGGTCGGCGATTTGCAACTCCAATGGAGATGGTTGAGACAGTTCACTGCAATCTTCACACTGCATGTTAAACAACGGCTGACGCAGTTGATAGTAAGGTTCATTTCTGAAGATTGTTCAGGGTCAGCAGAGTCATGGTTGAACCGTACAACCGTCTGCCTGGCAGTTTCACGAAACCTTCACTACAGTATGGTTTTATTAGTTACCAGGTAGCTGTTCAAATTGGACAGTTCATGTTCACATTCATTAAACATTACATTAATAAATCCATTGTGTAACTCATTAATTTATTAAAGTGTCGAACTCATATTTGAGTCAGATATTTGTGGCTTCTTTAATCTAACCCATTAGCACTATATTACAGCTTAACACAACACACACACACACACACACAGGGTTACTGACGTGTGTTTGGTAGACGTCCATCCGCATCCTCTTGGCAGCGTTTCTCGTTTCGCTCTCACAAGCAGCAGCTAAAATGTTCTCTGCCATCGCTGAGGTCAGGTGTGGTGGCGTAGGCCGGGTCTGATTCAACACACACATTTACATGAATAATAGGTTAAAGGAAAAAGAAAAAAAACAATCACACCACTCAAACAACAAAAGACAATGATTTTATTCTGCTTACTTTACCACAGGGTTAAGTGACAAAAACATACACCGTGTATGTTGTGCAAGTATGTATAATGACCACAAGGGGTCAGTATTTGGTCATTAGAAAGAGCTGCCACTCTGACTGTTGCGCCACATTATATAGGCACCAGGACCATAAAAATATATCATCATTATATATTAATATAGCTCGTAGGTGATTGTTTATTCGTGTGCGTCAGCGTAAGACTGTACCTCCATGCCGTTCTTCTTCATGCGTCGGCAGGATTTGAGGTAGGTGCGGATACGCTTGCGTGCACGCTCCTGGAACTCTGGGAACTGGCGGCTGCAGGATTCAATGATGGCTTGTATTTTCTCTTTCGGCTGCTTGGAGATGGGCACCATGCGGTCCAGGTTCTCATCGACAAACAGTCGTACAAACATCTAACACAAAAGCGGAAAGAGGCACACGTTCAAATGTCATGCTGCTATGTAAACTTTCAGTACTGTGCAAGTTTAATCAGAGACAATTTACACACATTGAATGCCTTCAGCCTCTCTGGATCCACTCCTTCGGTGTCGTTGATCTTATCGCTGTCATCGTGGTCATCGTGATCGTCGTCGTCGTCATCGGCAGCCTGAGTGCGACTGACTGTCAGGTCCTCGGCACACATCTCCACTTTGATTGAGTCATAGCTTCCTGAACCATACTGAGGAGACTACACACACACACACTTTTTTCATTCAAGGAAAGAGCTTAAGGTCTGTGCATTGTCAGGTCATGTTCACTCAGGTTTTTTTTTTTTCCTCCAATCACTTACAGTGTGACGAGTTTACATACACTCATTGTAAACATGAACGTCATGACAACATTGGGGTTTTAAAGATTTCTTTGATCTGAATTTCTTTTTTGATTGTACATCTTTAATAGAAGAAACCCCAAGCACAAAGTTTAATTTATTTTGGGTTTTCTGAAATCAACACATACATATACTGTATATCATATGTTACTCCTTTAAAATAATCGAATACAACAAGAAGTTGGTGTATGTGCAGATTAGCATGTGTGTGGACCTTGTTGGCATAGTCCCTGATGTCTCGGTCGAGACGCAGCTCTGAGGCCAGTGGTGGTTTGTGATATTTTCGGCGAAACTCCTCCGAGTGCTCGGGGTTGAATGTGGCCAGCATGGCTGCGGCAGTGGGCAGGGCCTGACTCATTCGTTCCCTCAGGTTCACCGGTTGCTGTTCTTCTGAGGATGACGATGAAGTAGTGCTGAAGTCCAGTGGCACAGCTGTCCTGTTCCCGTTCACCTGACTATACGACACAGTCACCGGTCCAGCTGCTGTTCCGTCACTCACAGAGACCACACCCATAGACGGAGGAGTCATGCTGTGGATGCCGTTGCCGCTCCCACTTTCTGAAGACGAATCATCTGCAAAGACAGTTTACACAATTTAAACCCATTTGACATATGCATCAGACTAATGTAGGGCGTTTTTGGCAAAAAAAAAAAAAAAAAAAAAAAAAAAATTTCCTGGTTAGGATGCACAATAAAATGTGGCAATAAATAATAAAAAAAAAAAATCAATGTTTATACTGAAGTCTATAGCAGTTATGGCTTCTTCCTGCCCATTCTAAAAGCACAGTAGAAGAACAACAATGCTGCCTGTAGAGGGCACTGTAGAGCAGTGATTTAAACTATATACAGTCCTGCATGTGTAAATGTGTGCGCATGTGAGAGGGTATGGCTGTATGATGCGAATTAGTTAATGAAGCCTTAATAAACTCCTCCTGCTGTGGTTCTTCCTGCTCGGGGATACTGGCATGTACAATCTAATTTCCTGACACAGTAAATACCTCCACCTGAATCCCCCTGAGACCTGCATTTTCCTCTATGCCTTTCCGTGGAGATTTTCAACACAAGTAGTACTGTCTGGTTTTCTTCTACTGTATAAGACCGGGGTACTCTAATCATTTAATTCAACACAACTTCACAAGTGTTAAACTCTTACTATCTGGTATCACAGAAACAAAATTCATTCCTCACAAGGTTTATGTCTTATTCTATCTTAGGGGTTGTTCCTCAACACTATCACCATTGGCTTGTTGATTAGGATCAATAACTAGATTTCTTTGCAGCACTTGTCATGATTTATTTGTGAATTGTTTGCATGAGCATTAACCCTAGAAGTTGTGGTAGGCTCAAAACTCTAGTTATCTTGTATCCCACAAGAACACCTGTGATGGTGTGAATATACATTTAATGGAACTGACTAATGAGAATTATGATAAATAGGCTTAGAATTATGTACCTGGTAAGAGTTAATGCAAAATTCTACAACAATGACACTAACAACATTCAACTAGAGTATATACTAGCACATGTGACAGGATCATGAGCACCCATGGCTCACACATGCCTGTGGGGAGAAAAGGTCTGCCCGTCTGCTCGGATCCCACAGAAAACTCAATGCAGCACAAACAAGGTCAATGATGGCCATGAAAGAACAACCAGAGTTCAAGTTTGTTGGCCTCTAAACTCCCCAGATCTCAATCTGATCAAGCACCCATGGGATGCGTCCAATAACCCACGGCAACCAAAAGCTTCACTGCCAACCTCCTGGTGCCAGACACTCACAGCGAAGCCATGCTCAGAGGAAACCAGAGCCACCTTCGTGGCAAAAGGAGACCCCGAAACCCATTTTGTTTGTGATGTTAATGTTTTTAATCTCATTGCTGATCTATAATTTCTATGTATATTAGGGTGTCTCTATGTATATAGAGGGCAATCCAAAAGCAAACATTAAAATAAATAAGACTAGTTATTCCTTTATAATGTATACAGTATAAAATTATACATCATAAATGAATATATAAAAATATAAGAAAGTGTTAATGTGTGCATCTGTGGTAGCCAGGGTTTTTTTTCATTAAACCTATTATCATTAACATTTTCTGCTCTATATATTGTAGGTGGTACTAAATGTAAATTAGCCTTTATTAACATGCATACGTGAGCGAAGAAAATAAGTATTACTAATGAGACGTGAATCTGAACGGGTATTTCTGTTTGGCCTACAAAAGCATTCGCACACAAGTTAAATTCAAGGCCCTTGTTCTGTTGTTAAAAGTGTAATATACATTACTAGCTTAGGTTGCCGTAAGGTGCTATATAAATACATGTTGACTGACTGATTGATTCTATTTAAGGAATGTGAAAAAAAAAAATAAGCTTACAGTTTGCTTAGACGCATTTGTTGATTATGGCTTAGAATCCTAAAATCTCACTTGTGCCACTGTCACATTGAGGAAATTAGAGAGTGTGTGAAAAAAAAGAAAAGAAAAGAAAAGAAAAGCAAGACTGTGTGTGTGTTTGATCAATGTCACAGAGAGGGTTGTGTGGGCAGCCAAGCAGAGATAGAGAGACGGAGGATGGCTGAGGTGGAGGGCCAGGGCACAGACAGAAGACACGGTAAAAAAGGAAAAGCAAAATGAACAGAGAGACACACACACACATATATATATATATAGGTTTGGATGTAGAGGAGACAACAGAAAGTCATGACACTAGATGGGTATGAAGGAAAGAGGATGGAGCAAAGTAAATAAAAATGGGAACTTTGAGAAGAGCTTCAGAAATGCGAGATACAGGGAAATACAAAAATGAGGACAGTAGGAAGAGAATGATCACACATACACACATACATGCAGTAGGGACAAGTGTGGCAAAGACAATTGTCTATTTATTAGACTGTAAAGAGTAGCCGTGCGTTGAGAGGAAGGCCAGCCAAACGCCTGCCAGCTCTAACCCAACCGCTTCAGTTTTATCACAGACAAAGACACACACACACATACACACAAACAACAAACAGCCCCAGTCACTCTCTCCTTGCCTGTGACTCACTGGTGTGTCTTAAGAGAGTGTTTTAATGACAGCTGTGACAGCCTGCTATCTTATGTATATAAAGTGCGTTCGTCGCTACATCTTTACTGCTGGGAGCGTCTGCATCTGCCACTGGAGCTCTGATTTGCTGAATACACCATTTCTCTCATTTTCTATCACTTTTCCTCTTTCCATCTCTCTGTGTCTGCCTTTCAAGTGCAGATGTGCCAGTTAAAGCACTGCTTTTTTCTGTCAAGTCACCTGGCGGCAAATGTTTTTATTTATTTAATTTTAAAAAAGTTTAAAAGTGAATGTAATGTGTCTAAAATGTGTCAGTAAATGCATGAGAAGGCGATGATGTGGTAATATAGAAAATGAGCGCTTTGCTCCATTCCCTTGGTTGCATTTACACTGCAAAAGCACTTCTAAACAAAAGCACTACCTAAAATCTTTAGATCCCATTTAAACCCGCATTAAAATAGTTGCACCATGTGCTAAAGTGAAGTAATGATTAGTCCAGGCTTGGGAAGATCATGTGGTAGCCGTACAAGCCCTTGGTTAATGACTGGCTATTCTATCTGCATCGACTCTTGAGTATCGTACATCAACAGAATGGCTAAACAATTAGGAATAACAGCACCACTGAAATCATTTCATCCTCATACTGCAGTCATTTTGTGCACTGCGGACGTCTGTGGGTGTGGGAGTACAGCTAAAACATATACATGTAAATTAGAAATGACTTTTTTTTAGTAGTCTAATGACTCAAGTCATTTCAGTCTATTTAGTTACATTATCGATATACAGTCAATGGAGTTACATGGTTCGTCCAAAACATACCTAACCCACCATTAAAGACTGAAACAGCTGAACCCTAAAAACTATTTATGTATAGTGTATATATACACACACACACAGCATCTCAATGAAATAGAATATCATCGATCATTCAATTCACAAAGTGAAACTCGTATATTATACAAATTCATTACACACAGACTGATTTATTTCAAGTCTTCATTTCTTTTAATTTTGATGATTATGGCGGTTTACAGAAAATTTTAATATTACTTAAAAAAAAGTTATTACTAAAAAGTATGAACAGGTACAGCACTCAATACTTAGTATCCCGGCATGGTCGGAACACTAAAAGATTAAGTGGGTGTACGGTGTAGCACTTTCAGCAAGAAAACACATCTGCTAACATCATGTTCCATCTTAAACAACAGTCTGCCTCCTTAGCGACTGCTTCCAAGTCATTCCGTATTGCCCTGGAACTGTCCGTGTTGTGGTTCAATCTTTCATTACTGCGAGTTAAAGTGAGCACGAGCTTCCGTCAACGCACTCACAGGGAGTGTTGGGTGTAATGCGTTACAAAGTAACGCCTTAGAGTACTT
This sequence comes from Clarias laeviceps, assembly GCA_030014305.1. Lineage (NCBI taxonomy): Eukaryota > Metazoa > Chordata > Actinopteri > Siluriformes > Clariidae > Clarias > Clarias laeviceps. The sequence goes on from JAQMYJ010000015.1 coordinate 13,648,515, forward strand.
GGATTACTTTTTTGGTGTAACGAGTAATCTAACGCGTTAGGTTCGTCATTTAAGTACTCAGTTATTTAGAAAGATGGAAACCTGATCACAGCGCCAGAACCCGTGGTGAATCATGATGAACCGTACTTACGGCCACCGCGCGAAACCACGTAGGTGAGATAGAGGTATTAGTACTTAACAGATTATAGGCCAAACTTCGCTGATTGATGATGGTAGAATAATTATAAAGGTCTTGACTAAAACAACATGCATGAGGAATCACAAAGGAGTTTTCATTTTCTGCATTGGAAAAAGTACTCGAACTAGTTACTTTTATCAGATAGTAACGCTGTAATGTAACTGATTAAAATACTTTTTAAAAGACAGTAATTTTGTAATGTAATTAGTTACTTTAAAAGGTAACGCCCCCAAAACTGCTCACAGGTACACGACTCACCTGACCACATTGTTCACAACCAACTCAAGCTACAAACCTAACTAGATTCTTACACAAGGCTGAATCCTGAATCCATCTTTAACTCCTGAAACAAGGGATTCTACACTCTAAATAGTGCATTAGCTTTCCATATTATGTTATTTAGGATTTACAGTAACCCCAGAACAGTTAGTTATCTGAGGCAATTCTAAAGCAGAATAAGTAGAGACATAGAAAAAGAAACTTAAAATATTTACAGGACATCACCTTTTAGTACATAATATAAGTAAGAAATTAAAAGTAACCCTGATTTTGGGTATCCATATGGAAAAACAGCACTTTTGTTTGCACCATTTCTACAATACTTTTGTGGCATACTAAATAAAACAAATGGCTCCATGACTCAAAAATGCATTCACTTCCAAAAGATGTGGACATAAGAGGTAAAAAAATTATATGCAGGGAGTGGGGTTCACATCTGAGCTTCACATCTTCTGTGTTATAAGAAGATTGGTGTGGAACCTAGAGAATAAAAGCGTGTCTTAAATTTTTTTATTTATAGCCCAGTTTGGCACAATATTTATTAAATGTTTAATCCCAGTGTGAGTCTAAATCTAAGTCTAATAAATAATTATGTTATAAATAATGCGTTATTATTGAAGGTTACAAGAAATCAGTCTTGTCTATTATTAGATAGACCTAGATAATAGAAACCTAGAGGATGAAGGCAAGCCATAAATTGTGTTTTTAAGTGCAGTAAAAAAAAAAAAAAAAGACCTGAACATTTATTTTCATAATTAAAAGATGCCTTAATTTTACATATTGTTAAGAAAAAATTATTTTATTTCATGTATTTTTAAATCATGTGATTTAACGGCATCACTTTTGTCTCAGTTTGTTTGCAAACACACATTTTCTAAAAATATGTAGTGCACTACATAGCCTCTATCCTAGGTAGTGCATAGATGTACTGATAATAGTCAAAATCAAAAGCATATAAAAGTAATAGGATCTAGCATCTATTACCAAATATTTCATTTTCCACAGCAATATCTGACATCTGCCTCTTCTGTTACACAGAGCAGGCTCTGACTACAGAGTGGTTATTTTTATTTTTCTACTAATACTAATACATCTAGCTACATTTTCTCAAAAAAAAAAAAATCAGAGATGCAGTTAAGCTCAGATATAGTTAGAAGCCTATCTGAAATACTAAAATACTACAGTACATACATTTCCTAACAAACAGCAAAGTGGATTATGGTTATTCTCCCCCTCCAGGTGCATCATTTGAACACTTATCTCTAGCAGTGCACTATAGGATTTCATGGCCACACTGTATATTCTTCACGCCTTGAGACATGATTACAAAATAGCGAAAGAATGAAAATTATGCAGTATATAGTGCGTTAGGTTTGCTTTTGGAGAGACCGTGACCAATCTGCTCTTTCGCTGCACTAGCAGCTTAAGCTTTACTGCAGTATGCTCACATGCCATCAAGCACTAGCACAACTTAGCAGTAACAATATTAATAAATTATTACTTTATTACTAAATACTTACATTATTACTTTTGTGCGCATTAAAAGCCTCTGGTCAGCCTTTTTCTCCAATCTCTGCTAGCGAGTTAGTCTGGGAACCCCCTTACATTACACTCGCTTATAACATCCTCAAAACACTGCAAGCGCTAATTAGGCTTAAAACACCCGCATTAGAAGCTGCGTGTTCCTGCGTTAGAAGCAGCGCCATGACTTGGAGAGCACTTGAAGCGGTAAAACGTCATAATTTGTTTATAATCCTACAGGGCGTACAGTTTGAACTATTCCCACTGGGAATCCCACTGGCATCCCATGTGGTAGAAGGGAATTATTTGATAGGTTTTTGTTAAATAATTATGAAGGATAACCAAGTTAGGTGCTGCTCAGGAAAAATGCCTATTTTTGTTTAATTTAATTGGGGATATTGGTGATTTCCGTCCCTAGTGTGTACATAATGTATACAACATGCATGTCATAGCTGTGCTCCTGTACTTAAACCAATAGCTTATAGCAAGCACAGAATTTCCATAGGTGTGGGACATAGCCCCCTTGTGGCCCATAAAGATATTGCAGATGGTCCACTAGAAGCAATTTACAGTATAATACAGTTAAATCTTGGATTGAGAGCATAGTTCGTTCCGGAAGTGTGCTCATATATCAAAGCTAAATTTCCCATAAGAAATAATGAAAACTCAAAAAAATATTCATACAATAATTAATACAAAATGCACTTTATTATTTTTTTTTAATCGTGGCTGGTGTTAGACGAGAGAAGAAAGGGGGGCCCTACTGTGTAGGAGAATTTTCACACATGCGCTCGCACATACACACTAACGGAATGACTACTCTCTGACATGGTCTCTATCTGGTTACTGGAAACTTCTTCTTTTCGCTTGACTTTAACTGGAAATCTCTAATGACACTTGCTTTTCCTCTATTTGAGAATTTCGCAACATTTTATGACATTGAATTGTCGTTAAACGGATTCACACCATTTTTAAACTGCTACACCATTTTTAAACTGTTTTCTTCACCGAGACCGTTGTTGCAGTACAGTTACTAAAGAACAGTTACTACACATGGACACAAAATAAAAAAAGCTTTACACGCGCGCACACACATGGTCACAATGTTATAATAAACAGTACACATGCATGGATGTTGACTGTACGATTGACGTGCGCGCCCTGAAACTGAGCATGGGAGAGACTATTATCCACAATCCCTCAATGCAGGACAGAGTAGAACCACTGGCTCAGTTGTAATCATGTGACGCTCGGCAGACAAAGCATATACGTACTACTAGTATATCATGACCTGCTCGTGTATCAAATTTAAGTTTATTAAAAATTTTTGCTCATCTTGCAAAAAACGCTCGCAGATCAAATTACACACAATCCAAGGTTTCACTGGACATAATTAAAAACTCAGTTTTATTAGTTTGAAATTACTAAAAATATTTGTGATCAAGCATTTAAATGTATCCTATTATTTATTTTTCATTAACAATATAAAGATTAATACTTAATCCTCATCTCATATTGGTCAGTATTGTGATTAAATGCTTTGGTGGGCCACAGAAGAGTTTGAGATTTTAAAATTAGGCTCTGGCATTCATAAGTCTGGTAATGGCTGATACAGCGACTTTATATATAATATCATAAATGAATACAGTATTAATGTGGATCAAGTAGGATTGCAGTGGAGAAAGCAGTTCCTGTTCTTCTGTCCATTAAGTTTTTTTTTCATTGCATTCAGTCAAAGTCCAATAACAGCTGATCAAGAACTGTATGCTGCCTAAACCTCACAGAGACTTACTTGGAAGCAATTTTTTCTTGCCTAGTCAGCATTTAGTGCATACGACTTTTAGATTTAAATAGTTTTATCAGGTTACTAGTTATGTAAGAAGAAACATTTTGTAATACTTTCACAGAGAATTTATTTGCATCATTAATCGTAAAATACATCCAGACTGAGACGGCAACAAGACCCAATTATTACAGTCCTAAATTACAGTTATATACGGTTACATTGCCTGGTTTCAATGGCAGACATTCTTTTCCATTTAATTCGTCATCATTAAGTAAACGGCTCAGCAGAAGAAGCACTAACTGCCTGTTCTGTTCAATTTTCTTCTGTAAATTTCTTTCTTGGTTTTGTATGTGGGTGTGTGCAAATGATAGCGTACCGTGGAGCGGATTTGGTACATGTAACTCATGCAGATGACCTCCAATCGGCCAAGTCCTTTGACGGAGCCGTGCCAGTACTGTCAATCATTCATTCCTGCTGCTGCTGCATCGCTGCATATGAAAGGAGCACTTATCAAACATGTGCTCTCTCTTCCTCTATCCCAAGTCTTTATTCCCCTCCTGGAATGCAGTGTCTCTCCCTCTCCTCTCCTCCCCCTTCATCCCTCTACTTTCATTTGTCCACACAAAAGAGACCCACCCTATCATCTCTCCGCCACTCCTTTCTTCCATCTTCATCCAAAAAATAAAAGCACCCCCTTTCGCTTGATTGGAATTGTTCTAATGGCACAGCGTTTATACAGTGTACAAGTATTGTATAGGCGATTGAGATATTCATCCTTAGCCAGGTTTTATAAACATCTGTATTTTTAATACAGAAGAAAAAGAAAAAAAAAAAAAAAAAAAAAAAAGGGTCCAATGTTTCCATGCATATACCAAATAACGAAGAAAGCAAATATATTTTACAATGCTTGGTATAGAGAGAGAGAGAGGGAGAGAGAGAGAGAGCAAGCAAAAGAGAGTGAGTGAGAGCAAGCGAGAGAGCTGACAGTGCAATTTGGCTGCTCTGAATATCCCTCTGATTCATGGAGTCTTTACTGCATTGGGGGCAGGACAAAAAACAGAAGGGTGTGTGTTTAAGAAGCACAAGGACACACACACACACGGCCAAACAATCCCGCTCACACTCCCACATGTCGCTTGATTGAGACTAGTAGGATGTTGTCAGGTTGTGCGGTTGGTCCACAGGCAGTCAATCAATGCATTACCCATAATTCAGTGTTGGGGCAGACAGCTGAATACTGCATCAGCCACCAGCTGCCAACACAACGATCACAGAACACATCCTACACATGAACACGAGCGCGCACACATACGCACACAGCTGCAACATAATATCGAAAATGTTATGTTCCACAAGTACGAAAGCAAGCAAAAGTAATCATCCTGCTTCATATTCGGATCAGACGGGCAGCGCCGTTTCAGCCGCGTGCAACCGTACAGTAAATCACAATGCTTATTAAATCACCGATCCCTGCTTTATTCTGATTAGATAAAAGAAAAGTACAGTGGCAATTTATTCCGATGGTATTTGGAATAACAACGCTTTAATTTAAGAATGAACAATATATCAAATGTCATGCTGTCTAAACTTGTTTAATCAATATGATTTAATCTGGAACAGCTATTGTGTATAATACTGTAAGCAGCATAAATCAATGGTTTCATTGTAGTCTGGTTAAAGCACATTGATTGAAACTAACAGTACAGATTAAAGCCAAGCATTAATTAAGGGAATTGTTTCTTTAATGTAGCAACGGGACAATAAATTAACATCCACTTTGCCATGTACAGAAACTAGACAGCAGTTTTCCAATGGATGCGAGCATGTGCGTGTGTGCACATCGAAATCTAGATTTTCAATTCAGTTCAATACTGCTGCAATGAAGATATGAGCTGCTGCTGTAAATACTGTTTAAATGTGGGTCAGAAATGCACATCACTCAACGTTTTAACTCTTTCATGTCAAAATTGTTATTCTTTAAATATTTTTTACTTGAACCATTATTTTTATCCTGTCTAAGTATTAAATATTAATTAAGTAATTAATTAATTAACCGTCCATATATGGGAAAATTCAGATTGAATTATGAAAAAAATGTCAATGCGTCTGTAAATAAATATTTTATATCATTTTTAGTAGTCAATAATGATTTTAAGACAAAAAGAATTTATTAATTATACACAGCATTGTTTTTGACCTACAAAAATGTTTAGAACTGTTGTACACTATCTGTTTTGAGACGTTTAAATTATTAGTTTCACCAAAAAAAAAAAAAAAAAAAACAGTTTTGAAGACTAGCACTTTTTATATATATATATATATATATATATTGAACTGTGTGAAAACAATTGTACAGATATCAGAGACGTTGCACATTCAGAACGGCAAAGACAGAACAAGCAAGAGCACCCTAAACTAGGATATTGATTTATAGTCACAGTAGTGGTCTCAGAGATTGACACGGGATTTATGTCTAATATTTTTCTATTTTCTTAAATTGAATATCCATAAGTGTGTATGAAGGGTAGAAAAAAAACTCCCATAAGAATAAGAATCATTTCAAACGCCTAGTTTCATATAGAACCAAATGCAAGCAAATTGTTTTATTTCTAATTTTCCACATTTTAGATTAAATTTAAAGAATTATAACTGAAACATCTACGAATAAATAAACCTACACAGACCTAAAAAATGTTCACAAACCAAATCTATCTTATATTAAAATCTGCTTTTAACAGTTTATAAGAAACCAAGCACTTGGTTTTACTGTGACGGACTCTAAAGTGCCTAAAGATAGAAAAGAAAATTGTTTGTAAATGTAACAACCGCAGCAGCAAACTCAACTTCTCTCTCGTATGTTCCAACCACTCAGCATGGCCTGATCATCTGTCATAATCTGCTCTGTTTTCTCACTGGTTCATGCCTTAAGTAAATTTTTTTTGAGCTTGAATGATTTATGGGTCATGTGTGGATTAAAACAAAAACAGACATGGTAGTAAAGCACACACGCACCAAATAGTGTGTATATACACATACTGTACTGTACATACACACACACACAGCTAATTTGCCAAAACTGTTTTTGGATGATTCCAATTTTCTTTTTTTTAACTATTACTACTTTTTTTAAAACTTTTTGGTATTATATTAAATAACATGGATTATTAAATATTATGGGTTATTAAATAAGATTTTCTACAGAAAAATGTATTTATATTTTTTTAAATACAAATAAAACACATGCGAGACGAACACACGATGATCACATCTTTTTAAAGTGCTCGTAATACATGTTTATGGGCTGGGAATAGAGAATATACAAGTACGTTGGTACAAGTGATTGGCTAGTGCCGCTTTGATTGATATGACTGTGCACGGCTCCCCCTCTGAGGTCATGACCAATCTGCTCCCTAGACTCCTGGCTACAGATGCATCAGCCATCATCAGATGACAGAGCGAATGCTTATCGGTTACACTGTTCGGCACAGAATTAGTTATATTTGAGAGTGTTTGGCCTATTCCCAGCCATGGGTGAATGATCGGTGCAAGTTTAGCGTGTTTGAACTAACATGCTTCTCATCAAAATAAACCTGTATGTCTCGGGAGTTTAGCTTTGAAAACCTAGCAATACATGCAATCAAATTAATTATATCTTATTATTTAGAGATTAATTATAGTTTATTGCGAAATCAGCTGGGAATAAAGGAGGTCTTCACTGGAATGTTTTTTTGGTCTCTTCTCTCTCACCACAAATGTGACTCCATTGCTGGGAGAAAAAAAAAAAACATTCTGTCACCCCTACTGTACCTTGCAATATGAACACACAGTCAAAAGATGTTTTCCTCTTATACTAGATGTCAGTACAGATAAACTGTACAATGTCTAGAAATGTGAAGGGAACACACACACACAGCTCTATTTTGCAGAGTTCTTGCAACTTCAACAGGGAGTGAACTGGGTCATGCGATTCTGTCTGTGACACAAACTGGGAACATCTCAGTTTGCTCTCAGTCAGCCGCCCACCCACGTGTGCGCGCACACAAAAACACACAGCCTAACAACAGCACCCCAACTGACTGCTGAACACTTGTATATGTATATATGCATGAGCGCACTGTCAGTGCCTGCTTGTGCAAATGAAACGTGAATGGATGTATGCATGCACTGTGTAAAATATTACTCCAGCACATGTTGTGTATGCAGGGTATTTGAGTGCAATTATGTCCGTATGTATTATGTATGTTATGGTAAACGACGTCCTGCAGCGTGAGGACCAACAAAAGAAGATCAGGGTCAAGTGGGACTGAACTGAAAACACCAGCACTGTGATGAAAGCTGCTTCCATGGGCGATTTTACAGTTTCCACACAAACACTACCAGATGCAGACTGTCACATAAGCTACATAAGGGTTAATCCAGGTTGGCTATATACAGTGCTGTCTAAAAATATTGGCAACCAAATTTAAGGGTCAACTCACATATTTGTCATTATAAAATTGTCATTATAACATTATACATAATATAATTTTCTCTCTATACAAATATCTGTGCGCCAGTTACTAAAGTTCCATGTTAAAGAAATGCAAACAAATTGGGAGGGAAAAAAAAAAAAAAAAAAAAACATACTTTGTAAATTGCTCTCAGTCACCTGGAACTGTATTTGCCTCTGACCCTGCCTAGTCTTGTTTCCAATTTGCATGCTTGAAATAAGCTTAAAATAGAGTTCAAACAGTAAGGAAGATCCTGAGGAAAAAAAAAATTATTCTAGACGTTTGAACTTGCTGTTAACTTGACCCCGTTTGGATGAATTCCAACATCGAATCGGTCCTTCTGTTGCTAATGCATCTCACCGATTGCAGCTCCTCCACCTCATGCACCATTAGAACTTCAGCTAGAATTGTCTGACTGGTGACTAAAGGTGACTGCGTACAAAGAAACGCAGCCCCGTGAAATATGAACGTGGGTCAATGATGCTTTGGGTCTGTTGTGTTACTCGTGGTTTAAAGGTTTTTTCGAGACTGATGGCTGATGGTATCATGCATTATGCCAAGCACCAGGATATTTCAACTGCTTGCTCCTACAAGAAGATTCAGGCCATCGTGATATCATTCAGTTTATATCAATCTTCTGTAACAGACCAGTTAAGAACGATAAGCAAATTTTCATTTTGAGCAGTACTCCACCGGGATGCCCTGAACACGCTGCTGTGTTCCTTGAAGCAGAAATTCCCAGACTTCTGCTTTACTCACTACTAAGACTACTGTCTTTACTGTCATTTATCTTCTATTCCGTTTATCCTGTAAAGCAGTGGCCCCAACCACAGGGCCGTGGACCGGTACCGGGCCGTGGATGATTTGTTGTCGGGCCGCACAGAAAGAATTCAAAATATACAATTGATTTTATTTCCATTTTACTGACTATCAGTGTGTTGTATTTAAAAATGACTAGATCTCTCCCATTCGCTTCGGTCTGCACATCGCAACATGTGATTCACATGCTCCAAGCTCGCTCTGTATAATAAATGCTTCCTTAACTCTCTTGACATTCGGGATTAAAATCAAGGTGGAATATCTTGTAATCGCCACAAAAGCACTGAAAATCCTGCTTCAATAATCTATCCTTGTGAGACGGGTTTGTCTGCAGTGATGACAATGAAAATGAAATTAGGGACTGGACATGAGGAATACACTTCAGTGTCACTGTCCCCCATCACTCCTAGATGGGAACATCTTATTACATGGAAAGAAGCTCAGGGTTCGCACCAAGTCTGAGCTATGGTGATATATTTATTATGCACTTTATTATGCTTTGTTACGAGCATGTGATGGAAAACTGTCCTACATAAAATTTGTCAGTGGTGCGAAAAAGGTTGGAGATTGCTGATGTAAAGCAAATCTAATCTGCATGTCTTTGTGCAATGGGATTAAACTGATATACCAGGAGGAAACCCACCAAGCAGGGTAGAACATGTGAGAATTTAACCCTTGACCCTGAGGGTGTGAGGCCACGGTGCTAACCACAATGTCACCAAGCCGCCACTTTCAGTTCAAAAGAGGCTAAATGAGAGACTAACAGGCTTGTGTCTTTCTAAGGTTTCTGAAACTATGCAACAGGTAAATATTGAATAAATTGACATCATCAGTTAAATGTCAGCTTATAAATGAAGTGACCAGGTTACTAAGGTCATGACACTTGTATAGGTGTCATCTAAATAAAATAATGTTTGTGCAGTGGTTTAGTTCTCATATGCCCATTGTCGGTGCTTTCTCTGACCCCTGCTCTTAGACTCCAACATCATAGCCAGCATTATGTTTTTTTTTCAGCAATTTCACATCACCAAGCCATGAGCGAGCATTGGGTGACCATGACCTTGTCGCCGGTTCCCTACACAACTTTTGGAAGGTACTAACTTTTGCATACCAGGAGTACCCATCAAGATGCTCAGAACCAATCATCAAGCCATCACAGTTTGTTTGAGGTGTTGTGGAGTCCATGACTCGATGGATCAGAGCTGTTTAAGCACAAGGGGAGCTACAAACAGTGTTTTATACAAATTTACACGGGCAGTTTTCATTTATAAGTACCTGCCTCTGAAGTATTCATTAAGTGTTCCATTATAAGTGTGCTTTTTATTGCTTTTTTTCCTGGTTTTCTCAGTAGAGGAAGTTAAGATCCTAAAAAAACAAACATATATAAGACAGTTACAGTAGAAAGACATTAAGCTACAATAACGTTGGAGTATACACCTTTAAGCTCTAGCAGCTCTGTGACATGCCACTGCGCCATCCTTGGCCTTCCTACAAATACATTATTAGTCACTGCAAGAACTCATAGTCAATCAGTGTGTTTGTATGTGGGGAGGTGGTACTGATGAAAATGGGTTAGGGGTCGAATAGAGTGTATGCTCAAGCATGGGTGGGGGTGTGTGTGTGTGTGTGTGTGTGTGTGTGTGTGTGTGTGTGTGTGTGTGTGTGTGTGTGTGTGTGTGTGTG
>JAQMYJ010000015.1:13659370-13671016 GCA_030014305.1 Clarias laeviceps
GTGTGTGTGTGTGTGTGTGTGTGTGTGTGTGTGTGTGTGTGTGTGTGTGTTGCTCGTGTCGTTTTTCATTTGCCGCTACTACATTCTGACAGCTTGATTTTTTTTTTCTGGCTGCGGACCTGACCTGAGTGTGAGCAGTGATAGATGCTAATTCCTTCACTCCCACTACCTGTAGTTGTTCCACAGGGAGAGAGTGATTGTGTGTGTGTGTGTGTGTGTGTGTGTGTGTGTGTGTGTGTGTAGAGGAGAGCAGGGTTTCTCCACTGAGCTGGATTACTATGGATTATCCTGCTAAATGCAGCCACAAGCTTCCTAGGCTGAACCTGGAATCCAAATTGCCCAAAGTAGAACAAAACTAAGAACTAAGTAAGGAAAAAAAATAAACAATACTTGAAGCAGTTATCTATAATCTGGGGAAATCATTCGATCGGGATTTTAGACTGTTAGCTGCATGCAGACAAGCCTGATTCTGTGGACGGTGTATTTTTTTGGCTCTCGCAGAAAATAAACACGTAGCACGACATAAAATTTTTTTAAAAAACATCAAAAATAAAAATACCTATATACTTTTCAAAGCGTTGTTTAGTCCTCACAAAATTCTTCTTGACCAAAAAAAAAAAAAAAAAATCATGATGTCATCCAGATCTCCTACTACAGACATCATCTTTCTTCATATTCAGGTATTATAAAGTAGAACAAAAAGTTTTTTCTTCCCCCCTCCTACAGTATATAATCTCTTCTCTACTTCCCCCTGATCCCTGTCTCATGATCCTTCTTCACAAAAAAACAAAAACAAACGTGCATTAGCTCCAGCTTCTCTCTTCAGCTTTTTCATTGTGAAACCTTACCAAGTCTTTCCCTTTCTGCTGGTCAGTGCATCGTGCAGTTCTCACAGACATTCATGTTAATTTTGCGTTCTTACAGCGTGCTAAAGATATAATCTCTACTGAGATGAACTGAGGGTTCAGAGCACATGTCTAATCACAAGACCAAGAACAGGTTTGCTCAGAGGCAACACTTGAAATCAATCGTGGATTGCACATGCTGGTTACTTAGAGTTGCCGTGGGCAGTCTAAGAGTTTGTCTGTATGAGTGCTCCTGCTGCTCTTTATAGCACATATGCACATCAAGAAAAGTGTGTGTGCGAGAGAGAGAGAGAGAGAGAGAGAGAGAGAGAGAGAGAGAGAGAGAGAGAGAGTACAGTTGCTGATGAGATGGGTGATGTGAAAGGCAGCGTTAAGTCCTGCAGAAGCATTATGCATGTGGAGCAGCCAGGCTAAAAGGTGGGCAGTGGTTCTGCTGGTAATAGGATGTGAGTGCTGTCTGACCTCCCACCCGACCCCCCCACCCCCCATCCCCTTTAACCCAACTCCTTCTGTGTGTTTGTGCATGCATAACCACATACACACAAACACACACTTACAATTAAGAAATCTTACACAATAAAGGCAAGAGTTTTTAATGACATTTAAAAAAAAACACTAGTGATTAACATTACATTTCGAATGTAAAATTGATCAAGCATTTTAAAATACATCACATCACTAACACTGTACAATATTTACTGTTTTTAATTTCTGCTCGATATTACTAGGAACACCACCAGTACCTCTCTGTCTAATGGAGGGATGGGCAGACTGAGACGAAGGGAAGATTTACATTCAGGCATTTGGCAGCCGCCCATATACAGAGCAACTACACACAAAGATAAAAAATAAATAAATCACAAAACCAGAACTGTAGCCTACAAAGAAATTTGTTCCATAAAGACAAACCAAAACAAACCTAAAACTAAAACGTCACGTCCCAGAAATGGTCCAACAACAGAAGGCAAGGCTTCATAGATAACACTCTGATCACTCTGATAAGAAAGTCTCATTAAGGCCCAAGTGATGAGAATGCAAATCAGTGTGTCTAGGTCTTAGTGCCAGTGATTGAAAGTCCTTCCAGAAGGAGGTGTAGCACTCAGATGTGCCGCACATCCTTAGTGTAAGAATAATGAGTGAGAAAACTGATAAGGAGTTTATCCATATCCCAGTTATCAATCCCAAGTTGTATATGTGACATATCATTCACACACTTTTCGTTCTTCATGTGTTTGTTCATTTACCTGACGTAGAAAGACAAAATTAGAAAGAAAAATATTTGAGTTGTATGTCGTTATCATTTAAATAAAAAATTCCCTTTTTGGATGAAATTACAGAAGAAAAAAAAAAAGATGTTTTTTAGATGCACTGTATGCATACACGCATGCACATAGACTAATTCAAGGTTTTTTCTTTATTACTTTTACTATTTGCTATATTATATAGAACAATACTGAAGTCATCAAAACTATAAAATGACACATGGAATTATGCAATAAGCAAAAAATGAAACTTTTTTTCATTTTTTTTTTTTTCATCGTCAAAGTAGCCACCACTATTGCTTTGCACACTTGGCATTCTCTCAACCAGCTTCATGACACATCTGAAATGATTTTCCAACAACGCGTTTCTGTATACAGTTTGGTGAGCATTGCTGGCTGCCTGATCTGTGCAAACTGTCATTAACGTAAACAGTGGCTACTTTGAGGAATCCAAAATATGAAAAATATTTTAACACTTTGTGTTTACAAAACAAACTATCATTTAATAGTTTTTTAGATTTTCATTATTGGTTTACATCATACAAAATAGTAAAAATAAAGAAAAGTACGTTCCAGATATTTGACTGATACTGTATACACACATACTGTACGTCCTGTATATTCCCTGCTGTTTGAGACAATTCATTCTATCAGTAGTTTCAGAAATACTCATTAACAACTATTCCACATTTAAAGTCAGAGTTTTAAGTCTAACTTTTTGCAACCCAACCAGTTCTCCCATGTCCTCACCAGCTCTATACCATCACACTATATAAGAAGCGTGTCTATATATTTCGGGATTTTGTTTTTATCTCTCTACTGGTCCAAGACCTAATGAGTTACAAATTAGACCCTGGTCACTACATAATCCTTTAATTTTTAATCCTTCAATTACAGCTTCCATGCACATGCAAAACCTAAACGCAACCAGAAAATACTAATTTCAATTCCCTAAATTGGCAAAGTGTCAAGAAAGAGGCAGATAAGCCAGAGTGGGCATGTGTGTAGGAGTAATAAAGAGACAAATGCAGACGGAGATGTTTGCGTGTGTGCGAGATTAAGATAATGAGAGGAAAAAAATAAATAAAAAAGCAGGGAGTGGGAGTAGGCGCAGAGAAGCAGACAGGAGGAGGCAATGTCTCACTTATGAATAGATATGATTGTATTAAGGGGAGCCAAAAGACAAAAAGACCATTTCAATGTGCAAAGAGGGGACGGTCCAGCCCGGCAGAGGGGAGAGACGAGATTTTATCACAGAGTAAATAACGAAATTACACATTCTGGTGTGCCATTCTTCTCCATTTTAAGTGTAATTAATTAAACACCAAAACATTCATGAAACACACACATGTGGTCTACAGCATGAAAACCATAGTGACAGAAAAGGAAGCCACACTTGATGGTGGTAAAAAAAATTATTTTGAAATGTATGATAGAAGTCGATTTCTTACTGCCGATCAGGTTTTTCCCTGTGAAGTCTCTTTATTATATGAAAATATATTAATGTGATTCAATCGTCAAACGTACAATAACTGCTTCCGTTAACTAAAATCTGATTTCTGGAAAAGGTACAATTTATTTTAAACAGTAAATTTTATCTAAGAGTGCAAAAATATATATATATATTATTTATCTTTGAGCTAAACGCAATTATAATTTTTTTAAGCAGCATCTGAAACACATCACACACATATATTCCTTACAACTCTATATTGAACAGCGGTGAAACTCTTCTAAAGCGCTTGCATAGCTTCCCTTGCTAAATATCATTTATGAACGCATGTGTAGGCGTATATATGCGACGCACGCATACGACCGCGCACCCCATCAGGGTGATGAGTGTGGGACAATAAAGAGTGAATGACGGGGGAAACACTCGTTTTGTGTGTGGGGGGTGGGGGTCTACATGCACAGGTAAGTTGCCTGGCAGTGGGTCAGAAATGCCAAGTCCCCTGGGAGATGGAGGGGGCGGAAGAGAGAGAGAGAGAGAGCAGAGAGATGCTGGGCAGCATACGGAATGAGAGTCTGATGGAGACGGTTAGGGATGGGGACTGGGTGTGGAGCACAACACTGTACATCCCTTAATGGAGAGAAGGATTGAAAAGGGTGGTGGAGGAGGTGTGGGGGAAGGGGAGAAGAAGAGGACAGTCATGAGTTAAACCCACAAGGGTGTGGAGATAGGGAATAATAAGGAACAAGAGGGAGAGAGAGAGAGAGAGAGAGAGAGAGAGACACTAAGAGTGGCAGTGAAACACTACTGCATGGGGAGCCGGAGATGCAATAAAACCTCACTAGGAGAAAGAAGGAAAGAGAAAGAGCGGTGTGCAAACAAAATAATAGAAGCTTGAAGGAAATATTTCAGTGCTAAAAGTATTTCTCAGTTTGTTTTATGGTGGATTGACATACAACACCCCACACAAGCAAACACAATAGGTTAAAGGCATAAAGAGAAAAAGAGGATTAAGCCTACCACCCTTTTTCATTAATAAGGTGCTGGTATTGGATACGCCGATACACGGAACCTACAGACGTTTTTAAGAAGCGTCCCTCATTCAAGATTTAACACCTGAGCCATTATGTATTCAGATTCAGGAATATCTTAATGCACGACATAAAAACAATAACCGTCATGAAGGGTTTTACAAGTTTCTCCTCTGATTCAAAAATATACTTTAACATCCAACATGATGTCCGTCAGCATTTATATGGCATTCTAGCTGATCAGGGTATGGGTGGAGAAACCGAGAAAAGCAAGGAGCAGGTCTGTGAAATGTACCCGTCGCAGCGAACCAGGGTTTTTCGTCATGTTGAAAAACTGCTACACATAAAAAGTACTTGGCGAAAAGACAGGGAGCTCCTGGTGCCTCATGCTGAACATCATAAATCCAGTCTGGTGACTTGTATTAAGAGAATCTGTTCGGTTACACAGATCCAGGGAGCTGTATTACTGATAAATGAACGCCTGAAGGTCTCCAACACCTACATACACAGACAGCCTCGGCAGGAGGCTGATGAAGGTTGATTGTGAGGAGGAGGGAGGGTAAGGTTACCTGCAGTCTAGGCTTTTTAAGAGAGTGACTCATCAAGAACCTATTCCGAGATGCCACCCCCTTCTTTTTTTCCCCTCACTCTACATCTTTAACAATCCAACAAAACCCCTAGAAAAAGTTCTCAACAGCGCAAAGACTACAAGTAGAAGGGCAATGAAAAACTGTCATTATGATTTTCATATCAAGGTATTGATTTACAAGTTTTTTTTTTTTTTTAAGAGAATAGACGATCTAAGGAATTGCCTTGGTGAAGTTGGATTAAAAAAAAAAAAAAAAAAAATGCACTAATATAATTTTCTCTGATTTCCCTCAGATCAAATAGGAACTTTCCCTGACCTAAGAACATTACATTGTAAGACAATAATCCACAATTCACCATTTAAACAAAACAAATCAGATGGAACAGATTTCGCAATATTCCCATTTTTCAAGAATTATTCTTAAAATCTCACACAAACCCTAAATTTTTCAATGTACACCATCTAACATCCTGTATAAAAAAGATCAAGGAGGTCACCCCAAGGGTAATAAAGCAGAAGGTGCCATTAAGGCAAATGCAATAATTCCCAAATGCTTTGAATAATAGTCAGGAAAATAAAATACATGAAAGGCTTTTGCAATTTTCTGTTTCATGTTTTCTTTGGCTGCGCAATTATTTTTTGACATTACCAGTCACTAATTTCCTAAGGACGGGTAGCCTAGTAGAGTTCACAATACAAGTCAAAAACCCACTTAGACAGACTCCCTCCCCAGAGCTTAAACTACAGGTTCACTCAGCAAAAGAAAATGGCTTTAAGAAAACTCTGTATCAAAGTGTTTCTGCTACAGTACCAAGTGCACTGAGGTTTCAATCATCCATGTGCCAGATGTAGCAGGTGGCGGCTGAGTACAAGCCCGTTGTGTGGCAGCCGTAAACGTGTTTCAGTGTACTTAGTGTGTGTGCGTGTGTGTGAGAGAGAGGGAGCAGACACTATGCTAGAACTCAGCGTCGCCATATGATAGGTCTGCCAATCATCTCTGGGTCTTAAAGCTACTTAACCCTATCTTAACCCATCTGTCTGTCTCTCTCGCTCTTATGTTGAAGAATCCTGAAAATAACCCATTAACGGCTTCGTTCAGTCTTAAGTATTCTTAACTTTTTTTTTAACCTCACACATGTTACAAAAACATTCATTAAGTACACCATATTATACAAATCTCACAATTCACAATTGAGACATGTGTTTGTGAGCAATAAATATTAACAGTTTCATATTTTAAGATATGCTGCTAACCATTCCACTTTTAATGCACAATTAGTTTCAAATGCACAACATCTGTAAATGCATTACCAATTACAGACAGGTCTGACCCAGTAACGGTGAATGTTTTTCAAGTTAACTTGACATCAGTTTAATTCATAATGGTTACAAAGCAAAATCTTCTAGATCAGCATGTCTATCCAATTAGGTGTTCAAATGGAAATTCTATCTTTATTTATGTTTCTGTAAATGTAGGTTTCTCAGTTAGTGCTACGCGGTGCGGCTGCTCGTAGCACGACTTGACATCCGGCCAACCTTCACTGAGAGCAGCAAAAGGGTTGGGGGTCTCCGGCAGCATGCCTGAGAAAGCAGAGGTTCTGAAAAACACTGTCATTATCACCATCATCATCATGATGGCTAAATAAAAGAAGCGGAAAATAACATATCAAATGGCTATTTTAAACAGAGTAAGTCTACCGCTGCTTGTGATTAAGGATGAGAGTCTGGAAGGCTGCGGACTGGGATGCGATTTCACACAATCAATCAGAAATGAGTGCTCTGCCATCTTTACAACCTAATCCTCGAGTCCTACACAGCTCAGTCCATAAACATTACACCCATCTATGATCCAAACCCCTTCCTCCAGTCATGTCAAAGTTCGTTGCTTATTCAGAAACCCCAGCAAGCATTAAAAAAATAAAAATAAAATAAATCAAGAGTTCATTTTAGTTACCACGCTAAAATGGTTACCAAATATTGAACCTTATATTCCAGGTTTTGTGCTTAGTCCCCTTCTACAATGAATCACTCCTTTGACGCTAAATTAAATTTGATCCAATTTTTGTTCCCCATAAAAGATTCAGCAGAAAGGTATCTCAAACTGGTCACTGACATTCTGTCTCTACTCCTCTCGAAAGAATGTCATTAGGTTTTTCATTATCTTTAATATTCAACCTCTTTCTCTCTTATTACCGACACATGGACCAAAAAAAAAATTTTTAAAAATTTTAAAAACCCACGCCAAAACCTACACACGGGCCACAGTTGAAACAAGATTAATTATTTTTATTTAAATGTCCCTTTACTCTTCTCCCCTGTGCATTTCTCTCTCTCTCTCTCTCTCTCTCTCTCTATCTTCTGTTCATCTTTAAAATGCACACAGTACTTTACTGTTGTCCTTCTGCCATTCTCTTGCCAATTTTATACAGTCCACCGTTTCTTGCTCACCCTTACCCCCATCGTCCTTGTTTTTTCTCTGGGCAGCTTAACAGAGTGATACATTGGATCTGTAATGGTGCATTCTGTTTCACTCCCCCTCCATGGCCTTGAGAGAGGCTCTATGCTCTCCCCTCCTCCCTCCACCGTCTCCCTCATGCCTGCAGACAATGCTCAAAGACGACCATATATCCTTTTCATTTTACTCTTCTTTTACCTCCTATGGATAAACTAGAAAATACTGGACTTTTTTTTTTTTTTTTTTTTTTACTCCCCCCAAAAAATGCTGCTTCCATTATCACAGAACAGAGGTGCACTTGAACTCGGCAGACCCCGAGGTATACTTCGCCTAGCGATATTGGACTCAATATTTTTATCCCGTAGGTAGAACGAATGCTAACTTGCAGATGCTTGCATTAAAGTGCTAGGTCCAAAGGTTACAAAGTCATAGAGACACAATCAGGCAGTATAGAATATACCTCCAAGCATAATAAGAAGCCACATGATGTTGCGTGGGCAGCACTTATGTGGTGGGTGGCTTCACACGCTTAGGAAAAAGCATGTGCTAGCCTTCACACTGTACTGGTGACAGACCAACAGTAATAACAAGTGGATGGATAAAAAGAAACTTAAGAAGAAAGAAGCAAGAAAAAACAAAAGAGCCTGGAATGGTAGAATGCTTAAAAACTCTTGTAAGTTTTTAACGTATTCTCCGTCTCGTGCATGTGTAGCATATGTGATTTTCCCACAGTGGAGTGACACGTTCTCTGATCTCAAGGGAAAAAAGCACAGCTTATACAAACCCTATAACACAATAGTGCGAACATTCAGTTATAATATGAATGTAGTATTATATACTAAAGCAGCAAAGGGCATAAGAGAGAACAATGCTGTTCTTATAAAGATGTTACTGTACTGCTTTACTTTCACAAATACTTAATGCTATCCATGCACCTTTTAAAAAGATTTAAGGTGTAATTTACAAACACAATTCCTTTGATTGTGCAATTCTATAATGGATCTGATCCTAATAAGTTATATTAAGTATAAATTTCTATTGATGGTACCAATAATGCCCTGAGATGTTTAATACAAATTTGAGTACACAGGTTTCATTTTTGTCTGTAATCAAATGGAAATAACTACATGCCTATTGTTTGACAATTCACAGACTAGTGTTGCACATTTTCAATAATAAAAAATAATAATAAAAATTAGGAACAAATGTGTAAATTCATGCCTGTGCAAATATCCAGATATAAAGTCTTTACATAATGTCCGCTGCAGGATGCGTTTACAGCGTTCCTAAAAACTGCCCGAGAGACAGAACCAACGATATCTGTTAGAAAACTTCACCAGTTGAGACCAGTGATGAACTCGAGTGATACAGCTTAGTAGGAAGAAACGTTAGAGCCAGACATTAGAGTTAGAACGTTAATAGATTAATAGGACTATAGTGGAAAGGATCAAATAATACAAAAAAAAAAGAAACCTTTGCATTTACAGTAGGCCCCACTTGTTTTGGGTTCAAATCTGAACATGGTTATGGGATAAGATAGGAACACTAATCAGCGTGATACATATACAGCGTCGCATATACAGTACAGATGTGGCTGTTTGAGACCAAGTAAAAAATGCTGAAGCATTCTAAAATTGTCCATTTGCATACTTTGTTAAAGTTATATAGCTTCCTCTTTGACCTCTCAGTACTTAAATCTTAAAACCTAATACAGTTCACTAGCTACCAAATGTGTTTCTCATATATTAAAAATATATATAAAAAGATCCGCACCAACCAAGACTCGTGGGCAACCTGTCTGAGTTTCTGCCTCACA
This sequence comes from Clarias laeviceps, assembly GCA_030014305.1. NCBI lineage: Eukaryota > Metazoa > Chordata > Actinopteri > Siluriformes > Clariidae > Clarias > Clarias laeviceps. Next base: position 13,668,840 of record JAQMYJ010000015.1, read on the forward strand.
GAGGTGAGTGAGACTGAGCAGCAGGCAGTAAAATCAGCCCACTCCCTCAGCCTAGGTCCCGCCGTGTTTCACACACTGCCTGCACAAGCCGTAGGCTGAGCTTCCCAAAGGGCTCCGGTCATTTTATTAGTTTATTTAACAAAATAATACCACAAACTTATGTGCACGGGCAGGCAAGGACACCAGCACCATATGCAACATGCTTTTAAACACACTATATAATTAAACACAGATACACACACAAAAACAAGTGAAACACTGGAACTCTGGTCTCCGTCCACCATCTGTTTACTAAATTCATGAACTACGTAGTATATGTGTGTGGAATTAGACTATCATCTGGGGGTCCGTCATGGTGGGGAAGGGCAAGCAGACGGGTGTTGGGTGTGAACGGGTAGACGGGGGGGTTGTGGGAGGACAGAGGAAGAGGAGAAGAGATAGGGAGGAGGGGTGATGCTGGTTATGGATATAGCTCTGAAGAAGAAAGAGAAGAAGAAAGACAGGGAGGGAGGGAGTCAGTGACTGCAGCTCCATATATACTGTATGGGCCTGACCACCCAAAGCCTGTCTGTGTCTGAAGGCTAACAGTCTCCTGTTTTAATGAATGTAATAAAGGAGGAGGGTATGCATGTGAATGGCTATGGACGTACATGGGGGTAGACTGCAACGACACTCATTTATTGAGCTAAGAAGATTACGCTCTAATATCCCTATAGTATAAAGCTGTATACATTAAACATTTCTGCCTCAAATGGCTTACAGAGCCGCACAAAGGCCTCATACTGCAGCGTGACAATCCAATTGAAGACCTTTATTATAGCTGAGCATTTCTGGTGAACATGCAGTTTTCAAGAAGTGCACAAAGTGTGTGAGAGAGCAGGACTGAAGGTGCGGTAGGTGAAGCATACAATCGTTATTTTGGATCTGTATGCTCCATTACCTTCAGCACACTTGTAGTGGCTTTACTGCAGCTATCCTCCATCCATCACTTATTATAAACTCTTTATGACTAGCTATAAACCTGCAGTCAGTCAAGGCCTTAGATTTCTATTAGCCAGACGGCAGATGGGTTCTATTCATACACAGGTACACCGGTTAATAAAAACACACAGAGAAAAACAGCTCAACTTACTGGCAAGGCCAGATGATGGAGGGAGACAGGAGACTACAGTATGTGTGTGGAGGTACACTGGATCTGTGCTTCGATATCTTACTCACACTGACCAGGGACTAATGGGAGCGTCTATTTTCCAACAATCTGCTAAATAAATGAGGATATCGGGCACAACAGGATGTCAGGCTGAAATGAGAGCCACATGTGATGCAAACCTATAATATACATTCATACACAGATGTTTTGCAGTGCATCTTTCAGGACATCTCAGCTCGTTATTGACCAGAACCAGATTCCTCCAGAACGGATCAACTGGGTTAGGGAAGGCTGACTGGGAATACACTTCCAATACAAACATCACTGAACCCATCTAAAAATCTCTATCATCATTAATGTGTGTATGAAATGTTTATGTAAGTCTTTAAACATCATTTATTTTCACCAACATCCTAGAGTGAAGTTCCACTCACAAACGGTATTAGGAACAAGGCTTTCAGGCAAAATTAATATTTATATTAATAACTAACAGCCACCTACAAACGCACGCACAGGCCACAGAACCATGTGTGTGTGTGAGAGAGAATCAAAGAGAGATCAATTTCCACATTCAAATTTAGAATATCTTTGCTGAGAGAGAATGCCAGGTTTACAGGGTACAGTTTTGGTACGCCCTAGACAAAATATATGTTGTGAAAGCCAACAATGATTATTATTATTTTTTTAAGCAGGTTCAAGTAAATATTTTCTATCTTCAGCATGCTGTGTGTGCTTTCATATGCTGGAAGGTGTACACATTGAATGACCAGTTTCTTTCTCCATAACCTCCGGGATCACAGAAACTACACTAACTAAAGCTGCATGATTTGATAGAAAGAAAAAACATTTTTGAGGCATGCTGCTTTTGCAATTTTAATATTAATAATATTTAACTATTAAATGTATAATTTCGTATTTAAATGTATTCATCTAACAGCAAACAATATTATATACATATACATATATATATATATATATATATATATATATATATATATATATAAACACACATAGATATATAGACACA
>JAQMYJ010000015.1:13671116-13695876 GCA_030014305.1 Clarias laeviceps
ATGTATATATATATATGTGTATATATATATGTGTGTGTATATATATATATATATATATATGTGTATATATATGTGTGTGTATATATATATATATATATATATATATATATATATACACACAGACACACACAGACATACACACACACACATATATACACACGTATATATATATATACACACATATATACACACACACACATACATATATATATATATATATATAGCACTATATATACACAATAAAATTTTTTATTGTTTTAAAGCTCTACATAAATTCCTGACCGTATTGCAGACTTCGATAATTAAATAATTGCACAAGTCCATTAGGGATGGGAATCACCAGTCACCACCTAATAAAGCGACATTTTTAAACTGAGCAGCACATAATTATTATTTCTAAACAAACTTGTCAAATAATTTAATTCTACCACATGGAATGAAAAAGATTAAATAGTACAGATCGTACCATCTGTAGGATTAGAAATAAATGGCTCCTCAAACACCCCCAAAATCTCAAAACTCAACTTCACAGTGAGCACGCGGGTTGAGCGGTTGCGAGCGCGTGTGGCTTCTAATGAGGGCACTCTGGGATTCTAACGCGCGTGATTTTCAGCTAAATTGTGCTTGCAGCGTTTTAAGACTTGTTTTAGCGTGTGTTTGAAACAAATTCACTCGAAGAGTTCAGAGAAAAAGACAGATTGGAGACTAATGTACTACCATAAAAAAATATATATATTTACTACCATAAAAATGCATTTCTGTTGCGCCACTCTGAAGCTTTATCTCTACTATAAATCCTGTAATAGTTATTTTTCTTAATTGATTTTGGAGTCAGTGTGGCAATATGTAAATAGTCACACAAAAGAATCGCAATTCATAATACCACTCCCCGTCCCCCCCGTCTAAGGTCCTTATTGGGATTTTTATGCGATTAATTGTGTACATATTCTTTGAACCATATATATATATATTATTTTTTTTTTATAGTTTGATCGGAAACTGTCAAGAAACAGGCATCACTCATTAGACAAATGCAATTAGTGGAGTAAATCACTGCTATTTAACTTTAGATTGATGTAGCATCTCAGTTGCATTGCAGGATTTGTATATTCTGAGAATTTTCATAAGTTGATGTTATACCACTATGTTATAGTGAATTGGCTTCATGCAGGCAATGAGCGACAAAATCGTGTAATATGGGACAGAGAGAGAGAGAGAGCACACTAGCCTGTTAGGGATTTTATGCCTTTATCTCCAGTTTATTCAAACCATTGAGACAACCTGCTGCATGCAACCTTATCTCAGACTGTATAGGCACAGAGGCAAATGTATCATTAGGTCACAACAATGAAGCATTATCACATTTGGAGACACATGTCATGATAATCAACAAAACAGATATCCATGATTCACCTACAGTATGTAGATGGTCCTATGCCTTTTTGCCTTTATTAAAAAAAAGTTTTTTCACAAAACTGGAAAAAAAAAAATTGTTGATAAGCTTTCATTTGCGAAGCTGATTCGTTATGAATCCCCAAAGCCAGTTCCAAGTCTAAGCGAGAGAAAAATATCATTACCCTACTATTTTTTTATTATGTTAAACAATCAGGGTGCTATTTGTGGTGGAAAGGTGTTGATTAAATGATTAATGATGAACCATTACCAATTAAGAAGGCTTTATTAAGGGTTCTTTACGTGCCAAATAATTATAGATTTTAGAATGGAATCTACACTTTATAGAACGTGTCAGAGATCACCCAGAGTATCAAACCAAAGAAATCTTTAAAGTCCCGGTTGAAACCCATTAATGACAGTGGTAAGTAATTATCAGCTTTCTGAGATTTTACCACAAAGCCATCAAGGTCACACTCATGCATGTTCATGCTCCTAGCAATCTGCTACAGGAGAAAGACATGGGTCTTACAATCCATCACAGAGTTGGGGGGAAAAAAAAAAAAAAAAAAAAAAAAATCCGCATGCAGAGAGACACCGTTACATCATGCTGATATTTACTCATCAGTTGGACAACAAAAAATGTGATTTGTTCACCAATTGGGGTCTGTCAGCCAGGGTGCTGAGCTCCATCTGTTCAGTGGTTAGTACCTATGACAGCATATGCTGGCGAATGTAAGCGTGTCATATGGTAAGGTCATAAAAGCACTCGCATCTCACGAAAGCCTGCAGGACCCAGTCGTGATTTGGCGGCAAAAGACGCTTGGCTAAATATCGCAGAATCTTTTGCGAAGAACTTTCCAGTACACTGTGTGGATTGCATTGTATGAAAACAGGAAAAGGGACTGAGTAGCAACTAGTTGAGCAGGGCAAGGGAAGTTGGTGAGAGAGCATGACATTTCAGAAAGTTTAAACTGCACATTGCATTCCAATTTCCCATGCCTCTCTTGCCTCACTGAGACTGAGAAAGTGGCAGAAGAAAAAAAAAATGCTATGTCTATGGAGAAATAGAAATCCACTGCAGATCTATTGAGGCTACAGACGCACGACTAAAACAGAAACTATGTACAGTGCCTCTCTTTTTGCTGCAGTGCAGTGTCGAATTTAAAGTATAATTGGGTTTTTTCTCCTGCACCTTTTCAATTGACTTTCTCCAGAAAAAAATAAATAAATTAAATATTGAATCTTCACAACCATTTGCTAAGTATTCACTCCCTGAGTGAGAACGGTCCTTTTTGCAATTACAGATCCGAGTCGTGCAAAGCTCAAGGTGACATCTGGAACAACTATTGATATTGACATTTTCTAACATTACCAAATGCAAATTTTCTGCAGAATTATTGTTTAATGTACGATGTTGTGCCTAACACAGCCACTTTAAGACATTTATTTTTAACGCCACCCCCCTATATGCTTCACATACATCTTCATCTTAAATGCAAATGTATAAAACTGGAACAGTTTTTTTTTTTCCATAATCAGGTTTTTGATTGCTTAGACCAGTAATGTTGTCCATAATGACGATGAGCATTGCGGTTTCTCCTTCTGGAACGCAGCCATAGAGGCATGATGCTAACACCAACTGCTTGATCGCAGGGATGACATTATCTCGATGTCAGTCTTTTTTGGCTTGCAAACATTGTGCTTTGGATTTAGAATCATCCAGACCACAAAATCTTTTTACAAGAGCTCTCAGACTTTCTAACACAGGCTTTCTGAGAAATGGCTTCCTTCTGGCCACTCCCTCAAAAGCCAGATCTACAAAGAGCTCATGATGATGATGTTGATGTCTGCACAGGTTCTCCTATTTCATCCAGTGAACTCTATAACCTCTCCAGTATTGAAGTTGCACTGTTGGACATTTCTCTGACAAGTGCGCTTCAGTTCACTGATCTTGGTAGTGTCTGAGCTGTGCCGAATGTTTCTTTTTCGTTATAATTGAGTTCGCAATGCTTCTTGGAAGTTTTTAAGGTTTGCTGATGCTTGAATAACCTTCGGCATCTTTTTCCCCTCCCAAACAACCTTGGAACATTCCCTAACATGTAAGCACTTTTATTTATTCTTAAATGACAACAAAACAACAAACATATTCCACTCTAACGTACTGAGTACTTCTTTTCTCCAAACAGGGTTCAGGCGAAATTCAAAGCATAGAAGATCATATACTGTACATCCTGCAAGAATTATTCCTAAGCCTTTCATGCCTAACATTTTTGCTTGATATTTTGCTTTATTTATTCTTATCATTTATTTATTGAAAAGCTACTCTAAGATACTATATATGCTTGTAGTTATTAAAACAATATTTAACCTCAGTGGCCACTAAAGTGGATCATTGAAGCCTCAAGCTTTAGTGACCGTGGCATAAGTGTTGGGTAATGTTGCAATCAAGAAAACATGGCCCCGTTGTAGCATTAAGATGTAACAGTGCAATACACACTGTGTGTGTGTGTGTGTGTGTGTGTGTGTGTGTGTGTGAGAGAGACAGAGAGAGAGAGAGAGAGAGAGAGAGAAAGAGAGAGAGAGAGAGAGTCTCGGGTAAAGCTCAAACTGATCTCATTTCTCTGAAGCACTGAACTCCTTAATCTCCTCGGAGGATAAGGAATGGGATGGGTATGACTACAATCGCACACAAAACGCTTGCACCACTGTGTGTTTGTAGGTGCAGAGACCAAGTGGGCCCTCATGTCGATGCTTATCCAATACTAAACACTGAAGGAAGCCCTGCTGTTACTTAACTGACCACTGTATCAAAATTGAATACACTGTACAACCATATTTAACAGACTGAACTATTACACTCTCATGCTTATTTTTTTTTAATTGAAAGCAGCAAGTCTGTAGATTCTCAGTCAGTTCTCAATTAAGTGATTTTTCCCCACAATATAGTCAGAGCCGTTCAGCCAAAAACCATTGGAACGCAGAACAGAAGGACAAATGTCACGGCCTGCCTATGAAGAAGTGGATTAAAGAGGCTATATCCGTGGGTTAACTGCCCATTTCATCTGTGCTTGATCTGGGTCACTAAGAGCCACGTTACTGTGAGGATCCATTGCGTGTCCAGCCATTCACGTACATGCACTAGGTGTCACAACTTGGGGGAAAAAAAAATGTCCTAAAGGCTGATCTTAATACTGTATAGGATGCCCTGCCACAGCTGCTCTACATTAAATGTTTGCTTGAGAATTTCTTATTTACTGATATTTTGTAGTTGGGAAAAATGTCTATGAGGCACTGACAAGACAAGATTTTTTTTTTTCCTATTTCAAAGAACAAACAGTTCACCTTTTACATTATGTTATCTTATCTCAACTTTTCAACAGGTCCTCTTAATTCATTCTCGGTAAAACCTGAAGATCCGATAGCAATGGGTCCAAATTTCAGGGGCATTTTGGAGGTTTTATGGATCAACCTTTACTCTGCTTCTCTGAAACACACCCAACCAACTCCCCATAAAGCAATCAAAAAAATGAAAGCAGGGCCTTGATGTACCATGATGTGGTAATGCACACAAAAGGTACGCACCCACCTATTTTTACTCTCATACATGGGATAGAGTTCTGGGAAAAGTTTAGCAATTTCCAGAGGATGATTTTTTTTTTTCCCCCTTCCTGTTCTGCAGCTGAGTTCACAGCCTGGGATACACTCGCACACCTGGACACTCGCACACCCGTAGATTATAACACACAAAATGTACCTCATTAGCAGCAAGTAGGACCAAGCTAACTAATTGCATTCGCACACGAAGACAAACACACAAGGATAAACACACTCTCAGAAGCATGCGTTAAATCACAGCAGGCCGCCGTTCCTGTGAACAAAACAAATTGTTAGCTATCTGTCAAGCAAGTGAGCCCATGTGTATAATAATTAATTCAGGCTCTTCTTATTTGAGGGTGGCGTGGAGGGGTGGCAGTTAATAATTAAGCAGCCACTGGCCCTGACTCAGTGGAAACCAGCTTCTCATGAACCCAACGCTAGCAGTGTGTACCTCTGAAGATACTCGCGTTAAAGAACAGGCAATACTACATTCAACGTACTAACCCCATTTAATACACATCAACATAAGTAACCATAGATCGGTAGTAACAAAATTAAGAATATTTACTCTTTCATATGTGTCATTAATGGATACATTACACCATTACGGGTAGCACATGAAAGTGAGTAAAAATAGCATGAAGGGAGAAGGAACAGAAAAAAAAACAGGAGGGAGAGTTGTCCAACCATTATTATAGGAGGAGAAAATGCCAGTCGATCTATTCGTTTCTCTTGCTCTCTTATGATTTATCGTTTTATCTCCCGTCTCTCTCTCTCACTGTACACTCCCTACAATAACTTAGCAAACATATTCACAATCAAATAGAATGCACACTGGGAAATGTCATATGTTAATGGCCCTGCATTTTTAATAGTATTTCCATTAGGTTATCACATGATTATCATCCTCCGCCTCTTCTTTCTCCCCCGCATGCTCTTTAGTGTCTGTGGGAACTTGTTCAAGCTACAACACTTAAGATGCAAGATGCAAAACCATTCCAACTGCAGCACAGACTGCAGAATAGCCATCTGTTCCACATGAATTCCCTTACTGCTCTATAGTCAAGTGCTAACAAACTGGGTGGATCTGGGAAACTGGAAGTGCTTGCCAAGTTCTCGGGCTAGCAGCTAGTGCTCAGATCATCACAGTCCCATATGCTTAAAACGATTGTGCAACTTGAATAATAATAATAATAATAATAATGATGTTGACATCCAGTGCTGGAATGCTGTGCCCATGGGTTTGTCTATTATCCAGAATTTCGTGTGATTTCAGCACTATTAACAGTTTCCCTTTAGCTACATGTAAAATATACTGTACATCACAACATATGTATGTAAAGAATGCTATTTATGCTGGTATGCATAGTTCTGATTCACCTGTACAGTATTCCAGTGTCGCTGGTGATATCTTGAAAATTAACCCACTCTAATAGTTATAAATAAATAAATAAATAAAAGGTATAATTTATTTCTCCTTTAACCTATGATGAATCAGTTGAAATACCAGGTCATGCATACCTTTCATAGAGATCGTTAAGCTGAAATCATGAGCTATCTGAGGTACTAATGGGTCTAACAATCATCTCTCCAATCCAGTCAAGCTCTACTTTAAAATCATGACCAACCAACAGCCAAAATATTAAAACATTAGCTAAAACACTAAAATAATAAGACAGAATATACAGAAAGTATACCGGACTAGGTAGTGTATATAGCACACTCCTGTGTATTAGAACATAGAGCGTAGTAAAATAAGTACACGCACTTATAACTGCCATAAGATCTAAAGTTTAAAATGACAATCACCCTATTATTTTTAATAAATGTTACGCAATCAGCTACTGTCATAACAGATGTACTTCAAATTTCGTTCTTATAGCTGTAACTCCAGTGGATTGGTCATCTAAACAGGTTTCACTATTTACCAGAAAAACTTTTTTTTTTATAAAGTTTAGGAATAAAAGCTATTAATGGCTTTAGTAAAGACATATGAAGGGGCCTAATGTGCCTAATGGTGAAATAGTTTGTTTACATTCATGATGACTTTTTATTGATAATTTAAGTCATTACTTTGTCATTATATCATTATAAATGAGGCTTAGTGACTGAATTCTGCATAAACAACTCACTCTAAGCTTAAGTTACTCTTATCTTCAACTATGTCGAACAGGAGAAGATAAGAATCGGTGACCTGCTGTAACCAGAGAGAACAACCTGACGGCACTGATGAGTCTCCACCTCACACGCCTGTCACTCAAACCAAGTGGCTTCCTTTCATTGGCAGGCGTTTCTAAGCTGCTTTGTGAACAGGAATCTGTTATTTGTTTTCAGGAGCTGCTGGAGGTCATCTGTAGGCAGTCAAGGATTGCAGTAGTGCACCGTAAATAGCTGCGTGTTCCTGCGGTTCAAAAGCAGCAGTAATGGGTCTGCATGCTATTAGCTCCTCTGTACATTCTGACCCATTCAGAATCTTGCTGGGGTAAAATCTGAGGTGATTAGCAAAGGCCTACTGTACGTATTCGTGTGAAGTCTCTCCATTCGTCTCATTTGTCAGCTATTTACCTGAAGCAGCACTCCTTGCGGGACCCACTGAATGCGAAATAAGCAGTCACAGGAGGAGGTTCTGCCCCTCTATTCAAAAAGGAGTGCAAAGCTTTCAGCCAGAACGAGCAGGCCAATGTTCACTTGCCTCGCCTTTCAGGCGTGCTCACTCCTGCATTGTGCTATATGTTGGCTTTCATTGCTACTGATAAAGCTGCTGTGGCATCTTGGAACTACTTGCCAGTACACTTTAAGACTAAAAAGATCTCAGTAAAGCCTAATAATACTAGCGGAGTAGTGGAGGAGGGCGGCTCTTGCAGCTCAGACAGAGTTCGAAGACAGAATGGGAGGAGAGACGGATAAAATGTTCGGCTCTGAGACGTTGGTGAAAGCCTGCTCTTAAAAGCACATGTATCTCTAATGTTATACATTTCCTCTAGCAAGGAAACAATCAGACACCTGTCATTATGCAGCTAGGAGAGCTATTACAGAACATCAAACAGTGCTCTCAGCCTACCTTTATGCATACACTCACTGCAGATACTATAAGCCTATAAACGCTTGTGGTAGGTTCTTCTTTATTAGAGTCTGGTGGACTGTGTGCTTTACTGCAGGAGAATCATGACTGAAATGAAAGGCAAATGTACTCAGTAAAAACTAACCAGAGCAACCCGCAATAAAATGCATATAGAGAGTCGGTGATGTGTTTAATGCAAACGGTGCATTCCTAGGAGTTTATCAGACCAAAATAAGCCCTGGCTTTAAGCTTAGAATTAAATAAATACATTGTCTAATTATTCACATTTACACTTATCCTCCATTTCTTTGGTCCATTGGGACAGCTATCAAATTCATGCCGTCAGTTTTTCACTGTCTACTTGCTCCTCACCCACCACCATACATACCAGTCTTTCTCTTTTTCTCCCCCACCCAACCACACACACACCTAGGCCTTTTTTGAAAGCGACCAGTGCATGTCCCATGGGTCACTTTGCCTCAAAACTACTCCACTCATGTAACAAAAAATGTCATTCGAAAAAAATCCATGTAAAATCCACACAAAGTATAAAGAAACATGTTTAGCATGCAGCCTACAGCACTCTGTACACTCACTACCCACTTGTGCTTGCCCACTGAACACCTGTAAACATGCTCATTCATGTTACTATCTAAGCAAAAATCATTGGGCAGCAATACAGTGAATGAAGTCATGTAGATACAGGGGAAGCACTTCAGTTCATATTCATAATAAACATTAAAAAGGGTATAAAAAAAATTTGATTTTACAAATTTTCACAAATTTTCTCACAGTGGAAAAACAGTCTACAAAGGCTACACATAATGTAATGGGGAGAAAGCAGCAGTTTGATCAAAAAGGCTACTGTAACTCAAATACTTCCTCTTTACAATCATGGTGAACAGAAATCATCTACAAATGCACAACCTGCTGAACCTTTGAAATGCACAAGAAAAGACGACGACCACATAGGGTGCCACTCCAGAAACAGCCGGAAACAGGAATCTGAGGGTATAGTGGGCACAGATTCTCTCAAACCCGATCAGGTCTATGCATGAATAAGTGTTCCTATGTGACCGATGAGTGTGTGTGTGTGGGGGGGGTGTTTATTACGTAGGTCAGGGGTATTTCCAAGCTGTATCAGTTGAGTAATACCGCATTGGAAAAAAACATTTGTCAGCTCTATCGCATACGCTAAAACACAGCTACATCACCACTCAGTCCTTGACAAGCAGCCAACTTGGAATATCTTTCCGGTGACAGCGACAGACAGACAAGCAGCCAAAGAATATTACAGCGTACCCTCGTCTATGCTGCTTCAGAGACTTCTATCTTGTGTTGCATTTGTTCTAGAGCTTAGCGCCTTTTTAAACATCAAGGTGAAGATTTCATCTCGAAAGATAGAATTTTTGGAGTACACAAATTTATTGATTTTTCAAGTAAACTAGAAATATTTTTTTAATAAGTATTTTGGCTGAAGAGTGCTAGAGGGCGAATCCCAATCATTACCATGAGGAAAGAGCTTTGGGCGCAGGCCATAAACAAGTCTTGATAACGATTGCCCAAATGATTTGACCAATCTTCAAAAAGTACTCGGGAGACCCGGCTCTCTGGTTTAATATAGGTTCTGTGGGAATGGGTGTACAATTGAGTGAAAAAGGGCGAGAGAGATAGTAGTTTTGTTTTGTTTTTGCTAAAAACTCTCCCTTCACTCTAGAAAGCCATCCATTCTTTATGGAATATGTTTGGGGCAATTTGAAAGGGGGGTAATTCTTTTTAATCATATTAATTCTTTTAAAGAATTTTAATCAGTTTTCAGAACAGGGTCTCATTTTCCAATTGGATCGAACATTCATTTACCGTGAAAAGCATTTTTTTTTTATTCCTCACAAAAACAGGATTTTTTTTCATCAGTATGATTCCTTAGAAAAGTAATAACACCCATGTCCTAAATGAGCTGAATTTATAGTCTTCTTCCATAGTCTTCTTAGTCTTATTTTTATTTTGTACATACTTATTCTTTTATTCGTCTTCTTATTTTTATTTCTTTTTAATTGCTTAAAATCTGCACAGTCTGGGGTTTGTTGCTATCGCATTTCACTACTGTTGCACTTGTACAACCATGTATGTGACAAATAAAATTCTTGAATCTTTATTGAAGTTTGAATCTTTTGAATATGTTGAACAAATTTGTACACTGTAGTAGGATAGTGTTGCACAGCAATCCCATCAACTAGCATATACAGTATGGTCTTACTAGGATCAGCATTTTGATCAAAATGCCAATCTCTAGTACTGTATCTTAGAAGAGCCATGTTCCTCTCAAGGGGTTAGGTTATCTCAGTGTCTTTCTTGCCACTGTTGCCTTTGGCTTGTTCTCCATTGATCAATATCTACTTTTTGATAAAGTATTTTTTAATATTGTCTGTTCAATACACAATTCAATTCTCATATCAGAAACGAGAATGTATATAGATCATCTGTTTTAGACATATGTGACGTATGTGAAGACGCCATTTTTCCCCCCTGACTTGTCAAGGAATTTTTATATTGTACTCTTCAGGGAAACTCCACATAATACAGACATCTGTGTTTTTCCTAGTGATTGAGAAATCAAGACTATTATTAATATGCAAATTGATTAATTTGTATTCTAAGTGTTCCTGTGAGAATAAGAAAACAGTGGGTGGGAAATTTGACAAACAGACAAATTCTTTGGTGATTTACTAACCCTGTAAGGATTTGAAAAATTGCCTATGTTTTTTTGTTTTTTTTCCACACCTTAGTGCGGTATATTTAACCTGACATCCAAACTCTATGCCTCCGATCTTTTTGAAACATGACAATCAGAAGCATATTCAGTTGTAAAAACAGCTCTACAAGACTTTCACTTCTACAGTACGAAATAAACAAACAACTCCACATGAGAGCTGTTAGGAATTCAAACAGAAGGAGAGGGTTGTGCATTTGCAGTATGGTGCACTCTCTGTGGTGCTTTAACCTGATAAAGATTGGAAGGACCCGTGCGCATTGTTCAGTCCTCCCCCAAAACCGAACGATATGACAAACAGTCTATATTGATTGGCCACTGTTTCACACTACACTGCTCAACACTGGGAGTGAATTCACGACCACACTGGAATACTGCTAGATATTTTCACCCACGTATTCAATAATCTGATCTTCATTTTCCCTTTTCATTGTTCGTTTCACTTTCCTTTTTTATATGTTCACACAACGCATTTAATTATTATAATTATCCTAAGTTGTTGCAGACCATATTCTATTTCCCATTCAAAAATTACATACTTTAATTGTGCATGATTATGTCTGCTTAGACCTTAATGCCTAAAGGCACTATGGAATTAATGAGGTTTATTGAACTGGCAATTTTAAACAATATCTTCATTAAATAAAATAGTTCCAGTTAGCTGGTAATTCACTTTCAGCTGTTACAGTTATTCCAGCTCAATGTATATTAGAACGTATATAATGTATAAGGTGTATATAGAATTATTTTTCCCCTCTACAGAAGGCTATATTTTCTATTTCCTCCACCCCTCCTCCTCCACTCCATCTGCCGATATCCTTTCCCTCCCCCTTCCCTCTCTCTATCTATCTCTCATTCTCCTCTATCTCTCTTTTCCTGGACTTATGGGATTGTGGTGTGGGGGGTGCAACATTAGTATTTCATACAGAACCTCGACAGAAATCCTCAATGTCAATCTTCACACTTTTGTCACACAGAATCCCATGCACTCACACACACTTGTATAAGACAAATTTCACTAGATATTTTACTATGGAGTCAGGGTGAACATTGCATGGTGGTCGCTTTACAGAAGAGTCGATGTGAAGAACTATGTGGATTCAGGATGGCTACCATTCATTCTCTTTGTCTTATGTCCACTCAGACAGGATAAGATATCCAGACATATGTCTGTTAAGTAATGGTGCCTAGAAGATCTAAAATGATTATGTATGATTTGTGAAGGATAAGCGATCTCTGTATAAATTACTATATACTATAGACATGCTAGTAAAACTCAAGGTTCCACACATACCACATAGACTTGATTTAATTTTATCCTTTTTTTCTGCACATGCATGCACATTCCATAAAAATTACCAACATGCTCGATTTAGATGGGACTGACATCCCATAGATTCAGAGATTCTACCAAGTAAAACTACTTCAGATAATATAGGACTTTCCTCTCTTATATTAATTTCCTTCCCCAGCTCTAATGTCCTGACAGATCCCTAGTGATCACTAAGTGTAGCTGTCATTCATAAATGATGTCTCTCTCTGTGATTTCCAGAGATGGGGATCCTCAATGACCAGTTCACATGAGTGTCCTCTGACCTGATTGGGTCAAAAAGACACTTGTTTTACTCTCTGAAACCTACATAAAATCGGTTTGGTTTCTAAGAAGAAAGTGCATATCTGTGAGATAGGGAAAATGTGATAATGGTGAACCACTAAAAAAAAAAAAAAAAAAAAAAAAAAAAACCTACAACTCTACAGATAATTTTCATTCATCTGCAGAAAAACATTTTTAATAGTGGACTTCTGTGAAGTACAGCTGCACAGAATTACTAAGAAAAAAAAGTACAACGCTACACTTTTGCCATACCAATGCTAAATAATCTGGGTTTTTTAGGTAAAAAAATTAAATAAAATAAAAAAATTGCTGTATGTCTATTAGCATGCATTGTTGACTTGTCTTTTTGTATGGTTGTTAATACAGAAGATACTGCCGTAATTGCATTCCATCATAATGAATCATTATTCGTAGTCATGCGCTTTGAAAGAACAACTAGCTGTTATGAGTTTTAATGTAACAGTGACCCAAAAATATGAACTTGCAAGGCCTGTTCAGACTTACACTCTTCATTCTTGTACATACATGCATACATACAAATATACAGTATTGTGTAATTTATATATATACGTCTCAAGTAAGACGTTTTTTTTTTGCCTGAATGATTTATAAGTCACTTTGTTTTTTACTTTTGGACTTAACAAACCAAAAATATTTATCTGAAACTTGTCAGGTACATGAACTGGACTGAAAATGAGAGCCAAAAATAAACCTTCAGGAATTCTGGAGAACTATTTAAGGCTAAAAATAGAAGACTGTAAAAGTCAGTACCTTTAGCATCACTGTAACTACTGAACATGCTTTATAATGAAAATTTGCATAATAAGCATAATAAGTTGAGTAAATGCTAATTGAGTTGTAGCTCACTAAATAAATGTTACTAAATGTTGTAAATTTTATTGTCAATAAAACTAAATTCAGCTTTAACTTACACCCCGCTGCTTTAGACTTTTCTGGGATATAATAGAAAAACTACTACACATGTACTTTTGGACCTTTTAGACTATTAACACATCTAGTGAGATCAACTGTGCACTCCACTACTACAGCACAACTGTTCTTAACACATGATAAAAGAGAGATTATTAATTTGATTTGGTGAACAAGCAGCACCATAGGATCCAGGCTCAGTTGGATTTTAATGGAAACATTGACTGATAATGGAGATGCAGTATAGAGTATGTCTGATTGAAATAGACACCCTGTAGAAATGTTCCAAAGTCTAATTTGTAATGAGTTACAGCCATTTTAACAGATTATTAACTATTACCTTTTTGCATTTATTTTTACTTGAGATTTTTTTCTTAGTTATGATACTTTTACTATACTAATTATTTTTGTCTCCTCTGAAAAAGGTATAGGTAATTACAATAAAAAATAATCTGTCAAATTATTTAATAAATATTTAATAAAGTGGTCTTAGTCCAAGTATAACAAGATGGTAATTCCGCTTTCTTAACTTCCAAGGAACAGTGATGCTACACATACGGTGATATTTTTGTTCAGGAAAGCCATGCATCATTTAAAACATTATTTTGTATGAAAAAATTTTGGGGGGTGGGGGTAGAAACAGAATTTTAGGATTTAGCTATTATATGTAAGTATTCATCTAAGAAAATGTTAACAACTGTCTGTAAAAGTTTTAAGACACCATATGATAGTGACTAATGTTCTAATATTCAGACTAATATTCAAATAATCAATTTTGAAAATAATCAATAGTAAAAGGCTTAATTGGTACCAGAGCATCTTCAGCCAAGTAAATGATCGGTTTCATGGCTGTAAAAGAGTGGCAACACCACTGGTGGTATCACCACTTGGTGACCAATTGGATTTGTCCCATAGGTCACCGGTCAAATCATGATAATTAAAGCTTTCTGGGTTTCTTGGGACTGTCTGTTAGAAGCTTTGTTGGTCAACAAATTTAACTCTGATCTCTGAAAGGACTTCTTCTTTGCACTGAGTGAGATTGGAAGTATTGAGTCTGAATGGACATCCTCAATCATAGAGGCATCTGAAAAAATTAATGATGGCAACCCTTGAATGTGCCTGTGGATATTGGTAATGAGGGAAGTCATTGAATTAAAGAGCAAGAAATTATGGGTACTGCTCACAGAGAGCCCTCCAGACTCCACTGAAAGGTGCAGGAAAGCCAGATGTACTACAGCAAAAGCAGTTAAAAAAGCAAAACTTGAGAGTGGAAGGAGGTTGGAGATGCCACAGAATAAAAGTGGGACAGGGTGCCCTAAGAACATTCTGGCAAAAGGATCGGTGCCCCAAGAGTGGAGCAACTGCAGGGAGTTTTGACCTTTAGTAAAGATATTGTTGATCCCAGGAAGGGGCACTTTAAAGAACTCCTTAATAAAGTGAACACACCCACTCTTTATGTAATAATGACTTCAATCTCTGGTGATATAGTATGTAGGCCATGTGGATGGGATTCAGCTGAAGATGTTAAAGCCACTGGGCAAGTTTTAGAAAGTGTGGTTAACATGCTGCTTCAATGTTGCATTCAGAACTGGAACAATGCATTTGAAAACTGGGCTGTTACCTTATTTTCAAAAAGGAGGACCAGAGTTTGCACCTTCCCCAGGACTTAAGTCTATGTCAGACTTAATATGATAGTTGAACAGAGAACTCTGAAGGAAGAATGTGCGTTTCTGCCCCAGCCGTGGAACACTGAACCAGAAGACAAGCTGTTTAGTCTTGGATCTCTCAGAGTGGTCACAGGGGTAAGATGATCCATTTTACATGTGTTCTGTAGATTTGGAAAAAGCCTATGATAGTGTGCCTCAGCATTTGTTGTGTGGGAGGTACTACAGAGTACAGTGTATCTGAGTAACTGTTTTGTGCAATCTGGTCTCTCTGTGTGCACAAATCGAAACTGTTTAAGGTGGGTGTCAGACTCCGTCAGGGGTATTCTCTTGGCACCATCTGAAAAGGACTTCTAACATGCACTCAAATATTTCACTATTAAGGGTGAAATGGCTGGAAGAAAAATCAGAACTTTCAAGTTTGAATGAGATGCTTCCTTCAAGTGATGGGAAAGACTTTGCTTTTGGTGGAGGGGTTGTAATATCTTGGGATTTTATTCATGAGTGATAGATCAAGGTATGTGTTAGTGTTACAGATGCTGTTCCAGTCTGTGGTGTTAAAGCAAGAGCATGTTTTCAGACAAAGTTCCCTGACCCCCCCCCCCCCACCCCCCATTCCCACCTATGCTCACGAACTGTGGGTACTAACCAAAAGAATAATGAGTTGAATGGTTCAAAAAAATGTTCTATTGCAGCATGGCGAGAATAGGATGAGAAATTTGACAATCAGGGAGAGTCACAGACTGGACTTGCTTCCCCTGTGAATCCAAAGGAGTTAGTTTGAGATTGTTTGAGTACCAATCAAGGATGCATCCTGATCAGCCCCAGATGGATATGTATTATACACATCCAACTAGATAAAAGACCCATGGAGAGATGACCTACTGTAGGATCTACAGAAGAAATTATATAATCACAATTGGCATTGGAAATCACACAGGAGGATCTGAAATCTGTGGCTTCTCGGCCAATTGCCACTGCAACACCCAAGCATAAGAAAGACATTTACAATTTTGATTATTGAGTCTGTCAAGTAAGGCCAATAAGTCTGCCTGACCGAATAGTGGTCTCGTCAAGATTTTAATTTTGCTAAGTACTTTGAGAAATGTGTGTGGGTTTAATTTAATTTTAAATAATGTGCATCTACTTGGAAAATGGCCTGTAGCAGAAAAAAAATTATTTGTCAGCTGTTACTAGCAGTATTTTTGTTTCTTTATAGGCAGGTTTACCTTAAGCTCATCTGCCTTTAATGAGAATCCATTTAGGACCTTGTCATTTTCTAATTAATTAGATATCAAGGTCATTAGTTCATCTTTATTGGTTCTCATTGTTTAATTTAGATTTTGTTTATGAGATACTAAACGTGATTAAACTGTAATAAAATCATAAGAATGAACAGATTTCAAAACTTTCTGCATTTCTATATTGCAGCAATAAGATTGGTAAATACCCTGCTGTCTTATTCCGAACAAGAACATATGTTTGGACACCACAGCTGTGGTGTTTCAATTTAGATGTGAGCTTGTATAAGAGCAGATAGGTTATCTCTGAAGAAATATACTCAAGAAAGAAGAGTAAACTCTGCACGTATACTTCTGCACTCTAAAATAACAATGTCACAAAACACCTCAATGTTCCTATTAAGGTCCACAGTAGACAGGCATTCTAACTGTTAGACCAGATCAAACATCAGAAGGTGACTGTTGCGTGGGGACTGGCTTCCTCATTCTCTCATGAACATCAACCATTCTCAGCCTGGAGTCTCCCTACAGCACTGTCTGAATAATCATTCTACTTCATCTCACCTTTCCCTCGTTCCTCCCCACTCCTCTTCAAGTCAATCTCAGTGCCCTGAAACTGCTCGAACTATACCCCAGAAGGACAGAGAAATAAAACGGAATCAAAAATTGCATCGTTTTCACCAAACCTTGGCCCTTATGCTCATTACGTGCATGAGTGTGTGCGCATGTCCACGATCAAAGTGTCACGCTACGGAATACCAACCTACTGGCTAACATTGCAGAGTCCATCATGTCTTTCTTCCCCATAATGGGGCAATGAGTTTCTATTAAGATTGAGATGAGACTACGTTACAAAGAAAGTGAAGCCTAGACTGAGATAGAAAATGACATAAAAGGAAGGAAAGCATATGAGTAAAGAAAAGAAAAAAAAGAAGGAAAAAAAAAAAAATCACTGCTCTTACCATCGTCCTCTTTGTGTGTGTTTTGGGGGCTGAGCATTCTCTCTATATTAGTAGCTGGGTTCAGGTCTGGAAGTCTGCTATGGTGCTCAGTTGCAATCCATGTGGGGTCACTCATATCAAACTCCTCACTGCTCACTGAACTCTCATCCTAGAGGAGGACAGGAAAAATGAAGAAATGCGATTTAAAGGGAGCGGGTACAGTACATGTTTTGGAAGAGATGCTGTTATTAATAGGTACATTGAGAAAGTTCTTTAGCAACAGTAGAAATTTCCTTGATACTAGTGCTCTGGAAACTTCTGTAGATAACTCTTAATTTTTGTTTGTACCTACCTGTTTCAACGAATCAGTCATTTCAATCACAGTGTCCCTGACCAGTATAAAGCATTGAATAAACACAGCAAGCAAATCACAAGCATGGTCGGCTACCCTTCCATGTTCATCAGCACGGCCTTTATAGGCCGTTTCCTGTAAGCTTCAGAACACACCTTCCACCCACATTCACATTAAGGTGAAAAACCACTTGCTCCTGCAAAAATATTTTTTTTAATTTAAAGGATTATCTAAAGAATGCCAATCCTAATGAAAACTTCTAAAGCAAGATTCACAGAGGCACTATGATTTTGTTGAGGAAGTATGTGGCATAGCATGATTAGAAGGTCACCACATATGAAAGAGAGATCAAGGAAAAAGGGTGAAACGCTTTAAGGCTTGTTAGTGACGCACTATGCAAGCAGACTGAATGCGTTTCTATCCTATATTCACTTTGACGTTACAGTCCTGAGATATGAATGGTGTCTGAATTACTTCCACAGAAAGCGTCAGTAAAGATCAGATATATTGTTGATAAATGCAAAATGAAGAAAGTCTGGTGTGTGTGTGTGTGTCCGTGTGTGTACATTTTTTGAAAATGTACAAAATATGGAAGATCACAGTCTCCGTAATGAACAGGTTGTTTTAAAGGAAGGACAAAAAAGAAAAAAAAAAAAAAAAAAAAAAGGTTTTTGCCCCCTCCGTGTTGATTCAATCTAGCTTCTCTTAATTAACTTTTTTTAAATACGATATTTCACTTTAGCTCAGACATCTCAGATTTCTGGTCATAATCAGCAAAATAATAATAATTTTTTTAAATACAGATTTTTGTTACTTTTGAATCGGTACTACTTTAAAATTAAAGCATTAGAGAGTAGAGTTACCTATTCAAAAATTCATAATGAATTTGTTACTGTGAACACCACACATTGTTCTGCTTGGTTAATTTATGTTCCTTAATAACTATTAAACAATGCATTTGTTAAACTACATCAGTACAAATGATACATTACATATAATAAATAATCATGCTTTATTCACTGCTATATAATATGCTGCACCTAGGTATATTTACCAAATATACAAGCACAATAATGTATTACAAATATCTCTCACACACACAGTCCATTTTAATACCTGTGCATTTATGCAGTTATCCTGTCAGTCAATCATGTGGCAGCAGCACAATACATAAAGCCATGCATGTTCATGTCAAGAGCCTTCAGTTAATCTGCAAATCCAAAATAAGGAAGGGGATAACATGATCTCTGATCACTTTAACCGCCGCATGGTTGCTGGTGCCGGATGCACTAGTTTTGAGAAGATACAGCTGGGAAATTCGACAGTCTTTCCCCTAATATAGGGGGTAGTGGTGGTTCAGGCGGTAGAGATTCTTGGTTGCTTTCCAGAGGGAGGGTGTGTGTGTGTGTGTGTGTGTGTGTGTGTGTGTGTGTGTGTGGGCGGGGGGGGGGACTTGCCCCACCACTGCCGGGTTGCCACTGTTGGTCCTTGGGTAGGGCCTTTAAACCCTGTTCCCAATGCTCAGATTAAAAAGGGAGAATTCAAAAATGCATCCGTTTTATCCAGCAACATGGCCATGAGAAATAATAAAGGCCAAAACTATACAAGCAGACAATTTAAAGTCTGAGATTCATACTGGAAATGTACATGTAAAGAAAGAAGTATAATTTTGAGAAGAGACATGCTGAAAAGACCACAGAAAACAAGGGCCTCAGGGCACTCCAACATTCAATAGAAACATTCAGTCATGGAAAAGAATAAAGATCTTAAATAGCTTCAGCTTCTACAATAATATCTAAAAATAAGACCTCAAAATAAAGCAGTTTCCAAAGATTGACTATGCTGTGTATTTTCCAAATTAGGGCGGTGTGTAGCATGTCCATCTGCTAATGCCAGTCATTAAAGAAGGGCAGGACTGTAACCTATCAGTTTAATCAGATCGGCATCCCCTCAGAACTGCCAGTCAACATACACACACACACACACTGCTACCAGCCCTGATTAGGTAATGTTTCAATTTCAACTTGTCTAGATTAAGAACGCATGATGGGTTCAGGGAGACAAATTCCATCGAACCTGCTCCTGGGCTTGCCGGTCTTCTCATTCACACTGTTTCAGTCCTATGACTAAGTATTGGCTTATCTCACACAAGTCAAAGTGAATGCTCAGGCTGAAGATGTATGCTTATGAGATTGACACTACCACAGCAGTCAGAAGAAAAGCCATTTTCACTGATGTGAAAAGGAGTAATCACAAGCATTATAGGTCTTTTTTTTACCTAGCTTCTCTTAATTTACATCCACTTTTACTAAATATGATATTTCACTTTAGCTCAGACATCTCAGATTTCTGGTCATAATTAGCAAAATAATAATAACATTATTATTATTATTATTATTATTATTATTATAATCATTCACAACAGTCAGAAGAAAAGAGCTGGTTTCACTGATGTGAAAAGGTTCATAACAAGCATTACAGGTCTGAGTGTGACATAGATCAGAAGTACAAGATTTGAAGCAACACCAAAATAATTCCTTACCAGGGTCATTTTGAAACATCCATAATGTTTGCCCTAAATCTCTGGATCCAGCTCAGTGTTTCTATTAATTTATATTGCATTCCTAATAAAGTATAGAGTGTGAATTTCTCAATAGCATGTTCCTCCTTATAATTAATGTTGTCTGAACAGCCAATATATTGGAATTTTCATTTAATAGCTTTAACTAATTTCAATTACAAACCTGCATTTAACTACATAAGCTCTGATCTGCATGGCATACAAGTTACTGTACTGTAGCTCTAAATTGTTTATTACACAATTTAGAGCTACAGTATAGTGATTTTCCAGCAAGTGATTTTTCATCCCCTCTTCTCCTTGTTGCTCAATTCTGCCAACCTTTTATAAGTTTTATTGTTTATTAATGACCCTGCTAATGCATGCCACTCATCTCTATGCAGATGATGCTCCTCCCGCTCCCCCCACCGATGAACTGCTGTCTGTGTGAAAACAGGGACGAGGGGATTGGCTTGCGTCCACTCTCCTCGGTAGTAAAACAGTCTCTGGCTCTCTCCTTTCATCAATAAGATTTACAGAGAAGATGCTTTATTGAGGCAGTATTGTACCCACTGGCCTCTTTTGTGAAATGTGCTCTTTATTGGATGCAATGGAAACGTGTAGGCTTCGGTTGTGCGGAGGTTCTCTTTGCGCATGTTCCAAGCCTGAATATGAAGACGAAATGCAGACCAGATGACCCTGGGAGTGGTTTTCCACCCAGCCTAAATAAAGTGGGTTTATTAACCAAATTATTCTACTTGTAACTCCTTAGATGAGGAGAAGGTACAGTAAGGAGTCAACGGGTACAAATGTCATTGTCTTGGCCACATTTTTAAAAAAAAAATGTACAAACCTATATGGTAGAAAACAAAGGCTAGAATATTAACTTACATAAACTCTGAACCAATTTAGCCCAACCATCAGAACAAAAGAAGTAGCAAACAATCAATGACGTAGTCAAGACATTTTTTTTATGTTTGTTTGTTTTTTTTGCCTAATAATTGCCAAAAGTGAGATGTGGCGACAGACAGCCCTGTGTGGTGTCACTGAGGAAGCTTTCAGGGCAGAAGCCGGATCCGTGGCACAGCCATTTTGAAGTTAATCTAGTTAGCGAGCTAACTCTTCCTGTCTGCTCCTCCTCTCATATCTCAAACTTGCCTGCTCTCTCTCTCTCTCTCTCCGATCAGATTTACTTAGGCTTAAAGTATAAAAGAAACCTACTGGCAAGTACAATTAAACCTGATAAGTGGTGTGTACAGAGTGCATTATAAACTTACAATGTAAAAATCAATAAAGGTATCTCAATAAATACATTCATCATTGTGTGGTTTGATGCTAGGCAAATAAGTTTGTAACACTTGTTATAATAATCTCTACCTTGAGGACTTGTGCGCATAATAATAATAGCAATTTAATACTAATCTTCAATGAGCAGAATACATTATTACACTTTAGTAACCATCAACAAGTACCCTATACACCATTTCATCCCCCATTTGTATGCATCTCCTTTATGGTTTTTCCTCTCTAGTCTCTACTCCTCCATAATCTCTGTCTCCTATTCACATATAGTCTACAGAGACTGCTGGGACTTAGACACTTCTCTAAAAATAGGGGTAACCAGAGTCTGCTAATTGGCTACCATGGAAACAGTCCAAGAACAAAGCTTGAAACAAACTGTGAACAAGAAAAATCTGACAGAAATGTTTTCAAGGTTGGATTGCAATGTAACTTCAAAAAAGGCACTTATTGAGATTAATTCTGAAAATTAATTACAGATTTACCTTAGTAATATAAATAACTACACGGTAGAAGTGGAGTAGGACGTTGCCAGTCTTGCAAAAGAAGGCTGATGATATTGTGATCATTTATTGTTATTTATTATTATCATCCTCATGGTTTTGGCAACCCCGAAGATTCATTTGAAAGACTGTCTCTCTCCAGAGCAATAGATAAATACCTAGTTAATTTTCTCTTTATGCTCTCACTCTCACTGCCTATGTGAGGATCAATGACTAGCAGGCAAAGCAGCAGAGCCTAACTGTATCATTTCAGACAGAAAGGTGAAGGTATTGATATGGGAGACATTACTCGATCAGGATTCAGTGTGAATACAAATACACATGCAGTCTAGCCTAGTGAGGATTAACATGGTGCAGACTGTGATCTTCCGCTGAACAGTATTGATCCTATAGGAAAACCAGCTGAGAAAAGGGGAAAATACCAGCAGTGTCTTATGCACAGAGCTACTGTACGGCCTCCAGTAACAGTGGCTAACTAATGATATTTTCCTGTTTGCAAATAGAACACTATAAATTAATATCGCCTTGGTGCTTAGAACATTCTAACATGCTGTCAATCACAGCCTCCTCCCCAAAAAAGCATTTGATTATATAAAAACAGATTTTAATCAATGACCATGACCTTCATCGATTATAGCAGAAGAGGTGCTGCAGCTATTTCTGCCCGCTGTCCCATCCCTGCTGTTTCTCTGCCTCACGCTGAGCACGCCCGTGCAGTCCTGAAACCAAATCTGTGCACTCAATTACCGCCGCCGCATGTTATTCTATACACAGCCGCTTGTCCTGCAGAACTGAACAAAAGGAAAAGTGAGAAGGAGGAAACAGTCCAGAGGGCGTCCCAAACTCCTGCTGCTCGCCTTTCAGATGCTTCACTCATGCTCTGACTAACAACAGAATGCACTGATCAGTATTGAAGATCAAAATCATTTCATTATGCTGACACGTGAAGACATTCAATTGAAACTCAAAAACTATTTTTAAATTGATAAACAATACACAACATAATAGGGATGAGAATCACCATGGACTCCCCAATAAGATATTACAACGATACTGAGATGCTACTGCGATTTTGTATTATTTCATAAACTTGTATTCAACTTTTCTCTAAACAATCTTAGTAAATAATTTGCTTCTACAACACAGGATGCTGTGCTACCTGCCAGTGTATTAATAGTTAAGAGCATATCACCTGTAGGATTATCAGAGAATACAACATTTTACCACCTCAAATGCAAATGTATTTAAAATAAAAAAAATACTTTTTAAACATTTTTAAACAAAGATTGTTAAACGACCTCTGGCTGAAGTCCTCAGTTCAGCCACAAAGATTTCATGGGGTCATAAAGAAGAGTCTGAAAATAAAATAAAAAAATCCCACGCTGTTTTTTTTTTTTTTTTTTTTTGGAAAGTGTGGTGGATGGAAAGGTTGTGATAAGGTCAGAAAGATTGCAATAATTTCATGAGCCGCCGGGAAACATGCCACATACTGTGATGTACTATGCTGCAAAGGCTGCAATGTTCATCTTTAATGCACGGTCTTGCTCCTGTCTAGCAGTCTTTAAAGAAGTACTTTGAGAACTATTTTGGGTAGTCTGGTAAATGATGCACGCAATTATCTGAACAGTTTCTGAAAAAGGCATACAAGGAACATGTACTAGGAGCTGGTGCAGTGCCATTGCATGATTCATTCTGAGGACCCAAACCCATAGGAACAGGTGACCTGTTTCAATAAGAGAGAAAAATATAGACCTGCCAGCTGTACTTACCAGCATACTGTACACCCTGTAAAAAGTTTAAACACTGTTTAAACTTCCTTTCCTGTAATTGTTGTAACTAATTAGTGCTGTTTTACAGACTATTCCTGTATTTGAGAAAAATAGTAATTTACATGTCACTCATTAAAAAGAAACAAGGCTAAACAATCATTAACTATAAAATGAAAGTAGTCTCCCATATTTAGACATACCAAACATATTTTGTGTTACAGACATTAGCTGCATTAGCTATTATTTAACAATAAAAAACTGTTAATGACTAAAAACAGTAAATGTTTTAAATGTAACTGATAAAATAATATTAACCGCTAGGTTTGTTTTGCACCTATTTCTCCATCGCTCATATATCTATTAATTTGTATACCACCATATCAACAAAGTTCAACACTGCTTTTTAATCATGTTTTGTTTAAATACATCATTAATCCGTCTCACAACCACACATACCCACAGTGCAAAACACTTTCAGCAAACTGAGCATCCAACAACAGAAACTGAGCGTTTCACTTGCACAGCCTGTGTGTGTGCGCTAACGGCTGGGCTATTCACAGACAGGTCTGTGTGTTAGGAGTTGAGCTGTCAGAGGGGCTGAAATCAATGTGCTGACCTCAATTAGGAAAATAAATTGAATATTAAATCAGAACACTGAATTATGCCTCTAGAACTGTTACCAATGTCAGGTTATCATTAATTATTAATCATTAATTATTTATTGATTGCTAACGTGTTCCACTCTTGGTCAAGCAAAAATTGTAAAAATTATTAAAAAATAATTGTATAACATTTACATAAACATCCATATTCTTGTTACACTTCCCCTCACACAGTGGAGTGGCGACCTGTGGCATGCCAGTAACTGACTTGCGTTTATTCTGAAAACGTCATCTACTGCTGTGATGGTGGCCCAACCCCATGAGCTCAAACAAAGCCACGGCCCATGCTCATGTGCCAACCCAGTGATAAAAGCACGGCGACACGGGGCCTCCGAGTGGCGCAGTGGTAAAGTGCTCGCCTTATCATCCGGAGATCGCTGGTTCGATTCCCGGGTGATGCTGTA
>JAQMYJ010000015.1:13718086-13733874 GCA_030014305.1 Clarias laeviceps
ATAGTAGGCCCTATTCATTTTTCTTTATTTATTTTTTTCCTATAATTTTTTTAACTTTAGGATTCCTAGCCAAGTAATAATAAAAAAAAAAAATTACAAGTGATTTTTATTTTTGGCCATATGGATGTTTAGTCCCAATTATGTGAATTTGTCACATGGCATGTGTGGAAATTCTCTTTCACGATTATAAAAAAAAACTGTTGAAATCACATCTATGTGTATTAAATCAACCATTTAAGTGCATTAAAAATCCATAAAAAATCTTCTGACAAAGATGACTGTTCAACACTTTCCAGGTTTTAGTAACATTACATAGTTTTTAATCTAATTCGACTAATTTCAAATCTCCTTGTCTCTTAGTTGTTTTCCTTCTTTAATGCAGGTAAATAATTTGACTGATAATCTGACTTTTTGCCGGACAGTGTATTTCTGTATTGAAAGAGTACCTAAATATAGTTGTAGTTCCAGACGGACATGCATGCGTCGAGTCCACATATTCTAATATGTTTCCTAAGACATCAGGATGAGAAACAGCGGCATATCCCAGATCCTCAAAATCAGATCCAAAAAATTCAAAACAATAGTACTTTTTTACTTAGAACCAGAGGTAGGTATTAAGGAGTTACATTTACATTCACTTGAGTAACTTCTTGAACAATTTTACTGCACTATACTTTTTACTTGAGTAGATTTGTGAAAAAGAAACGCTACTCTTACTCCGCTACACTCGACTTGTTACTTTTCTAACCATTTATTTTACACATGCAACAGGTGTATCTACTGCATAACTGTTTCACCAATCAGACGCAGCAACAATAATCACATGACTCCATTTGACCAATCAGCCGCGGTAATAACCACATGTAGTCACATGACCACACCCAAATTGGCAGCATGGGGGGAAAAAAAAGAAATAGTACATGTATGTAAAAAAAAAAAAAAAAGGGGGGGGGAATGAAAAATTCCTAGATATTCAGATGAACTTTAAAAGCAACCTGTACGTAAAATCATGCTTCAGTTACATTTTGTTAATAATTTCTCAGTGGATATAGATTTCTTAAAGATACTGATAAATGTTTTTTGCATAAAATTAAGAATTAGATTTCATTTATTTTTAGTGTATACTAAGTTGTTTTTGTATTATCTTTGCATTCCATCCCTGTTCACAAGTCCAAAAAATATAAAGACATAAAAAGAAGGAAACATTCTTCAAATCACTACAAAGAAGGAACCAGAACAACGTAGGAACTTTGTTAATAATGCAATAAAATATATCACCACTTTTCTCTTAAGTCCGTGTATAGCACGAACAAAGCAAGAAAAGTTATTTGAGGGAAAAAAAACATTCAAAGTAGTAGATGAGAGAACACGATGAAAGAATGGACATAATTATGTAAAAGGCAACTGCCAGGTTTCCCACTGCTGACCTCATAAGTGAAATACTCATACTCCGGTCGCATGCATAGTGCTTTACTCTGTCTTACGTAGACATGTTTGTTTCAACTGCCTCTTACTCCACGCCCCACGAGTTGACCCATCACCCCACAAAACCCAGTGTCCTGCTCATGCACACCTGTTGCACGCTATTCTCTATTCTTCACTTTAGCTCCTCCCATCTCTCCCTTTCACACCTTTTTTTTTTTTTTAAACTGCGCCATTTTCCACTGTTTTGTGCTGACGGTTGAAGGCACCTTTGTCAGCCTGGGGCACTGTGTGAAGGCTAAGCTTTATTTCACTTTGTTGTTGACATTGTGGTAGTGGTGGTGGTGTGATGCTTCTGGTGGTTTAAGTCACAAGTCTGTGGAGTTCTTTGTTCGAAAATGTAACTTTAGGTTCAGCACTGCAGGGGTTTTTCTTTTTTTCATGGTTTATAGCAGTAATTTAAATTCATTATTATATATCATGTATCAGGGGACGGGGTTACAACGCCCCATCCCTCTAGGGGATGGTAGCTTATTAAAAGGTACCAAAGCTTTATTAAAGCACATCCTTATTCTACTTCTTCACTGCTTCAAAGTTAACTCAAGAAATGGCATCCTTTCTTGTGTTCAATCAAGACTGGAGCTCCAGGACCACTAGATATTCACAAGAAATGAAGGCCATACATGCAATGTAACGTTAAGACCAACAAAATTCAGCTGCTTGGAGATATATTTTCCAGCAAAAAACAGCGCAGTTCATTTATTTATTTCTTTTTCGTCCCATACTCCTGGCACTCCTCTACAGAAAATCCCTCACCACTTTATGGTTTAAAATCTGCACCTCTGGACTGGAAATGAAAAAATATCACTAAGCAGTCTTTGCTGTTCTAATCCACCTGATTTAGCAGATTTGGATGTAGAAAAATCTCAAGTGCAAAACTGGACTCCTGTGGCATAAACCTACACAACATGCTCACTACTGCCGTCCAATGCACTACAATACCTCCAGGAAATAGGGCAAGGATGCCAGACGGATGTGCGCGCATGTGTGTGTGTATTTTAGACGTATGCCACTGGAGCAGGATGCTGCCCTGCCCCCTTTCCTCTTAACGGTTGCGGGGCATATCAGCAGCCTGGGATGTTAGTGTGCATGACAGCAGCAGGGCCTCCACACAAGCCAGAGTGAGACAGGAGAGGGAGGGGTGTATAGCAGAGTACCTTCCTGCTCAGCAGACCACACACATGCACACAGATACACATAGAGGGGTTACACCTCAAGGCAGAGCAGATCGGACATTCACCACACACCCCTCACTGTCAAAGTCAGCGCACCCAGGAGAAAGCAAAGCCAGGCTGTCTTGCCATGTGGCAGACACACCAACACACACACAATTAGCATTTCCATTGTGGCACAGAATCATGGCAGTAAGCGAATGGCATTCTGGGAAGGTTATGGCACTTGGGTGTCTGCATGAATAAAATATGAGGGACAATGCCACCCTTTAGAGTTGACCTTGCTCTTTTACTCTTTCACACACAAAAACACACTAGGATTAGCAAGTCTGAAAGAAAGAAAAAAGCGTGGCTGTAAAATATTGTAAAAAGATTAAAAAAAAAAAAAAACAAGAGAAAACCAAGATGAACAGTAGTTTTGTATAGCTTGGGTTGTCAGAAAAATACTGTTACAGTCCAGTGGAATTCATCATCCTCTTCCCCCTCATCATGCATTCACTGCTCTGCCTGTATCTAAATAAGCCCCTTTGCTAGCCTTCTCTACCTCCCCCACTCTTTTCTCTTCCTCCCTCCAGTTCTGCTCTCCACCTCCAGGTCTCTGCTCTGTCCAATGGCACAGAATAATTGCAGCCTTTCCGTTCCTTTCATACTCTCCATCTCTGTTCTCTCTCTCAGCTTCCACTTCTCTGTCCCGGACCAAACAGCCTTGTTGCTAGGAGACGGGTCAGGTTAGTGCAGCAGCAGCAGCAGCAGCCGCCTCACCTCTCTCTGAAAGAAGTGATGGAAGCATGGCAGAGAAGTGCAATGGGCCAGAGAAGCCCTTCAAACATTCAAGACCATAACTGCATACACTTGCAGGGAAATATGCATGCATGTGTTCCCTCATTAAGTGTGGGTTGTTAACACACCAGCATCCCAGATATGTTGGCAGGACATGTGATTTCCTTCATTTTATATGAAATACATTATAATAGTGAGTCCTATTGTTTCTCAAAAAAATGAAAGATTGACTCATATAAGAGCGGTCAAGTCAAAGGGAAGAAGAGCTGTTTTCTTGGCCCTATATACACATGATAGACTACATAGAACCTTGAAGAGTTGCCCCAGAGAACACCACAAAGCATACAACACACTTCTGGTTCAAAATAGTTTTTTCTCCCCAACATCACTAAAAGTCTTTCTGCAACCCTAGATTACTATGAAATTTGTATTCATTTTTTTTTTTACTGAAAAAAGTGAAGATAATTTGCGCCAGATATTAACCAAATAGCAACCAACAAAATTAAACTGAAAACAGAAATGTTTTAGGAAAATAAATAAATAAAAAGAAAACAACCTACAATAATCTGGTTAAGTCTGCAAGGAAGAATCAAGTCAATCCGAAGGTTTGTGATAGATTTCGTGGGCTCTACCTGGGCCATTTCTTAACATTAGGGATGAGAATCACCAGGGGCCACATGATACAATATCGTAATACCGAGGTGCTGATTCGATTTCTTTTGCGATTTTAATAAATATCATTTCTTCAAATTTGATCAAATATCACATTTTTTGTGATTTTATAAAATATCCTGATTACATTTTTTTTCTCAGATTTTTTTACAATTAAGAAAAAAGGATGCTCACGGGATGCTGTGCTGCCTGTCAGCATGAATAGTTTAGCGCACACCACCTGTAGTATCATACAGCAACAGCAACTGAAAACATATATAAATTGAAAGGTAATTAAAAAAAGAAATTATATATATTTCTGAGTCAGTCTGGTAATAAATAAATTGCCGCACAAACGAATTGAGATATGTAATGAATTGCATTTTCCCCTCATTACTTAAACATTGATGACCATGTTCAACTATTCTTTACTTTTGCTTTGGGGTCATGTTCATGGTGGACTTTCTTCTTTACCTTCATTTGTTTAACAGAGGCCTGAAGGTTTGCCAACATAAACTGATATTTGGAGATATTCATGATTATCTCTACCTTGACTCACAAACTAAACCCCTATGACATGATGTTGCCGCCAGCACTCTACTTCACCATGGATATGGTGTTCTTTGCATGATAAGTGGTCCTGTTTTTGTTGCAAATGTGCCTTTTAAAATTCCATCTAAAAAGGTTCCACCCGTCCCATCAGACCACAGTACATTTTGCCACATTGCGTTTTTTTTTTTTTTTGCATAAGAAAAAAAGCTTCAGTCCAGCTACGTCACCCCAAAGCCCAAGAAAACATGAAATACAGTTGTCTTGCAGCTCCTTTAATGTTTCCAGGGACATTTTGTTATTAATAATGTCACTGCGGTGCCCCATGTTCTCCACTTGTTAATGATGGCCTTCACTGTGTTTCACAGTATACAGTATCTAATACCTTTCGACAATGAGATTCCATACATCCTTTGTAAGCCCTTAATGTGGACCATCACTTCAGCAATCAGATGAAACGAAAAAAAGGGTCAAGGAACTTTTATAGAAACAGCTGACCATCACTTTGTTCATGCACGGTGAATGACAATTACTTCTGAACAGGAGTTAAAGGTGATTGGTTTGCAGACACATGCTCCACCATAAAAGAGTGCAACCAGATTACTGTATATTGTGTTCTTTTTCTTCCCAAAACAGTTTAAGTTGAATTTTTTCTTGTGCTGTCACAATAAAAGGTGGGGGAAAACAATATAGCTTGCAATTTACAACACAATTTTATTAGTGCTGTATAAATTTTTAAATCCATGGTATAACATTAAAACCATAGATAGAGAGAGAAATCTATCTATCTATCTATCTATCGTTTCTTTCAACTGATTTGTTGCGTTATACACTGCCTGGCTAAAAAAAATTTGCTGTTTCAGGAGGGTCAAATTACTGGCCTGCTTCAAGCAAAGACAATACCTACAGAGATTTGTAATGACTGGAATTGGGTTAAGAGCTGTCCAACACATTATTAATACATGTAAGGATAGTGCTGAACTTTCAACGTTTGCAAAAGAAATGTGGTCGAATTTTTTTTTTGTGAATGCTTGGTGAAATTGCATTGCAAAATCAACAGTAGAATCAGAGCTTTGTTTAATACTGAAAGTAATGCATGAAGTGATCCACCCATGATGCATAGTGGCCACTGTACAAGCCTCTGGAGGCAGTGTTATGATCTGGGGTTGCTTCAGCTGGTCAGGTCTAAAGTCAGAAATGTTATGTGGCAATAAAAAGAAGCCAGCTGATGACCAGAATGCACTTAATGACCAGGTTATCACATCTATAGACTCAAAAATGTTTTGAAAGAGAGGTTCTGGGAGCATGAGGAATCCTTTTCACATATGAACTGGACACCACATTGTGTGCCATAATCAAAGCTACAGGTGATCAAATGAATATGAGACTGTACTTTTTTTCTTTGGCCATGCAGTGTACATTTCTACATTTCACGGGTGCTTTAAATATTAATTCCATGCCCAGTGGTTTTAATTGCTAGAATGTACTGGTAGAAACCTGGGGAAAGAAGTGTAATGTAAAATAAGCAATGTTAGTGTTGGGGATTTTCTGATATTGTGATAATTTTCCATGCTTCCATCTCTTACATCTCTATTTGTTCTACGTCATATGTGCATAAAACAACCCGCTTTTTGCACTTCTTCATTCCATATATGGCAATACTTCCTATGGCTCACTGGAACCCTTTTGTTTCTATACAACATGTGAATACAGTAGGCTTTGATACTGGAGACTCGGGGAATGGATTAGTGCACATTTTAAAGCTAAGTTGGTTACATCACAATAGACTCAACATCCCTGACAAACTTAGCCAACAATCCTCAATGACAAATCCGAAGTCCAAATCCAATCTTGAATCTGATCTTCCCAAACTTTACATGATGTAACAAAGATGTTGAATCATAGCTAAATAGACACTAAACAGTATTAAATGGATGTTTAATACGGTGTGTAAAAATCGACAAACTTTATTCTATATTGCTCAAACACTAAAGTTAAGCCAGAGCACTGACAAACTAACTACATCATCCTCCAACTTATTCCTCTCACACACACACACACACACTGCAGTGCATATGTGGAAAATGTGGAGTTACTGCAGTGTAAGGCAGGCAGATAAGGCACACTGTGAGCCTTGAGCCAATTAAAGTACTGTTAATTTCTTCTCCAAAGGAGCAGCCATGGCACAGACCCTGCTCACCATGGCAACTGTAGGAATGAGGGGAAGACAGCGGCACCATCCGCTCTGCACACAGTTCAGCCTGCACAGCCGTGTTGCAGCGGGGGTGTGCTGTCTGTGCAATCTGCAGGCTCCGGTTGGAATAGCATAAAAACCTGGAAATCCACTGCAGGAGCAAGTGTATGAGGAGCCTCTACGGTAAACTCTTACAGCAAGAGAGACTTGAACACGTGTTTTACTTGCATTGACTCAGTTTGGTTCACTCGTTACCACTAAACAGTGTATAAGCACAACATTCTTCATAAGAACACTTGCCACTGGTTAAACAATGTCTACCAAAGTAATTTAATACTTACTATACAGACTAGACTTGTGGCCACTATAACAGGAACACCTGGGCACATGACCATTTATGTATTTTTTATAAATCAGCCAATGATTTTGCTGCAGCACAGGGATGCCTTGACAAAAGCTTTAGTCAATGTTCACATCAAAACTGTTTTCTGGAAATATTCAAGTCTAAGCGCAAGTCACTTAAAAATCTCATTTACTTCTATCCTTTTGATTTACGATTGTGTTTTGTACATGTTAGTTTTATATATACTGTATATATATATATTTTTTTTATTTTTTTATTTTTTGGGGGGTCGAAAGGTGACAGGGTGGTGTAGTGGTTAGCACTGTCGCCTTGCACCTCCAGGGTCCAGGTTCAATTTCCAGCCAGGGTCGAGTCCTGTCTCTGTGTGCCGAGTTTGTATGTTCTCCCCATGCTTGGTGGGTTTCCTCCGGGTTCTCCAGTTTCCTCCCACAGTCCATATACCTGCAGATTAGGCTAACTGGCATTCCCAAATTGCCCGTAATGTGTGCATGAGTGTATGAATGTGTATGTGTGTGTCCCCAGTGATGGATTGGCACCTTGTCCGGGGTGTATCCCGCCTCATGCCCTAAATCTTCTGGGATTGGCTTCAGGGCCCCTGCGACCCTGACTGTAGGGTAAAGTGGTATAGAAGATGAGTGAGTAAGTGTAATTGTCGAGCTTCTTTGAGTGCATTTGGTGTTAATTTTTTTTCTTCTTTTTCATTTTTCTGCACATCATATGGTTTTAAAGCATTTACACATCCTAAATTAATTTCACTAAAAAGCAAACATTTAAAATCAAGCCATGTCCTATAACACTGAAGAGACAATCTGATTATTTTGACCCAT
The DNA here is from genome assembly GCA_030014305.1 of Clarias laeviceps. Classification (NCBI taxonomy): domain Eukaryota; kingdom Metazoa; phylum Chordata; class Actinopteri; order Siluriformes; family Clariidae; genus Clarias; species Clarias laeviceps. The sequence goes on from JAQMYJ010000015.1 coordinate 13,726,106, forward strand.
ACATATTTTCTTACACATTTCGTACACATTCTCCTAATTTTCTTTTGATTCTGTAAAGTGCTTTGCAACAATGAACATTGTTAAAAGCACTATACAAATAAAAAATGAACTGAATTAAACATACAGTGGAACCTCGGATGGCGAATAATGCGGTTTGCGAGTGTTCCGCAAGATGATCAAAGATTTTTAATAAATTTTGACTTGAAAACCGAGCAAGTCTTGGTTTACGAGTACCATGTATCACGCATGCGCTTCTTGTTTTGACGCCGAGCGTCACGTGATCACAACTGAGCCAACGTTTTCTCTTGCGCAGCGGAATTGTGGGTAATCGTCCTCCCTGCTGTGTCTTAGTGCGCGTCTCTCACTGGTATAATCAACATCCATGCACGCGTGTAATGTTTACACTGTGTGCGTGCACAACATATTTTGTGTTTGTAAGCATGTGTGTACAGCACGCGTGTACTGTTTCTTATAACACGTGTGTGCGCGCGTGTAAAGCAAAAGAAAGTCTCCTTAGAGAGGTTAAAGATCCATTTTCTCCCTCTCCCTGGGTCAGCATGCCGTTGTGTGTGCACATGTAATTTGACACCATGCCCCTTCACACACACACACACTCGCCTTTACACCCCCACGCCCTCCTCCTCTCTCATTCACTTACACACGCACTCTCTCTCTGCTCTACACAGAAACACTGCTCTGTCGCGATTCTTTTCGAAGGTAAAGTGCAGATTCATTTGTTTTACTTTACAGCAGTGATTCCGTTAGTATCCGTTAGCACACCCGAGTGTCATTAGCGATGTTGCTTGCTAATCTTTCCGATAAAACAATCTTTCCGTTAATGTGTGTGTGTGAGAAACTCAAATAAGAGAGGAGAAAGGTTTACTGTGTAAGATGAGAAGGGGGAGAGGGGGAAGGGCTGAATCTTCCTCTCCTCTTACTTTAGCTACACACACACACACACACACACACACACACACACACACAAAAAAAAAATATTTAAAAGGTAAAGTGCAAGTTAATTTGTTTTATTTTTTTTAAATATTTTGTATTAATTATTTTTATGTATTTATTTTTTTGGGCTGTGGAACGAATACTTCGAGTTTCCATTATTTCTTATGGGATAATTTGCTTTGATTTGTTTTGAAGTGTTTTGAAATACACAAGTGTACACCTCAGCATTTATCTCTACTAACTATAATAACTGAAGTCCATACATCATTTTAACTATCCTTAGTTAACACCATGAAGATTGCAGAGATCTGACAATGGCTGAGCAAATAGTACAACTAGTAATGAACACCATAGTTTAAAGAAAGAAAGAAAGAAAAAAAGAAAAAAAATCACTGAAAGCTACTAATCCTCAACTCCAGTCATGGAGGACCATTGTCTAGCATAGCTTGTAATTCACCAACACCTAAACACACCCACTGCACCTGGTAATTAACAGATTTGCTGAATCAGCTGTGTTTGAGCAGAAGAAATCACCAAACTGTGTTGGACACTGGCCCTCCAGGACTGCCACAGAGATAGAGAGCAAGATACGGAGGTCCGGGTATAGGATATGAAGGAGCAGGAGTAATGAGGATTACTCGCTCTAGAAGCCAGAAAGTCATAAATAAAATTAGAAGTAAATGAAAAAAAAAACAGATGTGTATCAGTTTTTTTGGGCCTGTATTCCTGTATAAAAGCACCTAATCCTGCTTTAATTTTATCATCACATTTAAGCAATATTTCATGGATACTTCGATTTCTTTAAATAAATAGTACAGGAAATAATTCGTAACGTGTCTAAGCACTTTTCTCTTGATATATAAAAACAATGACCGCGGTAGACAAAATCTAAAGGCTGTGTTCTCAATGTATCAAAAATGTTTGTAATAGAAATTTATGTATATACTGTATGGTGATTACAAGCCAGACTTTATTTTGCTCTTAATATATGAAGAAGTGTTTAAAAAGGCCATTTGTAAGCATAGACACTGAATCCTGGAGGCAAGCAAATGGGGGGGAAAAACTAATAAAAGACATTAAATAAAGTGCCAAAGTCAAAGAAAAAAAAAAAAAGGTAAAAAAAAAATAATAATGACAGTTGCTGGATTGCGTCTTGTATTGTTGGTTATTCCTGAATGAGCTCTTATTTTCTCTCAGGAGGCTTTCGGTGCTCTAATGAATCGCACACAAGGCTAATAGCCCTCATCTGCTGCCAGGTTTGGGGAGCATGCTGTCTTTTTATTTCTCTTTTCAATGCTGACTAATGAAACTAATCCATTCTGGCCTGTCACCAAGTCCCTCTCTGTGCACATTAAATATCAAGGGGTGGTGAGATTACAGAATCTCTGTTCAGTATTACATTATCAATGAGTGCTTGTTCCATATCCCGTAGTTCTAGTATATACAGAGGGGCTTGAGTCCACTAGGCAAAATATTTATGTTGCATTTATTTTTAATTAAAAATAAAGTATTATTAATTATTTTTATTTTTTTTTAAGTATAACGGTTAGTTACGACTGAATAATCTGATTGGACGAGAGGAATTCCACGAATGGGGATGTAAAGTTTAACAGCACTGGGATGTTTAACTATATGCATTACTCCGCATCACAGGTGTTCCAACCATTGTTAATTACACTAACTGTCGTCGTAGCACGGGTAAATGTAGGTCAATACGGTCCACAGTACTGAGGAAAGAACAACTGCCAGCCAAAATCCACATTTAAAAAAAGGAACAAACACTTTCAGCAAGAAAACACATCTGCTAACATTAATCAACTCTTCATCTCCTTAGTTATCCAAAACCTTTCAAGTTGTTCCAAATCGCCTCTGAACTGTGTTTTAATGTTCACGGCTAACGTGAGCCACAAAGCTAACTAGCCAACACATGGCTGAATCCCTCTGTAAATCATGATCAAGGGCACTACGTGGTGTATGCAACAAATAATTCCAATTTACACCCTGCATAGCATACTGGCTTTCGAATGAACAATTATTGGAATTCAACTCCAGAAACCCAGAAGTTAGCTGTTATTCTAAAGCAGAATAAGTGGAAATATAAAGTCAACTTCTTAGGTTCACAGGACGGTACAGTCAATGTTCTACAGACTTTCGCAGTCAAAAAGAACTTTCGAACTCAAAGAGGACTTTAATCCGTCAATATAAATATGACAAATTTGACTTATGGTGCAGAGTCCTGAATATTAAATGTTCAAAATATTCAATCCTGAATTGGCATTTCTTTGTTTTGCAATCCTGAATATTCACTTCACTGAATCATATAAGCATTTGGTCAGCATTTGAAAATGGTGTTCTCACCCTTTACCAGATACTGTATCTCAAAACCTACAGGTGAGGAAACACACTTCCTGTTCTACATTTAAGTAATCTGTAGAGCACCATCCATATGATGGAAAATTGACAGCTCTGTAATTCTAGGTGTTCTCATGGCCCATTCTTGTATTAAAATCAAGCCAACAAAATGGATTCAGACCAAGCGTACCTTTGTGCAAATGCTTCTTTCTTCATTTCATGCTGTGTAAACTAAATGCTGCAGCCTGTACATGGGACTGCTGCTGAGTAATACATTTAGCTGTTTCTCTTATACTTATTGTACACTGCCCGGACCAAAAAAAAAAAAAAAGGGCTGCACACTAATATTTCATTGAACGCTTTTTGCATTGATTATGTTTATAATTTTAATAAGCTTATGCAATGTCACCATGTATTTCTATGCGGATTCACATTAATTTCTCTTGTATGATCTTGTATTGATGATGGGAGAGTCGGACTGCTAATGTCGTAAAGTCTTCTTCAGCACATCACAAAGATAAATGGGGTTGAGGTCTGGACTCTGTGGTGCCCAATCCATGTGTGAAAATAAGGTCTCATGCTCCCTGAAAATGAATCCTGGCATTGTCATTTTGAAATATTCAATTCAATTCAATTTTACTTGTATAGCGCTTTTAACAATTGTCATTGTCGCAAAGCAGCTTTACACAATCAAAATAATTATTTAAGTCTGTATGGAATGTGAGTGTGCATGAATCAAAATGGTCAGATTGTCCCTGGTGAGCAAGCGGCGGGCGACAGTGGCAAGGAAAAACTCCCTGAGATCAGCCAGTTCAGCTATAACAGTTGATGTTAATTGATGTTAATATGGAGTCCAGGTAGTTATTGGAGACTCAGGTAGAACTATCGAGCAACTGCAGCCAAGTTAAGTCCTCAGAGAAACAGCTGTCAACACCAGTCGAGGCCAGAACCATCTTCATGGTAGAGTGAAACCGTCCCCAGACACCGGACGCATCCCAAATATGCCTGCTGTTTAGTCCCAGTCCCTTGAGTTCTCTTCACATTGTGTATGTGGAAATGCTTTTACGTTTGTTCTACTTTTTATTCACAATTTGATCTCCTGTCACTTTCATTCAGGATGTTTTTCCAACTACAACTGTTTCTCCAAGATGATGATTCACCACTATCCTTCCAGCTTTTAATAATGGGGTTTTCAGCAATCTCCTTAGTTGCTTTATTTTCTTTAATCGGGCAATAATTTGACCCTTCTGAACATATTTGCCAACAGCCAGTCACTGCATTAATTAGGGTTTAACTAGTTGCCAGCTGAACCACATTAATTACTGCAGTAAGGATCCAAATGTAAGATCTTCACTATTTGCTTAGTTAAATCCAGGTGGTGACTTTTTTGGACAGGCAGTGTATTGTTTCATTCCTCCCATACCCCCGTCGCAACCCCTGAAACCCAGAAGTCCCAGTAACACAATTACTGCCAGACAATGTACAGCTGCTCCACCAACAAAACGGCACCAAGGCATGTATGTGTGTGTCAGCAAAGCTGAGGGAACACAATATACACAGTAGTCCAATCTAGTTTAATCCAAGTCAAAGAAACTGAGCCTGATCTACACTAATCAGTTTACAAAAAGACTTCAATAATTACAATAGTGTTAATGCCGACTCATAAAAATACACTGCCACAGTGTTTTATGTCAACAAGCTAACAGCAGAATCAGAAATAAAAACTCTAATCACAGCAAACAGTAAATTTATCAAGGTTAAAATCGTATTCTTTCTCACTCTAGGAATGTGTGGGGTAAAATCCATAATTTATTTAAAATACGTAAAAGGACGATATGCTGGCTAAATTAATAAATAAATAACAAAATTTATATTATGCTTTGAAAATACTGTGTTTATATTATCTTAAGATAATTGATATCATCTGCTTAAAATGTGTGTTCATGTCTTATTCGAGTGTAAAGGGAAAGTATAATCTCGGAAACAATGGCAATTTTTGGAAATGCTTACAAGTGAGGCATTGCATTTGCAACAGCTTCACCATCAATAAACGGGTAATAAAAATAGCTCATGAACCCTCAATGTTTTGTAGTACAGCAAGCGGTTTTATAAGTGATACAAGTAGTAATATTTAAAAAAAAAAAAAAAAAAAAAAAAAAAAACTGGCAGATTACTGTTTTTGTAGTCGGAAGTGTTACAGCAACAACTGATTTAAAGAGACTGGATGAGATGATAAGGACGGCTTCTTATGAGAAAAGTGAGCAAAGGATGACAAATGTGGAATGAGAGAAAAAGAATTCAGATGTTTATTTTTATATGCCGCTAAAAGTTTGAATGGATCATGCAAAGATTGTCATCAAGTTTTATTTTTTGTGCTTTTATAATGTGTAATGTTTTAGGGTAATTAAAAGTAAACCGTCATCAAATGGCTGTTTCAGAAGGGTCAAATTACTGGCAGGATCCAGCAAACTAAGGATATTAACTCAAATTGGGTTAAGAACTGTAAAATACATCATTAAAACCTGGAAGAAGAGTACTGAATCCCAAACTTCTTGGGGAAAAAAACCCCAAAATAAAATGGAGATCACTTGAAGTTAAAAATAAAAAAAACAGCCAGTAGAAAATAAGTTATGTTTAATACTGAACGTAAGAGCATTTTCACCCACACAATGTAATGAGACCTCAGGATTTGAATCAAAGAGCCATGTGGCCATGTGTGAGAGGTTAATCCAGAGGTCAAGTTTGCTAAAGTGCATAAAGATTGGACTTTGGAGCAATGCCGAGATGAAGCCAGAATGCCCCTATTCCAGAACACTGGCTGCATCAGTGTTAGAAGGGAAGCGCATGTAGAGATTGGTGCAATCATGCATTGTCGATTTAGGAAGCTTGAGGAATTATTTTCACACGATAAATCTGCTGTCACACTGAATGTCTAATCAAAGCGTAGAGGTATAAAGGAGTATAAAAAAATCTCAATTTCTTTGAGTTTGATTTTTTTTGTTTTTTCAAATTATGAAGATTGTCTTCATACATCTTTGCAAAGTTGTTAGACTCCACCCTAGCTTCAACTTTTTATTCATCTTACTTATAAAACTTTACAATAAATTAATGTCATAAATCAGTAGAAATCATTTCACATTGCACTCATTTTATATAAAGTGTGCTATTTACTGATCGCTTTTGTTCCTGTAATAACCTTGTAATACTCATCACATACTTCTTGTGGTACCCATTTTCCCCCAATCAGTTGCCCTTAGACTGTGTGTGCGCCCGAGTGAGCAAGAGGGGGGGAGAGAGAGAGAGAGGAGACATAAGTGACATTTGAGCCTGTGTACTGGTTAAGGAATAAAGACTTGGGTTGGGGGGACGTGCAGATAAACAGGTATTTCTCCCACACTGTCTGTAAAAGAAAAAAACAGGGGGAAACAAAAGACATTTACAATGTCTTTGTGTGTCTCTCTTTTTGCTTAAATATTGGAAATATGAAATTCTGTTGATTTAACTGATTTATTAAGTAGTATTGTGTTTACACTTTCCAGACAGACTAAATATACCTGCCAAATCCACCAACACAATAGACACAGGGACTTTCAGACACAGGGGATAAAGACTTCGACCCAACCCGCCCTCTCCCTCTTGCTCTCTTCCTCGCCCTCACTTTCTCTCCCACATACAAACACACACCACCTGACACTCACACAGAGCATGTTTTCGAGGAATCGTTAGACCAGTTCAACCAATTTATTTTGTGTGAGACGTGTTACTGAGGTGTACTCACTGATGAGGGGAGTCCCAGATACACACTACAAGGCATTGGTATTCAAATACAATTCAGCTAAACAGTATATGCTTAAATCACACAATCAATAGTTTATGAACAGTTTAAACGATGTGATTTTTCCAATGTAGCACTTAGCATGACCATTTTGACCAGTACAATGGAGGAGGTTTGAGGCAGGGAAATTAAGTTAATATTTCACTAGCTAGTTGGCTTTAATCATTATGGTTTAGCTGCCGACATTACAAGAGCTGCCAGTGCACTAATCAAACCACAGAGGACTGATAAAAAAAAATAAGCCAGAAAAAACTCTTCCATTTCTGACCTAGTGACCTAGCCCTTTAGCTATAGTCGCTGGTCTAATGAGCTGCCTTCAGCTTAGTCATTTACATAAATATATGCGGTTGGATAAAACACAAAGGAGATGCTTCAGAAGCAGAAGCTGAGCTGGATCATGTTTAGCAATATATAGTTCCTGAACATCTACAGTATATATATGTGTGTGTATAGATAGTTGGACCAGTATGGTAGGCGCTATCCAGCCATCACACCGTTTGAAAGTTTTTTTAGATTATACATTTTATATATACACCTACTATATATATATATATACACACTGGTCCTTCTCAAAAAATTAGCATATTGTGATAAAGTTCATTATTTTCTGTAATGTACTGATAAACATTAG
>JAQMYJ010000015.1:13737943-13754070 GCA_030014305.1 Clarias laeviceps
AATACAAATGGCATGTCTTTTTGTATTTGCATTAATATGTTTATATGAAAAAAGCAACAAATTGTATAAAAACTACATTAGGCTGAGTCTGGTGAACTGGTCTAACCTGCAGAGTTTGATCCCAGCCTGCATGCCATGCGCGTGTTAGGTGTGTATACGTACTCCTGTGGCTTCTCAGCATGAAACTGCTGCACGACTTCAACACATTTTGTCCGTATGAAGATTGGATTAAGTCTATTGGAGATCACGAAGGCTAAAAAGCTGAGCACGCGTGCACACGCGGACGCGCACTCGTGGCGCGATCCCGCGGCGGGACAGCGCTATCCTTTAGTCTGAACAATCAGTAAGTTTAATGGACACTGATTTTTGAAGGATGGAATCGTTCGCTATAGCTCACTAGATATTCCGGCAGTGAACTAAATATCTGGGCGGGTGTTTAACAGTAACATATCCAAACAATCCAGTACGCACTACTCCATTATTGATATCTTTACAAACTTTGGCGTAGTAAACCTTTTCAGCGCATTGTGGAAGATCTGCACAAGCTGTGGCGTTTAAAAGCCTACAGGATGCCAAAACTTCTGAAGCCTTTTCTTTGTCGGGGTTTTTTTTTTTGCTCTTTTTTTTGCTCATACACACCTGAATCAATTAGTCAGCCAATTAGCAGCACTTCCTGTGGTGAAGTGCTGCTGGAGCAGAGGAAAGGCTAAAATAACCAGAACGGTAGATTCTCCATGCAGGACCAAACCTGTGCTGAGCAAAGTGGTTTAAGTCAGGATAATCAATTAAATCCCCGCTTGTATACTGTACCAAGCATTATATAATATTGGATATAATATTTAATATTATGGTGTCCAGGAACGCATACACAATCGATTTCCTGACACCTGCTTGACTACGCGCATATATAGGAGGGTCATCTCATGGCCCAGGTGTGTCACAAAAGTGTGCTGGACTCCCTGTCTCCAGCGATAAGGGTCAGTGTATGTTTTTTTTTTTTTTAATGCTTTACGGAAATGATGCCCCATACGTGCCTGCGGATGGCTGGCTACGAATTTATTTGCATAGGCAAATACGCTAGGGACTATTACGCACAAAGCCACGAAGCAAGATAAGAGGGAGGAGGAGAAGAAGGAGGAGGGGGGAGACACTCGTAGCCTACTAACCGTTGCCTTGATGGGGACGTACAGCACGGGTCTGTCGGATTTCCCATTCCGCTCTCTCTGGTTGTCGCCGTTCCCGACTTGGAAGCCTTTGGATTTAACCCAGAACTTAAATTTGGCGTTGATGTGGCTGGCATCCGCGTAGGCGTCCGAGTCCTCAGCCAGAGACAGCGCCTGGAGGATTTTGTCGTATTTGCGCCGGGTCACGGTCTTTGTCTTGGCCGAGTCTCCGTAAGTGCGAAGGCACCAGTCCTGAAATTCACCGAACATTTCGGTGTCGGTCGGTACCGGGCTCCTCTTCGAGGAATCCGCGTTGTGCTTCCTGCCTGACATCTCTTTCTGTGTGTGTGTGTCCCTCTCTCTATGTTTTACCTTCTGTCCTGCTATTACTCCTCCGAAACGGAAAAAAAATAGTTTAAAATGTGCTATTTCCAAATACAAGCCGAGTTTTTCCCGTTGTAAATGAGCAATATCGAGCTCGTGCACTCGGACCTTCAGCAGATAGGTGTATCCCGGTCAGACAATGAGCCGGGAGTGCGCGCGTGCGTCCGTGCCCGCGTCCGTTCTCGCACCTGTTTGCTGAGCCGTTTCTCCCCCTGTCTGTCCCAATGGAAAAACGGAACAAAATATCAGTGCTGGGTTCTCTCAGAGGAACACAGGGGAGGGGGCTGATTTCCTACCAGTCCAACATGAAAAAGAAAAAAGAAAAAACTCACAGGCTATATGTCTCACTCTCCCCCACCTGTATTCTGTAGCGCAGATTCCCCACCTAATTGCCCCGATCTGCTCGGCTCGGATACACTGGGACAATCCCAATAATAATAATAATAATAATAATAATAATAAACCTATAAGACAATAGCGGTTAAAGTCTTTTGTTTGAGCTCCGGTCGCTGGTGATAGTAGCCTGTACACCCTGCTGCTGAGCTGAGCTCCACCTGAAATCGCTTACCACCTGTTAGAATGAGCCGCCGTCCCGGACAGACCTACGCGCGGAACGGACAATGTAATCGTTCGCATTCACACAAGTGATGAAACATACGCGTTTCCGTATAAATCCTGTGAAATAAATGACGCGTGGCAGCGAAAAATGTCCCGGCGCGCGCGTGACAGTGACAGGGACGGGACTGGGCGCGCGGACTCTCAAATCCAGGAAGTGCTCGATGCACCCCAAACCAATACAAAGCAGCTGCACCCTCCTGTCACACATACACATGCACACACTCTCTCCCTGTCGCTTTTCACTTCTCACTTTAAATGTCCAGAAGACTCAAATCCCATTAGTAGCCTATTATGAAGTCATTGGAACACAGTATTTCCAGGCGACAGTGGGGGTCTGTGATGATGAGCAGCTGGTCGTGGGTCGGTGGTGGCCGGTTATAAAACACAAGCTCGTGTTTGCATAGCCCTCATCAGCTCCATGTCTTATTTTCTCCTGAATGTCAAGTGCTAAGCTGTCGTGCTCCATCCGACATGCACTGTGCAGCCCACACTGTTTTTTTTTTTTTTTTTTTGGAAAACAATACCAGTCCTTTTGATATGCATACATTTACCACCTTCACCTCTCAAAACAAAAAATTGCATCACATTTCTAAAGTTATCTGCTTTCATTCAGAGTTTAAGTGCAGCATCAATCATAATTCTAGTATATTAAAGCCAAATAATAATAATAATAAAAATTAAATTAATAAAATTTGTTTACCAACTTTATAGTCTTCTTTTAGCAACCAGAAAAGTAAAGATGATTTTTAAAATTTATTTTATTATGATTATAATAATTGGAAGGAAGGATTGGATTTGATGTCCCGATGTTACAGCAGGAATAAATTTAATATGGATTTAATTTATTTTAATTTTATGTAATCTTTTTATTCTTGTGTTAAAGAAAACTAACTAGCTGTCATGTATAGTACACTACACATGGCCCAGTAGAGAGCTGTGGATATGAAGGGCTCTCAGGTAAATGTTGAAATTTGATGCCAGACAAGAACAGTGGGATTTCCATGTTAGACCCAATAATTTATTGGGGTGGCAATTTTGGATTGTGTAAAAAAGCTAATCCATCATGTGGCTATCACATGCCTGTCAGTGTATGGCCTGAGTTCTAAGATTCACATCTGACATCAATGTCATACACTTAAGCAGCATTTGTTTGTCATTGTGCCAGCTACAAAAAGTCATTTGTGTAGCTACAATAACATCAGGCTACATTTTATATGCAAAATGAATTAATTTGATATCACACGCTACTGTACAAACAAAGTGAAGAAATTTAGCGTAATTGTTTGCTGTGATTAGTGGGGCCAGGATAGATTTGTTCATAAATGGTTAATTTGCACAAAAAAATTTGTATTTGTGAAAAACCTCAAATTTTAGATAAGTGCTTATTTCCGAAATAATGCACATAAACATAAAACACAAACTGTTGTAGAGCTTGATTAATTAGGTTGAAATTATATAAGTTACAGTGACTACTGCATCTTTGTACATGGGATATGCTGCCAAGGTTAAATCAGTTATGATGGTATGATGTTAACAACATTCAGAAAATTTACTTATTAAAAACCACTTATTTAAGTAGGCTTTATCAAGAATACATCATCATCTAAGAAAACTTTGTGAAATGTTATATATATAATATTATTGCCATTAATAAAAGAATATGATTGGTATCAGTCAAGTGCTGCCATATAATTGGAGGAATTATTTGTAATGGAAAATTACAATAATGCAGAATCTAAATCAGTTTTAATGGCCATGCAATTTTGTAAAACCGGATGCACATTATTTGGATACTGTTAAACTGCTATATATTTTTACATTGATGTAGAAGTGAGTAAAAATAACTTTTGTTCATCTTTTCCATCACAGTTTAGTGGGTACTTTTATGAAGTTTTGTTGGTGTCATTAAATGCTAAATTAGCTGTTTCAGATACACTAGCATGAGTACTAAGAAAATGAGCATTATAAAAAATTATAATTCCACAAGACAATTTATTTTGGTTTATGCTTTACTTTACTTAGAAATTTAAAATTGATAGGAGGACCATTATTGTCAGCAAAACTAAAAGAAGAAAAGAAAGAAATATGACTTTATCTACAACCTTTTTTCTAAAATGGCTTTCTTCCCTTTTCTCAAAATTTCACACATGTGGCAACAAGGAAATAGAATTTCTCCAGGACTGCAAGCTTACAAAATGAAATGAAATGAGGTAAAAATCTTTTGTATGATGTTGAAAGGCAAAATAAAAGGATATAAGGAATATATTTGGGGCATTTTCCATGCCTATGTATTTGTATCTTAATATTATTTTAAATCATTTATAATTTAAATAGTTTTGTGTCATAATAAATAATTCATGAATGATCTACCAGAGATTCTGCAGGAAAAATCTGGTGAATTTAAGAAAATTTTCTGTAATGGGGGAAAATCTTGCAAAACTAAAAAATATAATAAATTAGAAATTAGAAATGATTAGATCTTTTATGGAACGTTTTTCTAAGCCTTTAAAATTAATAGTTGATCTTTCTTTTTAGGCTTCTCACCCTATGTCCTAAAACACATGAACACATCCACAAGGGCTTTTTGAGAATTCTATCCTTGTAAACACACTCTGGTTGGCATTCCAATACCTTAATTAAACTAAAGACATTAAAATTATTAAATAATATTAAGCTCTGCATATACAAACGGGGCTCCAGAATGTGTGTACAAACAAAAAACATGAAATAAAACATTTCCTAAACCCCCCCCCACCCCCCAACCCCATTTTTGTATTAGCCTGGACTTTACAAAAACCATTTAGATTTTCCCCTACTGTGACCTCATAGAAGAAGTTCCAGTCCCCTGGCTTGTTGCTTAACTCTGCTGTTCTCTGGTAGTCTATGGCTCAGCAGTAGCTCATTTGCATAGACAGTGCATTTGGAGGAGGAGACAAATAAATGGAGTTCGAGGGAAGGAAAAATGCATAATCTGATTTTTATTTCAACTGGAGCATTAACTGGTGGAGCTCTAAGACATGTGTTAACTTTTTAAGAAATATGATATGAAACCTAACTCTACTCACTCTATACCACTTTATCCCATATACAGGGTTGGGAGGGCCTGGAGCCTATCCCAGGAGCCCTAGTGCAGAGGCGTGGTAGACCCTGGATGGGGTGCCAAGCCATCATAGGGCAAAAACAGTCACACACTCATTCACACACTAGCAATTTGGGCAGAGCCAATTACGGGGAGAACATGCAAAGTCATACACACAAAGGCAGGAATCGAACCTGGCCAGGTCAAGGCGACAGTGCTAACCACTAAGCCACCGTGCCCTATAACTCTAATAAAGAAAAATTTAATAATAAACTATACAAAGGCATCCTATACACGTTTGTGCTTCCAACATTTTGGCAACGGTTTGGGAAAACCTCATTTATGGGTATGATTTTCAGGAATCCACAAACCGTTGCCCATATAATGTATCACATATTTGCTTTTACAATGGCTGCTCTATGAGATGAAGCAAACCTTTGTTTTAAAAGTCTTGTGACATTATAAACACATAAGCTCACAATGCTACAGTAGTTTCCCCCTTAATATGAATTTAAAACAGCAATACAATTTCCCCTTTGGGATAGTTTTAATAAACCATTGCTTCATCTTTCTCTGCTTATTCTTTTTCTGCAGAACATGTAGTCCTCTTTCAGCAAAACCACCTGACAGCAGGGCTGTATCAAAATAGCCTCTCACTTCAGGAAGTGAAAGTGGGTTTCAAAACTCTCCTGTTTCTCTCCCTGCTTCTTTTTCCCCTTTCTGTGCTGCTGGCCCAATAGACAAGCGGTCAGTGATCTGCGGTTAGCCCACTTATCCCTGTTCTCTATCATGTATGTCACCCTGTCTGTTGAAATCACAACTGCTTGTTTGGCTTGCACCCATACTACAGGTTTTGGAAGCTAGGAAGGTTTTCACAACTGAAAATTTCTTGTTTATTTCTTACTTCAAATGTGTTGATTTCAATTCCGTTCCAAGTATGAATCTAATGTATGCTCAGATACTTACGAGATTATATTTTCAACACCTTACATTATAGATATCTTTTATATAAACAATGAAGGTAAGTTTTTGATAAGGTCATTTATTATGTTTTAGTTTTTGACGTGTTACAAACTCGGTGCACTCGGAACTGAACTCAAACCTTATACTGCTTCAGTGAGCTTTTCTACTACCGGCCCTTTATTATTTAATAAATGACTTGTAGTTATCATCATATTTTAAAGTAGAAGAAAAATACTTTGGAAGTCAAGCCAGGATATGTTGATATGTAAGATTCTGCAACTCAATAAAACAAGAAAGAAGGAACCAGTATAACACTGACAGATTTAATAATTGCCTTTATGTCCAGTTCATATCTTATCTAAAAGGCAGTTATGTCTATCTGTTGATATGTTGATGTCTGTGATGTCACTGTTTATAAAAGGTTGTGTGGGGGCGGTCTGTACAGGGTGCTGCATGTGAGTGTAGGTACCCTGTGCCTGTCTTCTCCGATTACCGGTTGGGGTCTAACTGCACAGACAGAGCATAGTCCGCAAATATAACGACTGTTGTCTATTTGCATGATTCAGTCAGCGTGCACATTTACTGATACAAAGTGTTCATAAACAGGAAAACATGTTGTTAGTGTTGTAAAATCCAATTCCTAACATCACTAATGCTAATGCCACAACAGAAGACAGACATGTGACGCCAAATCACCATACATAGACTTGGCGCATGTCTAAAGTAAATACGATTGGCTATTAGGCTATAATGATAAAATTGAATTTGTCCTTAATTATTTGTATTTACACAAACAATCAGTCTGGAGTCACTGCTGAGATGAAATGTGATATACATACAGTGTAATGATATGCATTGTTGATGTATATATCTATAATACAGAACTTGCTATTACACTCCATATTAAGTCTGGATCGCTGTGTTATGACAAATTATTCAGTTGAAAGAACAAGTTTAGAAACCTTTATAATGTTCAATAAGCCATGATAAATTAAAATTAACTGCGATTTTTGTTACTCCTGATTTTCGAAATGCAGCTTGTTTTCCAAATAAACTTATAATAATTTGACATCAATCAGAAAACTAAAGAGACAAAGAAATTGATTTGTCACACAGCCAGTTCTTTGGTTCATGTCCCAATGTTTTGCCAAAGTTTAATTGGAAGTTTAATCTACTGTATTATGGATATAGCATTAACAATGAACATTGCATAATATTTAAATGGAGAACTAGAGCAGCTATAGACTCTTCAAATAACAAGCAGCCAAACACCCATCGATCCCTGGCATTGCACCTCATTATTGTTCTGTCCTAAGACTCCACGCTGCTATAATAGCTATTTAATGATCTTCTATCCATCTTCTATAATCAAGATGGTGCCCAGAGCCACAGAGGACCTGGAATGCACATGAAATGCATGAATGCTATTTCACTCATATGGTAGAAAACTATAGAAGAAGTGAATAATGTGGTCTGTTACTCTAATAAACTCTGTGGAATATTATACTGTTGTCCCATGTTGGGTAAACCTGAAACAATTATATAATTAAAATTAAGTAAGTGCCCGTAAATAAGTTCAAATAAGCTCTTGCCATGTGGTTGCAGAGGCATTTCCAGACGGCAGTAATTAGAACATATACTCCGAATATCGTAAAAATGCTAATCTTAAAAAAAAAAAGTAAAATAGGTTTGATGTAATATATTGTACTACTTTTGTTTTCCTGACACTTTTATACTCTTTCACTCTTTAACCTTCAACCCTAATTTATTCTATAAGGTTACAGGTTTATGAAAAATTCACCCTCACTCTTATCTATGAGCCTTTTCCTAAATTGTTGCCATAAAAGCTACATTAAGCACAACTGTATAGGATGTCTTTGTATGTAGTCACAATACATTTTCCATTCACTGGAACTACAGGGGCTGGCCCAAGCCTGATACAGCATAACAATGCCCCTGTGGACAAAAATGAGGTTCATAGAAGCATAATGTGCCAAGATTGTTGTGGATGAACTCAAAGGGCCTGCACAGGGCCTGACCTCAAACACACTAAACACCTTTCAATGCCTGACCTTATTAATAGTCTTGTGGCTGAATGGGCAAATCTCTCCCATAGGCATACTCAAAAATATAGTCCAATGCCTTCCTAGAAGAGGTCATACCAGGAAAGAGAGGGCTAAATCTATATCTGGGTTTTCAAAATGCACACACGAGAGTTAGGGTCAGGTATCTACAAACTTTTGACCATAAAGTGTCCAGTGGAGTGTATGTGGATTATCACTGACATCCACACTATTTACCTAGCACACATCTAGAAACCCATACAATGGGTTTAACCTCTCTAAACATATCAACCATCTGGTCTTTTAGATTTGATCTTCATTTGGCACAGAGAAATACAACCCTAGTTATAGACAGGTAATTAAAATAAATTTGTTGTAGTCCCATCCAAACGTATTGTAACAGGCAAGGTTAATTCTTATGTTTTTGCTATCCACTGAAGACAACAAATGTGTCCTGTTTTAAATTATTTATCCCATCTAGAATGAAATATCAAGCAACAGAAGCTGAAATATAGATGTATCATCTTACATTTGACTTTTGGTCTGAAACCAAAATGTGTGATTTTTTTGTTTTTTTTTAGTAAAATCACAAGAATTTACCTTTCTGTTGAATTACTTTTGAAGGGGACTTCAGATTCACTCATGTCTAGAATTGGAGGGATTTTTCCTAAGGACATTTCCTCTGTAGGGGTTTTTGATGGTAGATAATAAAAAGAGTGCTTTGTAAAATGCCAGTCCAAAATTTCCCATATGTGTTCAGATGTGGTTAGGCTATAGCATCTATTTTACATCACTTTCATACTCAATAAATCATTTAGCGACCCTTCAACATACAACATAAGACAGGTCAACAGGGACCTTACCATTTGGTGAATTTCCCAGTGAGAATCATCACTGTAGAGGTGGTGTAGTAGGACTTCGGGATAGCTGATGAGATTCTTTAGGTTATGCAGATAGTAAAGACATTGTACTCACCTTTTTAGTAATAGTAGTAGGCTTTTATTGTCATTTCAACCATATATAGTTTAGTACACAAGTGAAACGAAACAACGTTCCTCCCGGACCAAGGCGCTACATACAACATAAATTAACAATATAAATGAACACAAACTAACTAGCTAACTTAGACACCAAATTAGCTTGAGACATTTTAAGTTAACAGAATGAATTAAGTTGACAACGCGACAACATGACATATCAATACTTTGCGGTAATGAGGTAATGAGAAACAGTAAGCAGTAAACCTTCCTTATAAGTAGCAGCAAAGATAAAAATCGTTTGTGCAAATGAACAAGAAGTGAATGAATATTGTGCAAAAGAGCATTTACAGGTTGGTGTGTACCAAGTGTTTGGTACACACCAATGTTTGGTTCCTCCGCCGGTATCCTGCTGTTACCTTATAATAATAATAATAATAATAATAATAATAATAATAATAATAATAATAATAATGATGCTTTTTATTTATATAGGTGCCCTTCTAGTCACCCAAGGTTGCTGTACAATTCAAACAAGAGAGAAATTAATAACATTGAGTAGTAAATAACATTAAAACAATATTAAATGAAACAATAGACAGTGTCATAACCTAAATATGTAAAATCACATAGAGATTTGAGTGCAGCCTTACATCATGTGGGATAAGCACTTCTGTATAAATGGGTCTTAAGGTCATGATTTGATTGTGGTTAGAGAGTCTATATTATGGGTGTCTTCAGGAAAAGAATTCTAGACATAAGGGGCAGTGCAGCTAAAGGCTCTAGAGCACATGTGAGATATGACCAGTGCATGTATGAAAGTAGCAGCATTGTGTGGGGTGAGAAATGGGCAGAGATGAGAAATGTTTCTTCTTCTTATGTTGCTTAGTCTTTTTAACATTTCGGAAAGAAGACACCACTGGAATGGCCCCTCCATTTCATTTACATAGGCTTTCTCATCATTCTTGATGATCAGGCTTACACCACAGAGCGTTTGAGGTAAGCCACCTTCTTCCAACAGCTGTGGCTGACCAGTTAAAATGTCCAGAACTCAAGGCAGAGTTAGAAACACAGAACTGTAATTAAATACCAGTCTTACACTGTTCCTCTTTCCCATGGTAAAATGACATAGTGTGGTGTGTACGCCATGGGAAATTGCATCATCTGTGGCTCTATTTGATCAGTATGTACACTGGAGTGGGTAGTGTGATTGATAAAGAGAAGCAGATGAGGTAGTTGATGATGAGTCTCTTGAAGCACTTCATCACCAGATAGGTCAGGGCCATTGGACATTATTTATTCTGCTTAGCTGGAGTGAATGATTTGGGTACAGGTGGACATATGGAATGTAAGGACAGGTTAAAAATAGTGGTTAGCATCAGGGTTGGGCAGGCAATGCAGGTTTTCAGAACCATCCAGAGAATTTATTCTGGGCCTGCTGCCTTCCTTAGTTTCACTCAACTTAGAATGAAAACACAATGTTCTGAGAAATTCAGTGTGCAAGCCTTCATGATGGATGAACACATTTTTGTCCCTCTGTCCATATATTAACTTTAACTTTAAAAATGTAGATAGCAGGGTGGTGATGTGGTTAGCACTGTGGCCTCACATCTCAAGGGTCAAGGCTTTGATTCCTGCCTGGGGTCTGTGTGTATGTGAAATTTGTATGTTCTTTTCGTGCTTGGTAGGTTTCCTCTGTGTACTCCGGTCTGCTTACACAGTCCAAAGACATGCATGGTATGCTAATTGACTTGTTCAAATTGCCCTTAGTGTGTGAGTGGGTTTGTGTGTGCTTGTGTGACCTGTGATGGATTGGCACAGCATCCAGATTGTAGCCTGCCTAGTACCCCAAGTTCCCTGGGATAGGCTCCAGGCCTCCCTTGATCCAGAGATCAAAGATTCTTGAAATGAAATATTGTCAGGAATAACCCCTGGCCCTGCGCCCAGAGACATTGTTTTGTTTTGAACTTTATTTCCCAGAGTGCACCTAAGTCATGTGCAGAGAACACACAACTGAGCCAAGTTAACTCATTATTTCAGTTACATTTAGTCATGTCTTTAGATCTGTATTTGTCTTGCATCAGTTTGTATATGGTTTGTTGGATTTTGTTACTGTAAACTCTTGTAAAAGCTTCCAGTTTTGTTTATTTATGTTTATTTTACTATTAAAGTCTTAACTTCCGCACCTATGCTTCTACTGCATTCCATCAACCTTGACAGATATGTATTATATGATCAGAAATTCTGGAAGTTATTTTGAAGTCGAATATCTTTAGTTAATTGTTAATTGTCAGAAATTGGAGGAATTGTGGTATTGTGAAGAAATTTGCATAGTTCACCAGAACTGTGAACTGAGAGATTAATGAGCCTTATTAAGTCAAACATTATGTGAGGTCAAATTTTGAAATCAGGCAGCACGGTGTTGTAGTGGTTACCACTTTGGTCTCGCACCTCCAGGGTTGAAGGTCTGTGGGTCTGTGTGCATCAAGTTTGAATGTTCACCCGAGTACTCAAGTTTCTTCCCACAGTCCAAAGACATGAAGATTAGGCTAATTTGCATTCTCAAATTGCTCATTATAATGTGTGTGTGTGTGTGTGTGTGTGTGTGTGTGTGTGTGTGTGTGTGAGTGTGTGTGCGTGTGTGCGTGTGACTTGCGATGGATTGGGACCCTATTCAGGGAGTACTTCGCCTTGTGCCCAAAGTCTTCTGGAATAGGCTGCAGGCCCGGCGACCCTGTAACAGGATAAGCGCTATAGAAGATAAATGAAATAAAAAAAATTGTGAAATGAGATTGTTTGAGAGTTTAGTAGGTATTATGCTATCTGTGATTCTGGAAGATCATAAGGCATTGTGAAGTCAGACATTCTGTGATTTTCTAGGCATTGTTAACATACTGGCAGATGAGCATGCATTATGAATTAGAAGATTCCTGAAGCTCTTCAGCATTAGCAAATCAAAGATTATGTGAGTTCAGAAAGCATTTTGAAGTTAGAGACTTCTCAGACTTCAATAGACAAATTTTGCTTCAGTCATTGTCTGAGTTCTACAGCCTGAAATGAGTCAGAGATTTTTAGAGATCATAAGCTTTTTAAGGTTAGAGACTCAGAAATAAAATGACTTTGCATGTTTAGAGATTCTGGAAAAGCATTTGTAAGTCAAAGATCTTTGGAGGGGGTGGCATGATGGCACAGTCAGTAGCATAGCCTCCCCACAGAGCTGGGTTTGATCCCAAGTTGGTGTACTGTCTGTCTGGAGTTTTGCATATTCTCCCTGTTGTTGTGTAGGTTTCCACCATCTTCTCTGGTTTCCTCCTACACTCACATTCAAATGGACTGACATCCTATAAGCTGTGATTTTCCCTGCATTGTGCACAGTGTTGCCAGAACTGCTGCCAGGCACTGGTTCCACTGTGACCTGATCAGGTGGATGTACAGGTACTGATGTCCTGAAGACGAAGGAATTAATAAAGAAGACCTTTGAAGATAACTATGTTTCAGTGATTTTAAAAATTCATTAAGTCAATGAATCTAAGAGTTCAACAGCCATTATAAAATCCAAGATTCTGGGGGTTTATCAGTACTGTATTATAAATTCAAAGTATCTGATCATTTGATATGCATTTTGAAGTCAAACATTATGGGAATTCAGCAATTACCTCTCAGGATCTGGTACTTCACCAGCATCATACTGTTAGAGATTTTGCAAAGCAAAAGAGTTCACAGTCATTAGTGATTCCAGCAGCCCCTTAACAGAGATCTGAGTTAAATAGATATTAATGAGTCAGACGTTCTTGGAGATCATTAGTTTCGAGAAGTCAAAGATTCCGGGTAATTTCTGAGCATTTTAAAGTCAGAGATACTAGGCATTTAGAATACATGATAAAATCAGTGATCCCAGAAGTTCAGTAGATAATGTACAGTGAGATAGACTATTTTGATGTTCAATGGTTATTGTGAAGTCAGAGATTTACCAAGTTAAATTAGCACCTTTGCAAACGTCTCTTCATGTTATGTAACAGATCAGCTGAATAAAGTAGAAACAAAGTGCTAACTAAAGACGCCCACAGTTTTGCTGTCTTGGACTCACCTATGGTTTTGCTGTCTTGGAGTTACTGCTGCAGATGTTTGTGGTATTGTTGAAATTTCAGCTTAACAATCTCCCAACAATAGGGCAAGTGCTTGTCATTTGGAACAGCTTGAGCCTAGAGTTTGAAATTCTGTAACCAGTGAATTTGGGCATCCAAATGAATTCAGTGATTTTGGTCATTCATCAGAATTATATAGTGATAGATTCAAATAGCACCAAAAACAAAATCAAATGGCATTGCAAAATTCTGCGCGTTTTTAAGCATTACAAAATCACAGTTTTTGGATGTCCAGTAGAGATTATGGGATATTTTTGGTTGTCAAAACATTGTAGTGATGTTAATTTATCTACGTTAGGAATGTCGGGACAACAATGGTATTGGTATACTGGGATATTTTGAAATATTTAATTGTAAAGCAGCCATAAGGCAAACAAAAAATGCTTAACAGATGTGATGCAGTTTGGATGCTGTGCAAACACCAGATTACAATTAGGAATTTGGGAGCTAAGATGCACCTGGCGATATTTCTGAAGGAACTTTAAGAGAGGAAACATTGCAGCAGTAAGGGAGGCATGACATGAGATACTTGTGACGTTTGCGGGAAGCTGTTGTGTCTTCTCCAGTCATGGAATTTGAATTCCAATCCCTGTTAGCAACTGAAGGGACCATAGATATGATCAGATGGGTATTAATTGGCATAAATGCTTAAAATTAAGTTACAATTTAAATGTTTTGTGGTTGTATGTCTGTCATTTCCTCTTGGAGGACTTCAAGTTGGTACAACTATATTACAATGCTTATCCAGCGTTAAGGTGCCTGCTTTTTGGGGATTTTGTTTAAATTTGGTCACTTGCACAACCAGACCTTTCTGAATTGATTCTCAAAACACACTTCAATGACTATTCTGTTTAAACATGCTATTCTGTAACTAGAGTGTACGTTCAGATAGCAAGACGCTGGGTTAATTTGGGGGCAAGATTAGCTCAATGGTTAAGGCACTGTAGGGCCCTTGAGCAAGCCCCTAAACTATCAACTGCTCAGATGTATAATGAGTTAAAAATGTCACTTTGGATAAGGGCACCTGCGTAATGTAATGTAAGTGTAATGAAAATGTAAATTCACGTTATTATCTTAATTTACAATCAATCAGGGACTTTGAGGTAATATTAGCATCAGGTGACTTTCTATAATGGTTGTCTGCCACTTCCCAGGTCTGTTTGTTTACTCTTTACACCATGAGAATAGTGTGGGCTGATTTCCACTGAAAGGGGGTGATGAGTGAAGGACCACTACAAATTCTGTGCACACTTGGCCCATTGTCACAAAATATACAAAAATATGTTTTTTTCCCACCAAATGTTACTACATACACAGGTACGCACCTCACTGTCCAACTCCAACAGTGGCAGTCACTAAGCAGACTTTTTATGCTCACTATCTCATTTTCCCGGGTAGTGATGTTGGGTTTGAGTTACACATGCTGTAACTCACGCATGCATGACATGAATGACGCTGAATTGTACATGAGCTGTCACTTACTAGCTTTTATGCATTTTGCATGACTCTACCATATCGCACATCATTCAGACTAGCTGGATAAGGAATGTGTTCTAGAGCGTTTCTACTGTACATGCGAGAGATCAGATTATGTTATATTTCTCTTTGCTACCTTCTCCCACCTTGTCCCAGCATATTGATGCCTCATCCGCATCGCTCTAATGGACTGCTCCCTCTCAATAGCTGCACACACCTGCTCTAGAATCAATTACTAACATTCGTTGCCTTTTGTCCTGGTTGGGGTTCAATAGATACCAGACCAGCCTCTCCATTGGCATTGTCTGTTGGCCTGATCCACTGCCTCTTCTGCCCTTCACCCCCTGCATGTTGTCACAGATGTTACAAGACTAGAAATCCCTTTTCAGTGGATTTGAAGGGGAGTCTCACACTTGCATGTGTTATCTCCTGTCTAGGTGTCTTGTTAGTTCCAGCCATCTTGTCAGTTAGCAGCTTTTCTTCAGATCAGCTATGGTAGATGTCATAAAGAAGCAGTAGCCACAAGATCTTTGCTAAAATCACATTTTGAAAAATGCTTTCCCAGGAATGGCAGACATTTAACAACCATCCCTCCAGGTTCTAATGCGTGGTTGTCATTTCTCTGAGGCTGATCTATTTGTCCCGGGTGTTCACAGGCTTGGTGCACTTAAAGAGAGTTGAGCGTCAGAAGCTATTTGCCACCACATCTTTCTTTACTACTACTACTACTACTCCGTTCATCCTTATTAAAAACTTGAAAAAATAGGAGACAACTATTATCTTTGAGGAAAAAATGTTTTGATTTAGCTCAACAAGACCAGGAAAGCTGTTGTCCACTTCAGAAGCGAACAACAAAGGGCATACAAAGTTTATGATCAACAGGATCCCGGTGGAGTGAGTGAGCAACTTCAATCAGAGAGTGAATATCTTCAGGGAGAATCCTCACTGGGAACATCACTGCCTGATAGGGGAACTGCAGGGTTGAGAACCATAAAGACTACAAAGGGTGCTTAGGTTTGTTGAGCAGGTCACCATATCAGTACTGACCAGCCTGCAGGACAACTACACCAGTCAGAACCAGCACAGAACAGATCTGAGACTATCCTACACTCCGCAACAATAGTCTGTTCCCTATAGCTTTGGTCCGAGAAACACCTCTACAACCACATGACCAGGACTGAGAGGCTATGGGGTAACCAAGTCACCGGGATACTGAACTCATTATCACCAACCCCCTTCAGGTCCATTGCATATATATA
>JAQMYJ010000015.1:13754170-13768011 GCA_030014305.1 Clarias laeviceps
ATATATATATATATATATATATATATATATATATATATATATATGTGTGTGTATTTATATATGCTCTTGTTTTGCCAGCCCTCTCTTTTTATATTTATTATACATATGCACGTGACAAATAAACCTTGGATCTTTAAGATTCAAATCTTGTAAGTCAAATTCTTACAATCTCTCCTTGACATTCTCTTTTGACTACAGCACAGTCTTTACATTTGATTTAAATTGTGCTTTTAATTTCAATGTTTTTAACACATCCTCTTGACATAACCGAAGATATTCAGTAAACAAAGCAGACACACACAAAAACCCACAATGGCAATGAAAATGCACAGAGTTGTAAGTAACATGCTGAGCCCATCTGCCTTAATAAATTATTGTTTAATTTGACCTTTCACCTTGCAGCCATCAAGTTATGGCCTGGGGTCAGTTTTGCATGTGCCATCCCTCCAGCTGCCAATAGAAGAAATGTGTGTTTGGCGTGTGGGTCAGGGGGGTAGGTTAGGACTTGGACCTAAATTTTTTTGTTGCTGCTGTTGTTTGTTTGTTTTTAACAATTGCTAGTTATTCTCAGCCCCCAATTTGGCATCACTCTTGAGAAAGAGTGATGACAATTGGTGATTCTAAAGAGATCTATGGTATACGATCTTTACAGCTAATGCCCTAGTTCTTTTTATGTATGTACTGTACATGTTCTGCCTTCAAGTACACTAAATCTCCACGTTTCCCATAAGCCAGGCTTTTCCTTTATTTTTGAAATGTTGATGGTTGCCTGTATAGTTTTATATTTAATGTGTGTTTTTTCTTTTGTTTCTTTTTTTCAGGTTTCTAGTGTGGTTTCTGCCTAGCACCACTTGATTTATAACTCTATTAAATTTCAATTATATTCAGTAGAATTACATTAAATAAGTTTAGAGTTTAAAGAATATAGAGATCAGTCATTATGAAACCAAAGTTATTATCAAATGGTACAAAACCTTTTCAGTCTAAACTTATCCTTTCTAACAATTTTAGGTTAGCAAAACTTTTAGTTGGCAGGGGTGGCTAGGTGGTTAAGATGTTAGATTGCAGACCAGGAGGTCCCTGGTTCGAACCCTGACAGAGCCTCAGTTGCAACTGTTGGACCCGGACACTTGGGCAAGGTCCTTCATGCCCGAGAGCTCAGACACAACCAGGTGTCAAGCTGGCAACCAGACCCTGTAAATAAGTGCAAATAAAATAAAATAGTTGAAAATGGCCAGAATTCCTCATATCAAATAAGTAAATTATCTTATTCTATTGCTAATTTGAAAATGTAAGAAAATCATATATACTAATACTAATTATATTATATACTAATATAATACTAATATATAATAATAATAACTTTAATATTGTTCATTGTTTTATACTCCTCTTCCTCATACTACGACTCCATCCATCCTTCTAGGAGCCTCAGTAGTCCAACTAGGGACGATGGAGGACAGTGGTAACCGTTGTATTTATTCCCATTTTCAAAACCATATATGCCAATCCATCGCAAACTATGGGCAATTTGGAAACAGCAATTAGCCTACTCTGCATGTTTTTGGACTGTGGAAGGATACTGGAGTAACTGGAGGAAACCCACCAAACATGGGGAGAACATGTAAGCTCCATGCACCAAAAAAATCGAACCCAGGAGATGGCCTCCATTGCCTCCACAGGATCCACAAAAGGGAAGTTGTTTTTTTCCCATTAGCCTCACTGATGAGCGGTTTTCTTAAAGCTACACAGCTGTTTAGTCCCAATCCCTTGAATTCTGTTTCCACTGTACATGTGGGAATGCTCTTACTTTTACTACTAAACAGCTGTGAGTTGTAATTTTTTTATGAGTTGATTTCACCAAATGTTTAAGTAATCTCTAATCATGACCATTACTTTTTTTCCTACCACATTTTTTCCTCGAAGATAATGGTTGTCTCCTATTTTTTTCAAGTTTTTAATAATGCATTTTTCATTTCTTAACCCACTTTTAGTATTCAGCAATCTCCTTAGTTTTTCTTTGCTTGATACAGTAATTTGACCTTTCTGAAATAGAGTACGTTATTTGCCACGACATCAGGATATGTCTTTTGACATGGTTGTTTAAGAAATGAGAAGCTACTCACTATATCAGTAAGGGTTAAATAATTTGCTGCCTTGCTGCCAGTCTGTTTTCTCTTTTTCTCTGCCTGATCTGTGCAGTCTGCTCACCACATCTGTGCTCTGGGCCTCGTAAACCTTTCTATTCCTCTTTCACAATCCCTCCACATAGAGTAAGTTTTTTTTCTGTCCTGCTTCACATTCTATGTGTTTCTTTGTCACCCCTTTGGCCCCTGCTACAGTTTCACTCATTATCATTATCTCTCTGAAGACACCTGACTCAATGTCACAAAGTTGATTTTAATATAATAAACAATGTGTTTGGCTGAGAAGATTTTCCTTTAAATCCTTTCATTATAATACATTGAAACTAAGTAGCCCAGGAGATTAACAAGAAGAAAAAAAAAACAACCATTAAGTGCTTTCCAGTTTTCAGTAAATAGGGAGAATAGGGAGTTAGTCGGTCCTCAGAAGAACAGAAACCGAATTACAGCAGAAGAAATCTTACTGGATGTTTTCGGTTCGGTCATTGCTGCCCCCTAGTGACAGAAACACCCCATTACAGCTGGAGATAATTCTGGTGATAGATAGATAGATAGATAGATAGATAGATAGATAGATAGACAGACAGATACTTTATTAAGCATCTCCATGTCCTGGGTTTGATTCCCACCCTGGGTCTTTGTTCATGGGGTTTGCATGTTCTCCCTGTACATGGTGGGTTTCCTCCAAGTATTCCGGTTTCCTCCCTCAGTCCAAAAACATGAAACTTAGGCTAATTGGTGTTCCCAAATTGCCCGTCGTGTTTGAGTGTGAGTGCCCTACGATGGACTGGCACCCCACCCAGGGTGACTCATCCAAGTCATCTAAGTCTACTGGGACAATCCCCCCCCCCCACACACACACACCCCCAGGCACAAGCCCCCCACCCCCCTGCAACCCTGTATACAAAAAGTGATATAGACAATGAGTGAATGAAAAGTAATAAACAAACAAGGATTACAGTGAGGAAATGGTAATATAAAAATAATAATTTATGGTAAATACATGGTAAAAACACTGTTTACAATTTTAGGTGCATTACTGAGGTAAAAATGGTGTCAAATAATATAAAGATATACTGCATTAGCTCTAAAAAGACGCTTATGGTGTGGCGTTTGTATTATACATAGTTTTTTATTCCCAATCATTTCTTTTGTTCTATCTTCATAAAATAATAGTTTTGTCTATGCTGCGCCTAGTACAGAGAGAGCACTGAACTCATGACTTCTCCAAAACTTAATGTAAGAATGAGGAAAAGCAGACATTTTGCCACTTTCTGTCCATCACAGTACCTGTACAAGTTGACTGAATGTAAGAACACCACAGAGAAAAGCAGAAGGCACAGAGAGATGGGTAGAATGGCAGGAAGAGGGAGAATATTAGGTGATAGCAGGGGAAGACCTGCGACATCAACCCAAAAGAGCCAGTGGGACAGACATGGTTGCCAGGGCAACAAGAGAGGTTGGAGCTGCTTTGTAAAGTGGTAACTAAGTAACAGGAACAAACAACAGATGAGAATTAATGTAGTACCCACATACCAGAAGGATATTATGCATAAAGAAACAAACATAGTAAATACATAAACACACAGCTATACACTTTATTCACATTATAAGAAACACCGGTACACCTGCAGGTTCATGCAGTTATCCAATCAGCAAATCATATGGCAGTAGCACCATGCATAAACAAAAGTTCAGAAACAAGTCAAGATCTTTGGTTATTTTTTATTTTAGTGTGATCTCTATTACTTTGATCATGGCATGGAGATTGGTATAATTATGTGAAATTCCTAGGAGATTAACAGTTTCTTAAATATTCAAACCAGCGTTTATAGTACCAATATCAACGGCATGTTTAAAGTCAAACACTGCATTCTGATGTTTGATGTCAAAATTAACTGCAGCTCTTCACCTGTATCTGAATGACATTCTTCACTGCGCTCCTACCACATGACTGGCTGATTAGACAACCATATGAATGTGCATGCATGCAGGTGTTCCTAATAAAGTGGACACAGAGGTTAGACACAACTAAAGGTAAAACATGCTCTGTAGAATTAGTATTAGCACACTGCAAACGAGTGCAACTTGCATTTACACTCACTGCAAAACTGTAGAACTGCCTAAACATGGAAGTGTTAGCACTTCTTGCTAAAGCAGCAAGGCCAATTCTCTTGTTTGTGCCATACAGCAACGACATTTGGGTTTAACCTCAAAATATTAATGTAAGATGGCAGATCAGAATTTCAGCTTTAATTTCCTGATAGTTACTAGTTAGACTTAAAGTAAAATCTAATTAATAGTTGTTTGCATCAGCGGGATAGTGGTTAGCAATGTGGCCTTACACCTCCAGGGTTGAGGGTTCAATTGCTGGTCTGTGTGCGTGGAGTTTGCATGTTCTCCCTGTGCTTGGTAGTTTTCCTCAATATACTCCAGTTTCCTCCCACAGTCCAAAAACATGCAGAGAAAGTTAATTGGAATTCTCAAATTGCCAGTAGTGTGTCAGTGTGCACTTCGATGGAGTGGAACCTTGTCCAGGTTGTACCCCCACCTCATGCCCAAAGTCTCCTGGAATTGGCTTAAGGTTTCCCCTACATGCTGTATCTCTTGCTCACAACAACTCATTCAAATCGGCAAGCCACTGACATCTCCAAACTGTTGCATTATTCTTCTTTGATGCTTTTCTAGCATGTTACTGTAGCTTCCATCATTTGTTGTTTGCCCAGGATGTTGAATTACATACTCTGTTGGTTAAGGTCTGGTTGATCTTTCCCGAGGTAAAACCTTCCATTTTTTCCCATTGATGAAGTCATTTATTATGTTGGCAGTGTGTATTTGGTCAGTGTCTTGCTGCATGATGAATTCCTTCCAATTAGCTTTAATACATTTCTCTAGAAATTGGCTGACAGTAGCTTCTACTTCTAATTCTGTTCTCAGATCATGAGTTACATTGTCAATAAAGATTACTGAGCCTGTTCCAGTAGCAGTCATGCAAGTCTTGATATTACCTCTTTATAATTTATATTGTATGCTTTCCTTTCTCATTTTGATAGAAGTTAATCTTGGCTGCAAAACTTTAGTCATATATCCCTGTATTTCTATTCGATTTCCAATCTGGCCACCTGATTTCTATTGCTAATTTGTAGTTTGCATCTTGTGGAACAGGCTCTATGAGATCCATGTCCATTGGGGAGTCATCATTTGCTGTTGTTTTCCTTGGCCAGCTTGGCCAGTTATATGTTTGGTTGGAAATACACCTGGTGTTTCTTTGTTCTTCAGGATATTCCACATTGTTGTATTGCCTATGCTTAATGGTTGTGCATTGAGCACTAGTTAATTTTTTCCTCTTTTATCAATTAGCATGCTTTTCTCAGCATTTTCTCAGACAGGCCTCTGGTCTTCCTATTGGTTTATCCTTTTTAACAACAAATTTGGGAACTAGTGCACCAAACAAGGTCCATAATGAGCGAGTTTGGTGTAGAAGAACTTGACTAGTCTGCTCCTCAACCTGATAGAACACCTTTGGATGAATTAGAGCAGGGCTTCTCATCCAACAACAGCTTCTGACCTCATAAATGCGTTTTTGGAAGAATGGACAAAACTTTTGATGAACACACTTCTAAACCTTGTGGAAAGCCTTGACAGAAGAGTTGAAGCTGTTATAGCTGCAAAGGGTTGGCCACCACCATAGTAAACTTTATGGATTTAGAATAGGATGTTACTCAAGTTCATATGCATATGAGGGCATGTGAACGAATACATTTGGCAATATAGTCTAGCTAGCTAGCTAGGTAGCTAGCTAGCTAAGACCGATACAATAAAAGGGATGTGGTTTCTATCAACAAGGTCTATCTATCTATCTATCTATCTATCTTATTATTTATCTAAATAATTTTCCCAGAATGTTCTTTATCTGCATTTTATAACTGATAATACTGCAATGATACATCAGTAAGGCAAAGTTAAAGTTTAATTGCAAATAAGAGACATTCCCAGAGAATGTCGCAATGCTGCAGTGTGTGTGTACAAGACACATTGGTATAAGCTCAGCAACTTGTGTTTTTCCCCCATATAATGGCAGTTACAAACATGCACTCTTACAGTGCAACAGTACTGCACTCAAGTGCCTCTTTTCTCCATGTGGTGGAAACCTCACATACCCTGCTACTGTCAGAACTGTGAACGGGGGCCCTTTTTTCCTCCAGAAACACCTCACTTACTGTGCCTGTGCTGCAGAGATTAGGGCAGACCTGACTGAAATGAAATACTGCAGGAAGTGGCTTTATTCACTTCCAACATCATGACTGTGGTCTGGT
This sequence comes from Clarias laeviceps, assembly GCA_030014305.1. Taxonomy (NCBI): domain Eukaryota; kingdom Metazoa; phylum Chordata; class Actinopteri; order Siluriformes; family Clariidae; genus Clarias; species Clarias laeviceps. The sequence continues at coordinate 13,760,631 of JAQMYJ010000015.1, forward strand.
ACTGCAGGGAACACAAGTAAGAACCCATCAATTAGCCCTCTGAGAATGAGATAATTGGCTTTATATGTGTTCGGGTTATGAAAATTGACTAGTTTATAGACAAGACAGACACCTTCGGGGAAAAGAAACACAGGCAGAGTTGAAGAGTTGAAGCACTGAAACTGAAAGATGTAGTTAACACAAAAATGTAGCTGTAAGAAAGAGCTATAAGCAAAATAGAAAGGTAATAGTGCTTATGCTGGTCCTGCTTCCTGTTTGAAACTGCACACTTGAGACATAGGAAGGCAATAATGTATGTGTAGGGAGGGGAGGACGGGGCAACTCTTCTACAAGCTGGGCCTCTTTGTTCATTCCCCTCAGAGAACCTGATGAACTGTGCATAAGCCCTTTCTTTCTGTCTGAAAACACTTCTGTCACATTTCCCCAGCACAATAGCCCTCTCCATAACTCTGACTACCCAAGCCTCAAATATTTTTAGTTTTAAATGCAAATATGGCACTGTTATTTACTGACATCATACACTCCATTGTCATTATTATAATCTGCCCCTGCAGAGATCAAAAACAAGAGCCCATCAGTCATTACCATGTGAAATAGCAATTGCAGCAGTGACGATAACACAGTGCTTAGCGGATGGTACATTATCATGGCAGTGTGTTATGAACCACTGTAATATACAGGATTATTTAAAAAATAAAAAAAAAGGGATTTACTACATTTATGTTTAGTCCCTCATAAAGATAACATCAGGAGGCTACTGTCACTCCTTAGGCTCAAAAGGTATTATAAAATCATTACTTATACAGATAAAGTCATCCCTTTGTAAATGGCTGCAATGACATTCCGTGCATGCCTCTATTTTATTCTACTTGAATTACAGCATAAGAGGTCACCAAGTGAGCTTTAGGAGTGTCTCTAATATGGTGTAATAAAAAATTTGAACCTAATCCCTCTTACGTTGTGCAAAGGCATATCATATCAGTATTAGCTTAAATGATTGGGACTTTGAAGACTGTTTGGGGGAAAAAGGTTTGAATGTGAATTTCCTGTACCCTTTGGCCAAGGGAAAGATAATCCAAAGGCATTATATTCTTTTTTATATGTGGATATTACCCCAGTTAGTGGGTATACATAATAATAATCAGGTACATAATAATTTTTTTTCTTAACCTTTTACAGGTAAAACAACAGTTTATCTCAGTGTACATTTTAAATAAATTCATGCTGATCAGCCATAACATCAACACCACCGCCAGATAAACTGAACATTGATTATGAATTATATACCAGTAAACTGGTGACAGGATTATGGCACCCAAGGCACCAGAAACTCAATAGATCATGTAGAAAATTTATAGAAAATGACAATCACTGGTAATGCTGGATAGAATTTTTTTTTTCTGCTGGACTCTGCAACTCCTGTATCCTCTCTCATGTGGAGTGCCTCAAGGATCTATTCTCAAGTCTTTATTATTATCACTTTACTTACAATCATTACCGTCCACTATTAGAAAATATTATGTAGTATTTTGTTTTATTGTTATGCAGAATATCCTAATGTATCTTTCTTTAAAACAGAGGGATACAAGCAATACAATACAAAACCACAGCTAGTCTCTCTGGGGATGTCAAAGTGTGGATGACCATTAAATTTTTAAGCTTTAATAAGAACAAACCGAAGAACTAGTGGACTCTGTCATGATCCGTTAATAGATATGTGCGCGTATAAATTGTGTGCAAAAAAATTGTCGAACAATTGGCTATTTTAATGAACAATGGTTTTATAGTAGACAGACAAATATAATCAGTAATTTCAATTAGCTGTGTTCCGCTCAAGCTACTGTCCAAGGTCAAGCAGTTTTTAAGAATAAATAAAAACATAAATAAATAAACAAATAAATAAATACTAACAAAGATATTGAAATGGTTATACATGCTCTTTAATAAGGTCTTATTAACAGCTTCTACATCCTTAAATAATATAGCATCATTAAACATTTCTGACTTCTTCAATCCAGCACAATCTCTCAGGTCTATTGATCAGTCACAGTTCCCAAACCAAGGCTGAAGATTAGGAGTGATCAAGCCTTTTCAGCCGCAGCTTCTAAACTCTGGAATAAGCTGCCTCTGTATATCACAATAGGATATACTTTTCCTATCTTAAAATCACATCTCAAAAAAACTTTTATACCCCCTTGGCGTTTACCTCAGTGTAAGACCTGTGTTATTTTGTCTTTTTCCCTGTTTTATGGTTTTATGTTATATATGTTATATATCTTTTTATTGTGTTGCTTTTTATGATTGTAAGTGTATATTGTATACCACTTTGGTCAATGGTAATGTTTTTAAATGCGCTTTGCTTTTGACGTATCACCAACCCAAACAAGTACACCCCTTGATGGCAAGTCGCAGTGACCTCTTACAGCAGGATTATGCATCCTGCCACACTGGAAAAAAAAGTTGTTCATACATAGTTTAAGGAACATGACAGAGTTCAAGGTGTTGACTTGGCCTCAAATTTCCCCAGATCTCAATGCCAGATACCACAGCACACCTTCAGCGATCCTGTGGTATCCATGCCTTGACAGGTAAGAGCTGGTTTGGCAACACGAGGGGGACCGATACAATAAAAGGGATGTGGTTTTAGTGTTATTGATGTTTTAGTGTTAGTGAAGCGCATTGATGTTTTGTGGGTAAAAACAGAAGACACAGTGTAGTACTAATATCAATCCCAATAATAATTATTTTATTATTAACCCATCATAATTTTACATGAGCATGTTAGAGCAGACAGAGAGAGCACAAAAATTTCCAAGGAATCTTTAGTCTATTGATCGAGATTTCCTGTATATCTGTGTATGTTTCAATGATTTAAAGTCTTGTGCTTTAAATCAGTAAACTTACCTTCAGGGTGAGGGGAGTTCAAGGAGGTACTTCACACTACATCTGTCTCTCCTGTCTGTTAGAGTCTGGTGAGTAGCCAGAGGATCGTTTTGTTTTTCCTTGACAAACTGCAGGCCTGAACGTGCTGCTCTCCAGCCTAGTCACAACCTCTTAGCCAAAAACAATCAATCTAAAATTAAAAACAAAATATGTAAAATTACATATTACTACATACATGAAGGTCAGGTCAATGAATACACGTCTGACATAACCTGAGCATGCTCTCTGTCTCTCTCTCTCTCTATTCACTTTTTATGGATATCCTCCGTACCAGGATATTTTTTTCCTGGCAGACAAGTTTAATATTGTAGAAAATCTTGTAAGGGGTAATAATATTGTTTTTAACTATATGAAATGTCCTGTTAATTATTGGCTTGTTGATTATTATATACTTGTTTTACCCACTGGTCACTAGACAAACAGGCTGTCTTGGACAGTGAGCTGTCTGCATTTACATGATATATACATTACATTTACATTATATAGAAAATACATATCTAGTTAAAATTACCTCGAAGGACAGAAATATATATATATATAGGTCATTAGAACTACAGTACTAGCTACTGCCTAATACAGTACTGTGCAAAAATCTTTAGCAACCCCTCATTTCTTCATATTAAATTAAATTACATTAAATTATATAGATTAAAATAAGGAAATGGGAACAAATTATTTACTTTAATGAGCTTCAAAGTGCCTAAAGTTACAATTTAAAACTTTTTTTTTTTTTTTACAACCTCAGCATCAACCTCATTTCCCCCCTCATTCAGCATCACCAGTATACAAATCACTGGCCTGATCATCCGCCATCATCTACGCCTGTGTCTCACTGGTTTATGCATTCAGTTAGATGCTTTTTATGCCGAACCACTGTATGTACTTTTCGTCAAGACCTTACAAACTACAAAAATCTGGATTTTGTGAAGCAAAATATGAAGTTGCTAAATATGTACCTTGGCACAGTACTGTACATCACTGGCTTGTATGACAGAATGTGGAGTGTCGAAGAAAGCACCCCCAAACTTGATAGAACGTGGTGGTGGATCGGTGATGTTTTGGGGCCGCTTTGTGGATGGGTGGTTCAGGCGCTATTATGAAGACTGATGGCATAATTAATCCTCTTAACTGCCAGGATATCTTGGCACCAAACTTGTTTGCCTCTGCCAGAAGAGCCTTCAAGCAGCATAGTGCAACATCTCAATAAAATTGTCAAAAACTGAACACATACTATTCTCTTCATCATGTATTACTTTTAAGGATAAAAATATTTTTACACAAATTGCTCTTCATGTTACAAAAAACAGGAAGAAACTGTACATTATGCCTATATATTTACAATACAAACAAAAAAAATCAATCACTTATTATATGGTGCCAAATATTCTAGATTTGACCGAAATAGACGTACACATGCACATGTAGGCATACAGCTGTTATTTTACTCATTCTTCTTGGAACTCCCCAGATGCACGTGACAGAATTCGTGGTAAATGGGGGTGGCGGTGGTCTCTACTTAAATCCAGTTGAAATGCGACTTCCCCTTTTTACTCTCTAGTGTAACGGTAGGTTTCTTTGTTTTATCCATTTCCTTCTTTTATACAGGCAACCACACATGCGCTCATATTGTGATTATATAACTGTGAGCTTATTACCTGGCCTGATCACATAATTGCCTTTAGATAGACAACAAAACCTACAATGAATCCATCTAATAAATGTTCTCAAGAGAGACCGAATACAAATCATGGATTCCTGCTTGGGGAAGGGGGAAGGGGTAAAGAAGTAGGACAAAAGAAAAAAGGGCACAGCGGTTTGCTTTCTTACTCTTGCAGGGTCCTGATCCCTCACATGTGATCCTGCAATTTGTTGAGTATAACAAGCACGGACAAGCAAGAGGTGAGGCAGACACACAGATGAGAGAGGGATGATTAAATTTAAAGTGCCTGACTTAATTGGATAATAACTGCTTTTAAGCACAAAAATAAAGTTAATTTGAGCATCCACATTAGTTTTTTTTTTCGAAGAAAGTAAGGTACCAAACTATATATTTTTTAGCCAGCAAAGTGCATATAGTTATAGTCATTGTTAATTAGCTGTTAAAGTAAAAATGCACTTTTAAACAAACATTCAGATGGGTTATTCCCTGTTTTTTTTTGTTGTTCTTTTCCATTTTTGCATTGTTTGGGGCTTAAAATTATTAATTTAACATAATTAAATGTTCCCCTATTGTGATCTTAAAGAAGACAACATCCTCGCCCAGGTTATTGCTCAGTTCTGCTCTTCTCTATGGGTGTGTGACTTAGAAGTTGCTCATGTTCACAGACAATGAAATTTGGAGGAGGAATGAATTAAAAGAAGTTTGATGAAGGAAATTACCTGAGGGGTATTTCAGCTGGAAGTTTAACAGACACACTTTGTGGGAAAATACCTGTATTAACTTATTTCAAATAATGAAATAGTAAGATATGGGACATTTAAAGTCTAATTTTATGCTTTGATATATATGATTAATTTTAAATATATATATTTTTTATTATCTATGCAAAATATACAAAGCATGCCCCCCTGATAACAGCACCCGAATGACAAGAAAAAATCCAGAGTGTAATTTTTATACTTTTATTTATTAAAGTTTTGATCATGTAGTTAACAAAAATAAATCCTGGTCATGTATTGAATAACTTGTTTCATTCAGTATGATTAAGCAAATTTCATTGTATAAAAGAGGACATGAAAAAAAAACTTGTGAATCAAACAGATCAAAGTGCACCTAAGTTTTTCTGTGTATGGAAACATTACAGTCATACCTTAAATCACATATAAACACATACATTCATTCATGCTCACACACGCATTCAATAGCTTCTGTTATTCACCTACACTGTACACAATGCTAGAGGAGTCAAAGGTGAACAGGTACAGAGCCTCAGCTAAAGCAGTCCATATTGGCTTTGGCTCTTTCCATCTCATGAAGGAAGTTGTAGAACTGGGGTAGAGTCAGTTCTGAAGGAGCAAAGAATAAAGAAAAAGATTTAGGTCCTATAATACTAATAATAACAACAACAATCAGAAATTGATTATGGGTGTACACCAGTCAGCCATAACGTTAACATCACATATTAATCCAAATTTTTTATTCGTCACATACACAACGATATACTGTAATATATGCAGTGACATGCTCATACAACTGTTCAGGGCCAAAAAAAAAGAAAGATAGGATAGAATAGAAAAGTAGAAAGATTTTACTGCAATAGGAAAAAAATATTGCACAACTGCACATTGGATAAATGTACTATACAAAATTGTAAATGTATAAACTGTATAAGTTACACAGCATGTACACAGATTTAAGACTTTAACATTATCAAATATACAAATTTTTTAGTAAAGTGGTGACAGAATTATGGGCACCCAAGGCTCACCCATACCTGCATGGACCAAAGCCCATCCTGTCTGGTCAGATCTCACAGAATAACCAATGCAGCACAATTTGCTGAAAAAAAGTCAATGCTGCCCATGACAGAAAGGCACCAAAGTACCCAGTGCACCACATCTCACCATACATGGAGCCCTGCAGGCAAAGAGACCGAAGTCACTCACCCGGTCTCCAAACTCATGGTGTACACCGGACAAGTAAGTCTAAACCACGGAGGATCCACCCCACAACACATAGGACCCAAAGGATCTGCTGTCAGTGTCCTAGTGCCAGACACCACAGCACACCCACAGAGGTCTTGTGTAGTCATGCCCATAGGGCCAGAGATGGGACAAGAGGAACCTATACTAAACTGGGCATAATGTTTTGTGTTGGAATGTTATGGCTGATCAGAGTAAATATTATGAATAAAACAAGCCTTTTCATAAGCCATCATTATATAATATATTTAGATGTAAATTTTTTGATTTGTGATATACCAACTTACAAAAAAAAAAAAAAAAAGTATGATCTTACCCATATACACACTTTCAGTTGTGTTGCCCTTCCTGAGCACTAGCTTAAGCTGTAAAGAATCATAAAAGTTACTCAGGAAACAGGTTTAATAAAGTCAGGGAAGTGAGTACATACATAGACAAACAAATCTGTAAGCAGGTTGACATTATGCTCATCGTCAGTCTCAGGCTTCATTCTATTTAAAAAAAAAAAAAGTTCAAAGCATGCCCTTAGGCTATCAATCTTGTTTATGTTGGCTTTGAGCTTTTTCATTTGGGGCGTTGGAAAGATATTTATGTGGGCAGGCTGAAAACAGACTTACAGGTGAAAGACTGTCCTGAGGTCAGGAGAAATAACAACAATTCCAGCCTGTGCAGTTATCAATCGCATAAAAAACACACATTTGAAATATGTACAGTGGGGCAAAAAGTATTTAGTCAGCCACCAATTGTGCAAGTTCTCCCACTTAAAAAGATGAGAGAGGCCTGTAATTTTCATCAT
>JAQMYJ010000015.1:13793178-13804890 GCA_030014305.1 Clarias laeviceps
GCCACAAACAGGAAGTTAATATCATCAACCATTCCCATTTTATTAAGGTGTATCCATATAAATGGCCCACCCTGTATTTATCATACTGTGCAGAAGTCTTGAGCTTCCATTTTCAGTTCAGTCCCTGTAACTGACCAGGTTCAGAGAAATGTTTTTTGTGTGTAAAGCCACACCGTGACCCAGGAATCATTCAAGCATTAAAAATCGTCTAACTTGAGACGTGCAGATGACGACAGATGATCAGGCCAATGTTCAAAATTGAAAAGGTCAAATTGCAGACTATAGCAGTAAAACATTTGTTCCCATTTCTTTAGTTTGTATAATTAAATTGAATTAAATTTAAATGAAGAAATCAAGGGTAAAGCTAGGGTGGTGTAGTGTTTAGCTCTGTCGCCTTGCACCTCAAGGGTCTGGGTTCGATTCCCATCTCTGTGTACATGCAGTTTGTATGTCCTCCCTGTGCTTGGTGGGTTTCCTCCGGGTACTCCGGTTTCCTCCCACAGTTCAAAGAACTGCAGATTAGGCTAATTGGCGTTCCCAAATTGGCCCTAGTGTGTGAATGTGTGGGTATTTATGTGCACTCGATCGATTGGCACCTTGTCCAGGGTGTACCCTGCCTCATGCCCTAAGCCTCCTGGTATAGGCTCCAAGCCCCCGCGACCCTAAATACAGGATAAAGCGGTATAGAAGATGAGTGAGTGAGTGAAATAAAGGGAAGAGCAAGAGTACTGTATGTCTTTGTCCTACAGCTTTTGTAGCCTACTTGACTAGTATGTGCTTTATTCATAAAAAAAGCACATTGTGACTAGCTAATAGAAAAAAGTTAGACTGCGTATCTTTAGAAGTTGACATCTACATAAAGAGAATTTTCCTTCTACCCAAGGAAAATGAAACTCTGGATTTATGTTTTGACCATCTGTACTCCATAAGGTCACTGCTGTGTTTTCACTTGCATACCTACATCCTGTTCTGCCATCGCAGCAGGCTAGTAGAACCCCTTTCCTGCTTGTCTGGCTCCTGTTTTTATTATTTATTTATTTTTTATCCCAGCATAACACAGCCAGTCTCTCAGTTTCAGTTCCATTATAAGAGGCTGTCATATTCCGAACACTGTGTGTGACCCTTCATGTGATTTATCCCTGGGAAAAGGAAGATGTGTTGATGTTCAGACCTGCCCTAACTTTTATCTTGTTTGAATGAAGCCGAATGCTGGTACCGTGTTGCAAAATCGCAAACATAGCTGATCTGCATATTCATGTCGACAGTTTGAGCCCTTTTATACTTAGTTCTGTCACATATCTTGTATTTGGGTTGTATCAATTGCTTCCTGAGTAAATATGTGTAGTTTGAAGATAAATGTACTGAATCTCCAAGTTGCCAGTCTGTGTCTTGCATGTTTTTGGAGAGCTTGCATTTAAATTTGTATAATATTGATAAGATCCTGCTTACATTTGATTATTTAAAGGTTCCTGGTTATCAGAATTATAGGTGGAGGAGATTATCCATAAATATATAAAATATAAATGACCCAACACACCACTGCGCTCACACCAGCAAATGAATATGGTGGTGCAGAGGGTAGTGTTGCTGCCTTACAGCCCCTGAATGTCTTTGAACTTGGGTCATGGTCTGTGCACAGTTGCACATCTCCTCCCCGTGTCCATGTGGGTTTCCTTTGGAAGTTCCAGTTTCCCTTCAACTCCCTAAAGCATGCATATAGGTGGATCCCCCCCTAGGTGTGAACAGGTGTTTGGACGTGTATGCATCACACCCAGAGTTCCAGGAATTGGCTGAAATTAACCGAATGATACTGCACAGTTAAGCTGTTGCTCAGATATGCACTTTGAAGAAATCCCATGTCTAGTTTTTAAAGCAGGTTCCATAAGCCTGCTCATTGAAGACAAGCTAATGAGAGCTTGACAGATTCGGTGGACAGAACTGGAATGTTTGGTTTCGATGCCGGTGGCATACAGAAAAGTGAAACTGAATAATACTAGCTATAAGTGATTAGACCCAAAGTAAACTATAATCTATATGCGCTCAGTTATGGAGGATTTTTTTTTACTTTATATCTAATGGGGAATGTTATGAACTTTTTGCTCAAGCTTTATGATGGTTAAGTAACTATGTTCTAAGGCAAAATTAATGTTCCTACAATGTTCCCAAAACATGGAATTTAATAACGGTGTATATACGAGGCGCGTTCAAGTCAAACCGTGACATGGGATGAAATTTATCATGAATAAAGGCATAAAACTGCTTTTTCTTAACACAGTACAGTGATCAGACTACTAGCTGCAGTAAAACATTTGAATGGTGCACACTTTTTAAAGAAGGCCGTATGCTCTCGAATAATGATCCGGGCCGAGGTGACTCAGACCACTTCAGCAAGTGGAACACCTGATACATGAAAATCGACAGATAATTTGACGCCAACTTGCAAAAGAGACGCACCTGTCTGTGGGACATGTATATGCAATCATTCAACAGCACCACTTGCACATATCAGATACTAAGCTGGAAGTCATTACCACATCCCTCATAGAGTCCTGGCCTTGTTCCGAGCCATGTCTACATGTTTGGGCCATTAAAGGAGTTCCTGGGAGGTCAGAGTTTCGGACGTGAAGCAGGGAAGAGTGTTGGGGGACGTTACTTTTTAAAGTAACTAATTACATTACAAAATTACTGTCTTTAAAAAGTAATTAGTTACATTACTGCGTTACTTTCTGATAAAAGTAACTAGTTTGAGTACTTTTCCATTGCAGAAAATGAAAACTCCTTTGTGATTCCTCATGCATGTTGTTTTAGTCAAGACCTTTATAATTATTCTACCATCATCAATCAGCGAAGTTTGGCCCATAATCTGTTAACTACTAATACCCCTATCTCACCTACTGTACGTGGTTTCGCGCGGTGGCCGTAAGAACGGTTTATCGTGATTCACCGTGAGTTTTGGCGCTGTGATTACATTTCGATCTCTCCGCGGGTCGGTCCGCATATAGTCAAACCGCATAGGTGAGATAGGGGTATAACAGCAGGAATAACAAAGGGGGGCAGGTTATCGGGGGTGGGGCTTGTAGGACGACTTTCACACACACACACACACACACACACACTAACAGATTGGGAGTGACTGCTGTCTGGCTCACGGATTACATCAATTGTTTGAATAACAGATTACATTGCTTAAATGGCGGATCTAACGCATTAGATTACTCGTTAGATCAAAAAAGTAATCCAAGTACATTTTGTAACGTGTTACACCTAACACTGGCAGGCAGTCTAATCATGTCTCCAGAAAAATTTCTACCTTGATTGTATCCAAGCACTAGTGAAACTCTAGGATGTTATTCTACCATCATCAGTAGTGCAGCATTTATTATATGGGGAAATAAATATTTACTCTTTTATCGAAAGTCCCGGTTTGACTTGAACAGCCCTCGTATGATACCTATAATAAAGGTGTTTCTGTGTGATGGACAGAATGTAAAATCACTTTATGGTGTCATCTTAACAAATATGACTAATTTTGTCACTTTTATTTCATCTTGTTACGCTCCTTTAAAAATCACCTAATCACGATTACAGTATGATTGTTGAAGTTCCTCCAAGACTCAACGCCTGCAGTCATTTGAAATATGAGTCGTTTTAACCCAAACTTTTTTAACGATTTAACCCAAACTCTCTTTTTCTCTTGAATTCTTTTTCTCTTGAATTCTTTTTCTCAGGCTGCAGTAAACGGCGACATGCCCACAGTGGAGGGTTTGTCAGAGAATGACAGCGGACTGGAGAACGAGAACAGCCCCTTAACCGGGGCAGAACCACCTTCACCGTTTAGCCCCAAACAGAACGGGGGCGCAGCATCACCTGCAGGTAAATATGCACAGATACCAAATACCTTGTAATAACATTGCATAGCACATTGAAATGCACATTGCATAGCGCAGATACACACTAATACCTCTGACAATACTTGGATTCTGTCCAACAGGGAAAACTATGACGTGCAAATATGACTTTGTATTTTTAAAACGATTTATTCCTCCCCGCCTCTCCTTTCTCTCTCTCTCTCTCTCTCTCTCTCTCTCTCTAAGATGAGAGTGTGAACAGCCTGAGGAGGAAAAGATCTCGGCAGCGTTCAGAAACAGATTACGAGAGTGCCTGGGACTCATGCAGTGAGGTCTGTGCTCACTACAACATTCTGAGATTTCAGAATCATAGATGTTCACTAGGATGCTTTGGATTTATGTTTGTCATTAATACATTAAGCAGGAGACACTTATTATGTCCATTTACAATAGAAATGTTGTAAATTTACTTGTGTTCATCGGTATATTTATACTGAGATTTAAAAGAAAGATATAAAAAGAAAGATTTTTTCTTTTTTTATGTTTAAGTAACATTCTGGGTGTCAAAGAAATTGGTCTGAAATCTGATAGCAGAAGGAATTTAGAACATTTGCTAGGAAAACAAACATTACTTCTTATGCAATAAACTGTATAGCTTAGGTTGCTTTCCCCCAAGCCTGTCTGTGTGTGTATGTGCATGTTCGAGACACTCCGCCAGATAGGTAGCCAAACAGGTTCCCACTGCAATTCGGTCATGGGTAGGAAATTTTTTCTCGAAAAAAAAGAAGTCAGTTAATCAGATAAGTCAGCACTGAGAAATTACATGTGTGTGCATGTAAGTGTTCTACTAAAAAAAAAAAAAAAAAACTATATAGTAGCAGTAAATCTTTTTTGTCATTGCAGGAAAAGTCTGATCTGGGTTCAGGCTGTGATTCCGGGCTTAGACAGAGGCCTCGTCCCAGGACCATCTTCCAGGCTGGACTAGCAGCTCAGGCAAAACCCCGTAACAGAGAGAGGGGTCGCAGCAAGCAGGAGCCCGGCGCTTTGGTAATGTCAGCACACACAAATGCAAATCCCTGCATATTTAATGGATGGTTTGGGTTTTGTCATGTCTGTGTTAAATCTAAATTGAGGTTCATATAAATACATTATGGTAGGTCTTGGTTGTTATAAATTTTCCTGCTCTCCAGACACCATGGAGTTTGTAATCAAGACTAAATTCCACAACCCTCATTCTGTGCAAAAATGCATTCCAAAATTCTGCTGAGACTCTTTCTTTCTGGTTAGCCATAGAGCTAGTTCTAGTTAGCCATTGGGGTAGTTCCAGGGAAAGAAGACATAAATTTGTACTAAATACACCACAACTTTGAAAGATACCAACGAGATTTAGCTTAGTGGGACTGCAGAAGCTCCAAATGAGTTAAAACAGTTGTGGAATTTTGGCTTCATTTATATACATACATTTTATTTGCATTCCAAGGAGCAAACTTCATAGTCAATGTGCAGAGCATGAAAAGTTATAACGACTAAGACATGTGGTAATACACTGATAGGCATCTCAATTAAAAAATTTTATAAGACAGACTTGCAAAACCCCAACCTATCCCTTTAAAGACATCATCATCATCATATGATTTTACACACGTTGTGCAGTGCAGTGCAACAAGCAGCAGCTCAGTACATATAGCTGGTTCTATAACTGTACGAAACTAAAGGCAAAGCAAAACACAAGTGCTAGACAGTATAATAAGGATAATACACAAACGTCTATGAATATCAACACAGATAACACTAATTACACTAGATTGTGAGTGATTGCTTGTGACCATCATTCATAAAATGCATGTGCAACATTGCAATATACTGTATATACATACAAGTAAACATAACATCTTGATGCATCTAGATATGTTCATCACAATTTTTACAGAAATGATTTATTTATTGATAAGCAGTCAACAAAGTATTGATCCCTATATGATAAAAAAAAAAGCTAATATTTACAATAAGAAATTTCTTTTTTTTTTTTTTTTTGGTTAGCACTGTCACCTTGCACCTACAGGGTCCGGGTTTGATTCCCGGCCAGGCTCAATTTCCGTCTCTGAGTTTGCATGTTCTCCCCGTACTTAGTGGGATTCCTCCGGGTACTTCGGTTTCCTCCCACAGTCCAAAGACCCGCAGATTAGGCTAACTGGCATTCCCAAGTTGCCCATAGTGTGTGATTGAGTTTGTGTATGTGCGTGTGCCCTGCGATGGAATGGTACCCTGTCCAGGGTGTGCTCTAAGTCTCCTGGGATAGGCTCCACGCTCCCCGCGACCCTGAATACAGGATAAAGAGGTATAGACGATGAGTGAGTGAGTGAGTAATTAATAGGCAACTTGCTGGCAACATATTCACTGGTTAGTTTACAAGTTTGAAACTTTGCTTATACTACAGCATTGTATATTGAATTCTCGAGCCTGATTGTAGTAGACAGTAGTTCTTGTACTTGTTCTTATTGCTTATATGGTGGCAACACATTCATGGGCACAATTTTGTCAGATGAAATAAATGTCTTTGGGCAGCTTTGTTAAAGTTAATCAATGCCAGCGTGAATTACAATTTTACACACAGAGTTTGCCTGATTAGACACATGTTCTGAAAATCACCCGGAATGAATAAACATGCATACGTTTTCTATCAGAAGCAAAACTAAAATAAAGCGAAACCATTCTCAGCTCATTGCAAAGTAACTGCATGTGCACTCCGCTTTAGTCTGCTTGTCAGCTTTGCTCAAGCATTCCTCATCAGATCTGTCACAGGGTTATGAGCCCGTCCTTTCTCTGTTAGCTCTCATACAGTCGATCTGTTTCCATGTCAGCTTTCAAGCATCTCCTTTCTAGATGACATTCGAGAGAGGTTTAATACAACTGCCTTTGCGTTGTTCTCTCTTTTTTTTAACTTGTGTTCAAACAACTGTTTCTTAAAAAGCAACAATAGCAATTTAAAAGCATATATTACCCAGCCATGCGAGTTGGCACCGGCTGAGGCACTATTATGACAAACCACAATTAGCAGAGCTCCAACCATCTCAAGTTCTTAGGAAAGGCAAATGAATAGACATCTCCTTCAATGCCTTTTCATTGAGGCTTTGTGGTCCAGCTCGTGATGCTGTTGATGCTGAAGCACAGCCCGTGCTGTTTTGTGAATCATGCTCAATCACGCAAAGTATAAGCAGTGTGCATGTGCTCTGATTTGGAGCAATTCATTCCTATGTGTAGAGAAATATCGTTGAAGAAGCAAATAAATGAATATCAGATTTTCAGCTGTAGAATTTTCTCGTTGCATTTTATTTGTTGTTGTTGTTTCTTATGTATGGGAAACTATGTATAAGACATATACATTTATTAATTATACTTGATAAAGTTTTTTATTTTTTTCCAGAATGCATGATTTAACTAGGAATCCCTTCCTTTCTGTATATACTGTATATTCTAGTAACTGCTTTGCACTAGACAATTTGTACAAAAAGTAAAATATGGTTCACGCAGGTTAATTATGCAAGCCTTCCAGTGCTACTGCTTGTTTATTGCAATATGAAACCTAACCTTTGTTTGACTCTGAGGCTGGAATTATACTCTAAATATCTCATGACTCTCACTTAGACGATGAAGAAAAACCCTGAAAATCATTGTTCAGGTTCCCAGCGAAGTTCTTTGTCCGCCTCTTAAGTAGGCTTCCTGATTTTTTTAAGACGCTCCATTTCTTAAGCTGAATTTCCATTTCATCAGGCCCACATTTATAGGTTTTTATAGGTTTTTACCTCTGGTCCGTCAGCTTTCATGCCGTGTTTTTCATGCTTTGAAAATTTTTCCCACATGCGGGTTCTCCTTTTTTTTCCTTCCGCTGCAGACCTTTTAGTATTGACCCTCATTGGATTAATATCTTAGGAACAGGAATCAATAACAGGAAGTAATTGTAACGGAATTATGCAAACTGTGTGTGGGTGTGTTGTGTTTGTGTGTGTGTGGGGCGGGGGGGGGGACGGTGTTCTAAATAGATTCCAATAAGTCTGTTCTTCGGAATGATTACAAAATGAAAGTCTAAAGATTGACATTAAATATTAATAGAACACAGATTTAAAATGAAACATATTATATTCTAAGATTTATACAAATTTCCAAAGACTGTTAGTAAGTAAGTATGGCTAATTACTATTTTCTATCTATTTTTTGTTTTTTTCAAACCTACAGTACTGTGCAAAAGTCTCTAGAGCAAAGAGTCCTTCAAACAAACATAAATAAACATGAATAAAACAATTAAGGACAGTAAACAGTAATTAATGAAACAAAGTCTGTATTTGGTGTGACAACGAGGACACTTCAGTCTCAGGTACAGTCTGTGCAGTTTTACATTTCTATTTCATTTCATTTTGCACACTTTTGCAGATTGCACTTTAATGGCCATTGTATCTTGCATACAATCATGCATATTTGCACACTCCCCAGTCATTTCTCTTTAAATTCTATCTTCTATCTATTCTATTTCCACAACAGTTTCCATATTTGTACAACCATATTGTCTATATATTTTTATATTTTATATTTTGTTCTATTTTTTTTCTACAACTAAGTTTTTCTATATTTGATTATTATTCTATTCCATAATTAATTTCTTATTGATTAGGGTTGCGAGCGGTCGTATAAGCATTTCACTGCATATCGTACTGTGTATGACTGTGTATGTGACAAATAAAATTAGAATTTGAAGTTTTTTACTGAGCATCCTGCAAAACCAGCCACAGTTCTTCTGAGGACTTTGACTGCTTCTTTTTTCCATGCAAAACCCAGTAGCTTCCAGTTTGTTTTTTTCCTTTAAAAAGTGGGTGCTTATATAATATGCTACTTTCTTTTCACGTAATGTTCAATTTTGTGTTGAAATACTGATGTTTAAACATCAGGAATGTCTTTGTACTAACTAAATAATAATGTATAATGAAGATTGTACTACACAAGACTTTTGCGCAGTATTTTATATGGCACCAGATAGACTGTATGTTTGCTTGTCCTTATTGTTGTAGTAGCCATCCCAACCAGTAGCCTTTCACAAAAAAGAAAGTAAGGATCAGGTTATTGTGTCCTATTCCCTGAACAAGAATATGTTCTCCAAACTAACAAACTTGTACCTTTGTGTGTGTAGGTTCCTAGTTTCCCTGAAGGCCCCCAGCTAGAGCTGATGGAGCAGGACTCTAAAGACTCGGCTCAAAGCAGCACTACATCCACCTCCACTACCGACACGACCAGCCAGCCTGAATACAATGTACACACTTCCACATCCACACCCACACACCAGCTCAGTGCGGCCATGTACAGTGCATGTCCTCCTGTCTTGTCTTGTCCCCCTTTTTTTACTTTTACATTCGACTATGTTTGTCCACCTGTCCTTTAACAGTAACAAGAGTCTCTTTTACAGAAGAGCCCTTCTTTTCAACTGCAGACAGACATCTTTGTGTCATTGACAAGCCTGAGGGTTAAACTTTACAAAGCCCTTCAGATACATCTTTATAGAGCTCAATGGCAACTTCGTCAAAGAGACCGTTAGTTTTTGAATTCTGCCATTGTGAGTCAGAGATTTTAACAGAGTCTCTATTGACTGTAACTGTATGTGTCGAAAAGCTCTAGGAAACAAACAAGGAATAAAAGTGCACAGTAACTAAACTGATAATGAATGTCATGCTCAGACAAGTCCTGTAGATGCGGTCTTCATATCTGTAATGATAAACAGGATGACCATGCTAAACTGGATGTTCTTTCATGCTTTTGTAGGAGAATGCAACATTTAGCTTTTTCAGTATAGAATATTGTTTGTTAAATCGGCTGTAGCCTGATGATATTCTATTATTTAATGATCATCGTATGTTATTTTATTATATTATATTATAGTGTCATTCAATATTTATAAAAGGTAATTTATGTCACCTTTGAATGTTGTCCATGTTCTTATTTAATCATCTGTCCCCTGTAGGACAATAAGGGCTTTGGAATTGGGGAGCTGGTATGGGGCAAAATTAAGGGATTCTCATGGTGGCCTGGCATGGTGGTGACCTGGAGAGCCACAGGGAAGAGACAGGCATCACATGGCATGCGCTGGCTTCAGTGGTTTGGTGATGGCAAGTTCTCTGAGGTGAGTCTGACATGGGAGATATTACAACAAAGCTGAACAACTCCACAGTAACAAAGAAATGTAATTATGTGGTGAATAAAGTGCGAGGTCTGTGTGTGGTTGGCTTGCAGGTGTCTGCAGACAAACTGGATTCCATCACAGCTTTCTCCAAATTCTTCAATCAGTCCTCATATACAAAGCTGGCTTCCTACCGCAGAGCCATATTCCAGGCCCTGGAGGTAAGACGTTTTATTGGATAAATGCTGACGTTGATGATCATGGCACATAAGATTTCAGTAATGTAGTTTTAATGGAAACTTGATGGACCCGTGCACATGCTGCGTTAAATGTAAGGAAGGTAGCAGACACATTGCAACATCTGCATTCTGTTTGTCCAGCTGAGTATAGACCAGCGACTGTGTATATTTAAAAGAGTGAAAGATAAGAGTCTAGGTAAACATTTATCTGAAAGCTTTGTGGAATTCCCCCGAAAGCTCCCCTAATTGCCTTCCTTTAGTGAATAAGGTGTACAACTAAAACGACACAAAGGTCTGCAAGTCCAGGCACGCTCGAGAACCGGAGCCCTACATGTCTGCACTTCTTGCCGTGTTCTTCCTGCAGATTTCCCACCTTTCGTGTCATGTACTATGGATAATTGTTCTCCATTTCATCATCTGTGTTTGATTAAGTTTGCTTAATGCTATACTTTTAAAAAGCAATCCCACATCCTTAAACACATTTTATTCAACCTTTTATGCATTAATCTAGTGTCTTTGAGTGACACAGCCTATCCGCTTTATTAAGGTAAATAGAAAATAGGTTGGTGCAAACTTTATTTTTTATGCTAATCATGTCAATTATTAAGCAAAAGCAGTAGGTGATACTGAGTAATTGATTAAATTAAGTTGAGACTTCTAGGTAAAGTAAGAGAAACTTACTGTCAAGAAAATGCAAATCAAAAAAATATTCCATGAATAGAAACATGGCCCAACTTTTATTTGCTGCCAGTGCAGCTTTTTTCTATAATGCATTACAGAACACTATGTATTCATAATATCCTCTAGACTATGATAATACTATAAACTGTATAATAATAATGTATAATTTATAATACTATAATAAACTAATTAGCTAGGTTAAGAAATCGCAATTTAGGAATTTGCAATTTGTTGCATAAAACAATGTTAGCTCTTTATGTTAAATACCAGATAATGTGTTATGTTCTGGGGGCCATTTTGTTGGCCTGGTTTGGCTTTATTTGTCCTTTTAGAGGTACTTCAAGGGGAGTTAGGGCTTTCTTTATAAAACAAGGATTAAGTGTTTACTGAATGGTTGGATGAGTATCAATGCATCATATGCTGTGGATGTGATACGCATAGCATATGTCTTCCCAGTCACCAGATCTGAAACCCACACACAGAAATGTTAGAAAAGCAGAGAAAAGTTTGAATGTTGTCGACCGGCTAACTGTCTGCGGTCACTTTAGCTAACTAGCTAACTGGAATTAGTGAACTTGACATTCAGAATGTTGTAGTTTAACTTATCATAAGAAATGTAGAAGTTAATGTGGGTCGGTATGTAGGGTATGGATGGCATAGTTCAATTAAATGCAAATTTTTTTTTTTTTTTTTTTTTTTTTTTAATATTTAAACTTTATTTTTTCCCCCCAATTTTTGCCCGATTTTCTCCCCTAATTTTGTCGTGTCCAATTCCTCCCAGTCA
>JAQMYJ010000015.1:13806462-13823610 GCA_030014305.1 Clarias laeviceps
TGTCAACTGTGGGACCTTATATAGACAGGTGTGTGCCTTTCCAAATCATGTCCAATCAACTGAATTTACCACAGGTGAACTCCAATTAAGCTGCAGAAGCATCTCAAGGATGATCAGAGGAAACAGGATGCGCCTGAGCTCCATTTTGCAAAGGCTGTGAATACTTATGTACATGTGCTTTCTCAATTTTTTTTTTTTATTAATTTGCAAAAATCTCAAGTAAACTTTTTTCATGTTGTCATTAAATTTAATAAATTTTAGAATAAGGCTGTGACATAACAAAATGTGGAAAAAGTCATGCGCTGGGAATACTTTCCGGATGCACTGTACATCACCAACAGAGAACTGAGAACTGCTTAGTTTCTTCGTTTATGCCGCAGCTATGCTGATCATGATCAGTGAGAAACAGGAAACTCAAACAAGGGGGACATTTTTTGTTTATATAGTGCTCTTAAAACACATAACTCATAGCTGAAATATGAGATTTTTGCACTTTCAAAGACTATAAGCTTTCTCTGTGTTTGTGATTTACCTCACATGGTTTTGTGTTTGTTTAGTGTACTTACTACACATGATTCAGAGCAGAAACATGAGATAATACTCACTCGAATACTTGTCAAGACATTTTCCTACGTGCTATTTGACAGAGTGCTTACATTCCGATTGGGAAGAGAAATTACATTTTCATCATCGACTGCATATTTTCAAAACAACAACAAAAACTTTTTTATTTATTGTCACCTTACTAATGGAGATAAAATGAGTTGCCTGGATACATCTAAACGTTAGAAGAGTATGTAATTTCAGAGCTCTATTCAGCCTCTCTGGCAGTTTTGCTTAACCATAAACTGAATAAATGAGGAAAAATCAAACCTTTAAGTGTATTGTAATGTAATTTTTAAATGTTACCAAAAACATATTTGAACTGAATTCATATAACCACGTGAAAAGCATGTTCCCATTTCTTTCTTTTTTTGTGTGTGTTATTTGTCCAAGTGTCATACAGAGGTCAAATTCCCCCTAGTTATCCATCAACATATTTGTCATGGTGGCGCTGAGAGTACCATTGCCGGTTCTGCAGGGTCCCTGTTTGATCCCGAGCTCAGGTTACCGTGTGTGCCGAGTCTTACACGTTCTCCTTCTATGTGCCTGGATTCATCCCTCTAAATGTGAATGTATGTGTTGACTGACTGTCATTTCATTCAGCATGTATCCCAGTCTTTGCATGTATCTACAGTATCTTTGGTCTTCCGGTATTCAGGTAGGTTCCTGATCCGTGACTCTGACCAGGACTTCTGGTAGGTTACGGAACCGATCAGGCAATAGCTATAAAACTACACATCTGGAATTTCCATGTGAAATAATTAACACAAAACAGTCTGAAATGTTAAATGCCTGTTAGATCTGCCAGGGTCTAGTATACCAGGAAGATGGGTTCTGTCAGTAAACCACAAACGGAAGCCCCCATAGGTCACTGGGTTCTATAGTCATACAAGAAATAGAAACAGAAATAGAGCTTTTTGTCAATAGACAAAGGGTGATTTAGGTATAAATACAAAGAATATAATCCTCACTCATATTTAGTTTGAAAGTACTTTGATCATGTGGGACTCCAAAGGCCCTGCAAACCATTTTAAGAAATAACATCATTAACTGCATGTAAGCTGAGTTGTGGTTGGAACTTTCAGCAGGAAAGTGACCCTAAAATGAATTCAAGTCTACACAAAAATGGTCAATGACCTGAGAATCGAGCCTTTGCCACGGTCATCCTCGTTCACTGACCTAAACACAAGTGGAGTGAGCTGAAGTGGAAAGAGGACCTGGAGAGATGACTGTAATGTAATGTAATGAGGAATGATCATAGATTTCTTACGCTTAACATTATAGGAGACAATTGTGTCCAAGGATTTCAGCAAATGAGCGGTAAATACAGAGATTCAAAAAACTGTGACATGTTATTTATTCATTCATATTTACTATTTTATTACAGTTGTGGTGCTTCCAGAGCAGGAAACATTGGGTTCAAGGCTGATGAAATGACACCAGATGGGATATATCCACACACCCATACATACACATATAGCAAGTGAATAAAAAAAAAAATCTATTTACTTTCTCAGCTCTTTTTAGCCCTTTACATTCCCAGTCCCTCTCGCTCCTTCTTACACTCCTCTACTCTTTACTCAGCTCTTCACATCACTTATCATGCATTACATAACCTACTGCTTTCTCTCCTTGTCTGGAAGTGGACACAGCACCATTTAATTGGTGGGCCATGAAAATGATGTAACTTACCATGCTGAATGTCCTGCTTCATGTCTACAAGCCGTGCTAGCTGGAAATTTGCCATCTCTCCCTGTAATTGTGCTCTTTATACAGTATCACCATTAGAAGAGTAACGGCCAGTGGGGTCACAAAATACACTCAAGTTTGAATAATATATAAAGGACACATGCTCTTCGAAAGCATGTCTGAAATCAAATAAAACATGTTGCCATGTGCTTCAGCGTGGCTTGATTATGGTAGTAATTGGAACAAGCAACAAACGGCAAAATAATTATCTAGCCAGACGCAAACCAGTGACCTAGAGCTGCACTTCACATGGAGAAATCACCCTAAGTTATTGGACACTAAAACACATTCAGCTGGTGAACCCTAAAATGATAACTCACAAATCGATGCAGCACCAACTGACACAGTTGACGGCAGCCAGTCAAGCAGAAATATTGCCAAATTGGCATCTGTTTGAAAATTCCTCATCACTTGACTCTCATCCTCTCCTGAAAATGGTACAGAAATAAATTCTCGATTTAAATGGAACCTTTTGTGATTTCTTTTCACTTTTCTTGCCTTCCGTTTTCGTGTACTCGAGTAACGCTGGAATGGTTTTAAACCAGCTATTCCCTCAACTGTGCCTTCGTTTATTTATTCCTTTTCCTTTGGGGATCATAACAGTAACAGACAGAGAAGACCAGTCCAGAAATCTGTATAACCAGCCCTGAATTCAGCTCCTCCTGGGAATCCCCAAGGATACTGTGAGATATGATCTCTCCAGTGAGGCCTGAATCTGCCTTTAGGTTTGGTTCTGTTGGTTACAACCCACAGCCATTGATCACAGTTGACAATAAAGACCAAGTAAACAGAGAGCTCTGCCCAAAGACCGAGTTCCTGCTTCATCACCACAGACCAGTATAGCGATTTTAATGATCTTGCAGCTGACCTGATCCATTCACTTATTTATTCATATTTAGTGAACCTTTTTTTCCATCACTTGTGTATACGTACCGTCCTTTGGTATTTGTAAACTCCTCCACCAGGGGCAGCATCTCTCCAGTCAGCTGCAGAAATCACCCCCCCTTTTTTCCTGGGAGACAGCCATGGCCCCTGGCTCGGAGGTGTTGATTGTCATCCCTTCCACTTCAAACTCGGTAACAAAATGCCTGAGTGCGTATCAGAGGGCCTCTTTGAACGATGGCAAGAGAGCAACATCTGAGAGAGCCCTGTTACCTCCAGCACTCCATGCTTGACTGTCCATAGAAACAACAAACGGGAGTGAAAATAAGACACACCCTTAAGTCCAATACCCACCTTAAATGTGTGTTGTTGTTTTTTGACTTAATGGCAAAGACACCTCTAACTGCGCTCACACAAAGACTGGATGGCACAAATGAACAAACTGTCCTTGTACTTGTACAGTATCTCAAAGCCAAAGTAAAGGGACAAAACCATGCTCTCTAGAACTCTAGGACTGACCTTTACTGGGAGACATTATTCAGAGAGACATTATTCTGAGTATAATCCTGCTCTAAGGGAAAACATTATTTGGTCCCAAAAAAAAAGGGGGGGACCACCATCCGAGTCACCAGTCTGCTGTAAATTTCGGTTGTCACTTGATCCAATTTGTTACACTTACAATGGGTTGAAAAAATGAGAGGTATTGTCAAAGTTTGCATAATAATTTCTATTCTGCTCTATTTCTATAATAGTAGTTTGCCTCTCAGGCTACGGGAAGCTGTTCAAATGTAAAAACGCACCCTTGACGTATACTGTATAAGATCTCTCATACAGTATACGTCATGCCCTGCCAGAGAAACTTCAGGAGTTTTTATGGGCCTGTTTGTGTATATGTGTGTGTGTGTGTATGGGAGTGTATGTGATTATTGAGTAACATAGTGGTTTGTCTTTCACAGCTGAGTGCTTTTTGTTCCCAGCAGGTTCGGAGAGTACAATGCTGCAGGCTAAACTTCTGGAGTCCAATCCACCGGAGCTCGCACCGTCTGCTAAGAGGGCCAGACTCAGCATGTGCAAAGCCAAATCAGCCAGTGAGGACATCTACAGTAGAGGTCAGTATGTGCCGTTTAGTAGGGATGACATATTATGGATAGATAAAAGCTCTGTATCTCTAATGAACATGAGCAGTTATTTTGAGCGGCTGTGTTTGTGTTTGTTCTGGTGATTTTGACCTACGAGGAATAATCTGGTGTAAAAAAAAATGAATTTTATGACTATGAATCTAACAGGAATTCGTTCTTTTCAGTTAGTTTTCTTAGCATATTTTATCTCATTCTTATTTTCCTTTTCAGAACAAATGGTTCATGAAGTCTTGAAGAATCACAGAAGTATAGAAGGTATGATTTTCGCCCAGCGTTTATACATATACATTTCTTTCTATACTACACCATATGATGATCCTGATTTTATTTCCTCCTGTGACCGCCACCTCCACTATTTCTCCAATACTTGTAGAGTTCTGCGTGTCTTGTGGCAAGACAAGAGCAGCAACCTTTCACCCCCTGTTTGAAGGAGGCCTTTGTCAAGCATGCAAGGTGAAAACTCCATCAGACTGATTTACTCACCATGTGTGAACATGTACAAGGCAATGCAAATAGTTTCAGCTCATTATAAAAAAAAAAAACTTTTATATCTCATTAAGGGACAGAACGGCATGTTAGGGTGTTCGACACGGTTATTTACGGTCGTTGTATTTGAATTGATTGGACTAGTTATACTAGTTAGAACTAGCCCTTGGATTTTTCTTTATCTTAATTATGATCCCTATAAATCTGACGGGTTGTCATCATTTGTCATCATACTTTAAGACTTGTTTCATTTTTTCTCTCTCTTTCTTTTTCTGTCCCCTGTGTGTGTATGTGTGTTAGGATGTATATTTAGAGATCTCCTATATGTATGATGACGATGGCTATCAGTCGTACTGCACCGTGTGCTGTGGAGGCCGAGAAGTGCTACTTTGTGGCAATGCCAACTGCTGCAGGTTCACCATCACACACCCACACACACTCCCATACAACCACCCACCCACACACACATGCACACACACAGACAGATTTGAATCTAAGATGAAAGCTCAGAACAGTAGTAGATGAGAGTTTAAACGTTTCTGTCAAATATCTATTCATTACCATAGAAGCTTACTGACGCAGGGTATTTTATACATTTACAGTAGGATAGAAATCTTTTTTTACATTTGAACCATTCAATCAAAAAAAAAAAAAAAAAACGGGAAAAGAAAAACGGGATGGATGCAGCAGGAAGGCATCTCTCGTAAAAACCTGTGCCAGAATACAATATCTGCAGATAAGAATGGAAGATAATGGAAGCAGTGGCAAGAACGACAATACCTGCAAAAGTCAGTGACATCCTGCATTTCAAATAAAGCATTTAAAAAAAAACTTCCACTGATATAATATTTAGTCTTTTTTATAGAAATTAAAGGCAAATGTGTGTTGTTAATTATTATGTATTTAACATATTAATTTAATAATCAATATTAGTTATTATTTTAATAAAATAAAATTAGCCATGACTCATATTACGGATGTTATTAGGTTTTTTTTTCCCCATTTTCGCAACTCTTGCATGACTTCTCGGTTTTCAAAACATACCTGTTAAAGGCAAGCACTGACACGACTTAGTTTCTGTCTAGCACGAGGACTTGCAGAGTAGTAAAACAAATAGAATAGAATATCCGAAGCACAGCAATAGAACAATTTAGAACAATAATCATAAGCACTAGGCTTTGAAGACATATTTGGATGGAGATATGAAAATCATACTTGGATGACACAGTAATCATTAATGTAGAGCCCTGCTATACACATGCCCATATCATACTCCATGCACCCTTCATTCTTATTTTTGTATATTCACTCATATAACATGTATCCCTTGTTTCCTTGTGTGTCCTGTTGTTTTATTTCTCGCCTTTCTTTCTCTGCCTCCTTCTCTCTCCTCAGGTGTTTCTGTGTGGATTGTTTGGACCTGCTGGTGGGTGCAGGAGCGTCAAACAGTGCACGGGATTTGGACCCGTGGCTGTGTTATATGTGTCAGCCATTGCAGCAGTATGGAGTGCTAAAGAGACGTCATGATTGGAGCCTTAAACTACAGGAGTTTTTTGTCAATGACAATGGACAGGAGTTTGTGAGTTCTGGGTTACTGCATAACATATAAAATAAAATGCAAAATATTCAGCCCAGTATTGTGTAGGTTCCCCTTGTGCTGCCTGGGTAGCTCTGGGTAGGGGGGTGCTGTGGTGTCTGGCACCAGGATATTGGCAGCGGATCCTTTGGGCGCTGTGGGTTGCGGGCTGGAGCCTCCATGGATCGGACTTGTTTATACGGTGCCTTCCATGGATGCTTGTTCGGATCGGCGTTTGAGGAATTTCGAGGCATGATCAACATGCTTGAACGCTTTGCCTGATAAGCCCCATACATGGCAGGCTGTGATGCGCTGAGCCTTCTGCAACCTTTCCTTCATAGCCAACATTAACGTTTTTAAGCAATTTGTGCTACATTGGCATTTCTGTGGAATTAGACCAGACAGGCTAGGCTTTGAGGCGGCACGGTGGTGGAATGGTTAGCACTGTCGCCTTGCACCTCCACGGCCCAGGTTCGATTCCAGTCTCTGTGTGCATGGAGTTTGCATGTTCTCCCCGTGCTTGGCGGGTTTCCTCCCGCAGTCCAAAGACATGCAGATTAGGCTAATTGGTGTTCTCAAATTGCCTGTAGTGTCTGAGTGAATGGATGTGTGTGTGCCCTGTGATGGATTGGCACTCTGTCCAGGGTGTACCCCCGCCTTGTGCCCTAAGTCTCCTGGGATAGGCTACAGGCCCCCCACGACCCTGAATACAGGATAAAGTGGTATAGAAGAAGAGTGAGTGAGGCTAGCCTTTGGTCCCCACAGGAACAGATGAGCCTTTGGTGTGCGTGGTCCAGTCACCGGTTTATTGGTATATAATTGATTGTCAGTGTTACCCAATTCACCTGGCAGTGGTGTTTGTGTTGGCAAATCGGTGGTCATGTTTATGTACCCTGACAGAATTTATGAAATTTTTTTTTTTTATATCACAGCTCATGCAGAAAATTTTTATTTTATTTAGGGATATGAAAAACGCCATTTATTATCACAGCATGATGTGAGATCTTTGTCAAAGAGCTATGAAACTCATTTATACACAGACCCTAATTACAATAAAAAAAGTCACAGATGTGGAACCCTACCCTTAATAGCCATTTAGTCATGTTTCTATCAGACCAAACATTCAAGGGTATGTAAATGTTTGATCAGGGCTGATTGCACTTTTTCAAGTGAAACTCTCATATATTCTACATTCATTACATGTAAAGTGAAATATTTCAAGCATTTATTTGTTTGTCAACTTCAATGATTACAGCTTACAGCTCATGAAAATAACAAAATCCAGGATCTCAGAAAATGTAAATATCAATATAAAATCAATCAAAAAAGGATTTTTCAACATCTGCAAATATTGTGTTGATTTATGCACATAATACTTAGGGCTCCTACTAATTATTGCATTTATGCGGCATGGCACTGCGGCTGAGGCATTATTGAAGACCAGGTTGCTTTGATAGCAGCCTTCAGCTCATCATCAGGTGTTTCTTATCTTCGTCTTGATTCTCTATGGGTTCAGGTCAGGTGAGTTGACTGGCCAATCAAAAACAGTAATATTATGGTCATCAAACCAGTAAGTCATGATGGAAAAGAAAATCATCATTCCCATAAAGCTCGTCAGCTCATGAAGTGCTCTAAAATTTCCTAGCTGCTTTGACTTTGGACTTGATAAAAGACAGTGAATGAAGACCAGCAGATGACATGGTACCTCCAATCATCAATGACTATGGAAACTACGCACTGGACTTCAAGCAACTTGGATTCTGTTCCTCCAGACTCTGACCTTGATTTCCAAATGAAATGCAAAATATTTTTAATCTGAAAAGAGGACTTTGGACCACTGAGCAATGGTCCACTTATTGTTCTTCATAGCCCAAGTAAGATGCTTATGACCTTAGTCTCTGGTTCAGGAATGATGATACTAGAAATGCAACAGTTGTAGCTCACTTTCTGAAGATGTTTTTGTATGTTGGCTCTTGATGCACTGACTCCAGCCTCTGTGAAGACTGCAGTTAACACTGATGCTTGTACCCCTTTCCCTACCACACTTTTTCGCTTCCAGTCAACTTCCTATGAATATGCTTCAAATGAAAGATCCCAATATACCCGTTTTTTTTTTTTTGCATGAGCTGTAAGCCACGATCATTACAATAAATTATTTTAAGTATAATGATTGTATAATGAATCTAGAATATACAAGGTTTCACTTTTTGAATTAAATTACGAAAAAGAATTCCACAATAGTCTAAGTGAAATGAAGAAATGCACTATATATGTAGTACTTTGAATTTATTAAAGTTGTGAAGAATGTACTGTTCTGCTTGTTTAATGTTAACTTTGACTAATCATTCTTCTGTCATTTTGTCCTTGAAGGAAAGCCCCAAAATCTTCCCAGCAGTTCCAGCAGAGCAAAGGCGTCCAATTAGAGTTCTGTCACTGTTTGATGGCATCGCCACAGGTACGTTTGTCTGCACGTGTTATGTTTTAACTTGCATTACAGTAATCTTTCAATTTGTCTTAACATGATGTCTAGCAACTGCACCTGAAGAAAGTACAATTACAGCAGATAAGAACTTTGATACAGTTCTCTTTATTGACAGATTTACACACACTTATATTGTAAGATCTTGTATAATAAATACCGGCAGTGGAAGACCTTATTTTTGTGAAAGAATTTTTCATTCTTATAGTTCTAAATTTGTATAATCATCCTTTGAGAGATATTTGTATTTATTATTATATTTTTATTGCAAGGGGAAAAAATGGTGTTTTGTGTTAGCAAGCGGGGGGGGGGTGTTATTGGGGGGATGTAGTTTCAGGTGTGAAATTATAAACCTCCTTTTTCAAAGGGGAAAATGTTTGCTGGGCTCTAGCAATCAAAGATGCTTTTGACTGCTTACATATAATTACAGCTTTGTTAAGACAGTCCCATGATTTGTGGATGATTATGGAGTCTTTCAAAAGAACTTTACTGTTTTGGGGGCGTGGGGTAGCTACATATGGTAGGTTAGGTGATAAATGCTGGGGTATTCCTTTAAGAACATGCTTTATTATTCAGATTATAGGTCACTTTCAGGAAATGTTGTAAATATATATCTGTTTCTTGGCCTGTCGCTTGTAGGTTACCTGGTCCTGAAGGATTTGGGCTTTAAGATTGATGCATATATTGCCTCAGAGGTGTGCGAAGACTCCATATCCGTGGGAGTCGTCCGACATGAAGGAAGAATCCAATATGTGAACGACGTTCGAAATATCACCCGGAAAAATGTAAGCAGAGAAGTCAACACGCCTTTGGCAATGTTTTCCTTCAGCTGTGTTGAGTTTCTGCCATTCTAAACCGTGTCCCACAGTCACCTCGAGATTAGAATGTTAACTGCAGTCATTCTCTATCTTTCTCTCACACACACACCTGGTATAAACCTGTTATTTGCTTTGTTGTGAGTTGCATGTTGCAACAGCTCTTGATAAGAGCAATCGGTCCACTGGAGAGGAGACTGGCTTTTGTAGGTCCTTCCCCTTTCTCTTGTCCACTGTCATTCACACACACACACACACACACACACACACACACTCCTCAAAAGCAGTGCACAAAGCAATCCTAAATCCCTCCTTTACACATTCACCCATTCACTTCACCATCCACCCTTTCATCCATTCACTGATCTCCATGCTCAGTCACCAGTTCACCCCATTGTCATTCGGCAGAGCCTGGATTGAGGTGGGAGGGGGAAAAGGGAAGAATGAAAAGGGCAGTAAAGAGAAGGGGAGGGCAGGAGCCTGGAGCTGGATGTGGGAAGCATGAAAAGAGGCTGAATAGAATCCAGCTGCATACACACTCTTTCACACACACACACACACACACACACACACACATAGACACACAGATGTGCCTGCGATATCAGAGAGTTCTCACAGACAGGTTGCTTTGGAGCTGTCTGTTTGTGTTTCTTAATTTCTGTGTTTGTGCACACACTCGAGATGTATCTGTGTTTTCCACACCTCAGTGACCTTTAATCACACAAAGTGTGATCACAATTTATGTGCATGTGTTCACTGACATGCAGGGATTTCCTGTTAGTCAGGGGCTTTGTGCTGCTTGTCAGTGCAAGACCTAATGTTTGAAAAAGACCTATGAATGATATACAGTAGCTTTTAGTACACAATGAGTTTGAATTGCATTTGTGGTTAGGCTTTGCTTTAAAAAAAAATTGCAACAATTGTTGAACTTCAGTGGTAAACAGTAATGAATGAAAATGTAATTTGTTACTGTACATTTTTCAGTATCTATACTGTATTTAAATAGTTTTATTTAGGGGACATTGCTCCGCTACAATTCAAAGTAATTTGTACTCCACTACATTATGAGAAATCTATCATTCTTTCTTTCATTACTTATGGGTGGAAAAAAAAGTTTAAAAATGCATGTCACGTGGCATGTAGTTCTACTTTAAGATATTATAGTTTATACTTTTACTAAAGAGGAAATATTAATGGAGGACTTCAACTTTTACTGGAGTATTATTTTACCTAGGGTGTCTCTACTTTTACTCAAACACAGAATTTGTGTACTTTTGCTTAATTAAACAGCATGTAAAATATATAAGAGAAACAAAGATTAATTGCTTTTCCTTTTAGAAAAATCAACTTTTATTTTTTAAATGCATTTTTTCAAAAATAAACATTATTCACAATACAAGGAATAGCTTAAAGTTGACTGAGATGAATTAAGTGCATTACAGTGCCATACATTCTTATTTTAATGCCTTTTCTCAGATGCAAAAACTAAAAAAAAAGGTATTTCAAATGACTTTAAGTATCAAAAAAACTAAATAAATAATTATACAAAAACACTAAGTTGTGCAACTAAACTTTCAGAACTATAAGTTCTCTTCTCTTGGCTCGCTGATATTTTTATCGCTCCCTTCCATTTCACAGCCCGCAACAGAACACTCACTCAAATCAATACACAGCAAACTGTTTGCCTCTCCTTCCGCTTTGTGGGTGACGTAAGCGCTTCTTCTTCGTCTGTGTTTAGTGGCGGCTCGCATCCGGAAGTCATGCGTCTGTGTTTAGTGGCGGCTCGCATCCTGTGTCACGCCAAACAAATAATTGTGCAAAAACATAACGCAAGCTTTTAAAATTCATTAAAAGAAGCTTCGAGGCGGAAGATTTTGCCTCGATCATTTTTTGTAATCGAATTACTCGAGGAATCGTTTCAGCCCTACTGTACTTCTTTCACTATGGGTAGAATTGCATCAGCATTATCTAAAATATTGAATCAAGAGAGGTGAAGGTGTAATTGGCTGATGAACACTGTTTTGTCCTCCACAGATTGCAGAGTGGGGACCGTTTGACTTGGTGATTGGTGGAAGCCCATGTAATGATCTGTCAATCGTCAATCCGGCCAGGAAGGGCCTTTATGGTAAGACGTCTGTCTGTCTGTCTGTCTGTCTGTCCGTCTATCTACACTGCCCAGCCAAATAAAAAGTCACATACTAATATTTCGTTGGACCGCCTTTTGCTTTGATTATGGCACATGGCACTGGCATGGCATCTTTTCGACAAGCTTATGCAATGTCACAACATTTAGCTCCATCCAGAGTTGCATTCATTTCTCTTCAAGATCTTGTATTGATAATGTAATACAACATCAGACCACCACGTAAAAGTCTTCTCCAGCACATCCAAAAGATTCTCAATCGGGTTAAGGTGTGGATTCTGTGGTGACCAATCCACGTGTGAAAGCGATGTCACTTGCTCCCTAAACCACTCTTTCACAATGATTCGTAGCAATGTCATCTTGGAATATGCCCCAAAAAAATCCATTTATGGAAATCCTGGTCATTCAGTATATTCATCTCTGAGTCATTCGTCTCATTCGCCTCTCTTCTTAAATTCAATTTCTTCTTACCCTCATGTGCCCATCAGTCTCATCAGTCTGGAACAAGGTAAATCTGGACTCATCAGACCACATGACCTTTTTTCCAATGGTCCGTCATTCATTCTTTATGCTCCCTAGAGAAGGATCTAGTAAGCAAGTCTTATCAGAGTCATTGTCCTTTTATCCACAGAAAATGGATAAACATGCACTAAACATGACATGCTAAAACAACAATAATAACAAAAAATTTTATTCCTAAACATCTTTCAGGCTTGTGCACATCACATAGAAACTTGTTCTTGACACATTGCGTGTGTCCTGTTTGCAGAAGGTACTGGACGTCTGTTCTTTGAGTTCTATCGGCTGCTGAGTGAAGCAAAGCCAAAGGAGGGAGAAGACCGGCCCTTCTTCTGGATGTTCGAGAACGTGGTTGCGATGGGCGTCAATGATAAACGGGACATTTCCCGCTTCCTTGAGGTTTGTGTTCCTCCCGAATGTTTCTCTCAAAATATTTTGCTTGTTCAAAGTCAAACGGATCTGCTGAGATTATAACGATTAAGCTAATGATTAATTTAACAATTGACACTGCAGTGCAGGTAGACTATAGTAAACTGGAGTGCTGGTACTATTTTATTATAACAGTGTAGCAGCACAGTGCCGGTCCCAAGCCCGGATAAAATGGGAGGGTTGCGTCAGGAAGGGCATCCGGCGTAAAACCTGTGCCAAGTTGTAGTGCGGACTGGGTATTCCGCTGTGGCGACCCCTTGTCGGGAGCAGCCGAAAGACTAACAACAACAGTGTAGTAATATATAGATTAAGTAGCTGTAATTTTAACCTATGCATTTATGTACTTAATATATTAACGGGTTTGTGCTTATTGTGCATATTTTTATAATCTAGTGTAATCCAGTGATGATTGACGCGATTGAAGTCTCAGCAGCGCACAGAGCAAGATATTTCTGGGGCAACCTGCCAGGAATGAATCGGTAATATACATTTGGAAATTGTTTCTTATTTCTTTAGTTTACCTGTAGTATTTGAATTACAATAGCTTCTAAAGGCTGCCTAAGAAGTTGTCATAATCTCACATATTCCATACTGGGATCCTGAAAAAAGGTCCTGTTGGATGATTTCTGTCTCATAGGGATGAAACAGCCTTAAAAGTAGCTTTATTTGATATAAATCTTCTTAATTAAATGCAGAGTGTGAGTTCAGTGAATTCATCCTAAAATGAAAATCAACATCCCATAATCCCCTGCATCCCCTATAATAATCCCCTGTTTATGATGAGTAATGACTCTACAACAGTGAGTTTCACTCATTTCTTCTACCTTCTACATATTTTAATTCTAGACCACCAGAGCAGATTTCATTTAGTACTAGTGAATGCCCAATATTTACACAACTCCCATTCCCTATTGATACTGAGAACCACTCAAAAATTTATTTCACCTCCTACTGAGGACGAGAATAAATCAGGGTGTTGTTATTGTAGGAGTGTCATCATGAGTCATTGTACTCTATTGTATTAAAGTCGAATATCATTCAAACTCGCCACAGAACACATGGGTTGTGACAAAGCAATATTCATTTTAGTAAAATCTGGTGAAGGTAGATGAAGATGAACTCTACGCCAATTCCATTTCACAATTTCAAAATGTCTGCAAGTGACACATGCCATGCAGGTGGTTACATGGCACATCAAGTGGCGGTTAATGGAAGAAGACACATTCTGACCCGTACTCTAGTAATACTCTAGTACTCTATATATAAAATATATTTATTCATTTTTATACTGAATGGGCTATTGTGTCTTCATCAGGGCACCTTTATGCTGCTCCATAAGGCATGTAAACAGCTGGTTAGTGACCAGCTACGTGGCAGTGAGTTCCTCATAAAACTAAACAGAGGCCTGGCCAGAGCACATTCTCACCTGCAAGATCTGACAAATTAATGGATTTATTAATAAACTGATCTGCTGTAACATTAACACCATATAACATTAACTCATTAATACTAATTATCAATTATATACCAGTAAACTGGTGTCAGGATCATGAGCACCCAAAGCTCACCCATGCCCACGGGGACCAAAAACCAGCCCATCCTCTAATATAATATAATATAATCCGCTCAAACCAAATCCCACAGAAAAGCCAACGCACCACACCTGTCACAGAAAAAAGAAAAAAACACCCAGTGCACCACAGCCAGCCGCATATGGTGGCCCAAAGAACCCAAGGTTGCTGAACAAGCATTCAAAATCCAAAGATGCCAGTCGAATTGAGCACCCAAATTTTAAGAACTGTAGGTCTTGAGTTCAGAAAAGTTTTGATTAGTTTTGCACTTTTAATAAA
This sequence comes from Clarias laeviceps, assembly GCA_030014305.1. Classification (NCBI taxonomy): domain Eukaryota; kingdom Metazoa; phylum Chordata; class Actinopteri; order Siluriformes; family Clariidae; genus Clarias; species Clarias laeviceps. The sequence goes on from JAQMYJ010000015.1 coordinate 13,821,133, forward strand.
AAAAAATTGTTTATCACAAAAAAATATGAATTTTCCATTTTCAAAAATATTCCACTTGCCTGCATATAACAAGAGCGTACAGTATCTTGGCTGTTTTGAGCAAGCCAGCATGCTGGGCTAGCTTTTTAAGGGCCAGACCCATAATTTCAAAATGTGTGAGTGACGTCTTCACTGGGAGAGAATGCCAGGTTTGGGTAACATCAACAAGTGTTCAGGCAGAACAGGACACCAGCACTGGTTTGTGTGTTTCAGTGAATGCACTGCAGTGGTGTCTAATGTCACAGTGTATAGTGTATATTCCCAGAAGTAGGCAAGTATATGACAATGCATTTTGGTCCACAGCCTGTCTCTTTGCCCTGGCCATGAACTGCACTGGGCAATTGATTGTGTCTCTAGTTTCCTTGAGGTTTGAGAGCACCGAGCACTATAGGTATCCAAATCGATTTGTCAGTTTCTACATATAGGCTTGCTGTAAGACATCAGATATTTAGTTGTAATTAAAGAACAAATATGATCAGAAAGTACAGACACTGAACAGTGTTAGAAGAATAGCATGTTTGTATGTGGTCGAGACCCTTTTAAGGGCCAAAACGTATCAAGTAAGAACAATTGGCTCAACCGTTCCATGGCAAGGTTAGTGTTATTCACTTATTATGCAGCTTAAAGTACAAGTAGGCAGGTGAAATGTCCAGAGATGATTTCAAGTATGAGATTTGCATTTTGAATCTATTGCCTTTATATGAAGTCCAAAGAGCTTTCACTGTCAGTAAAGTAAGCCATCGTTAGGATGAACAATCAAAACAAACTAATCAGACAAGAAAGAAAGGCAGAAAGAATAGGTGCGCATCCTGCCAGAGCTTGTTCGCACACTTCAACATCACTCATGATCTTGGGCCACACAGTGCCAGTAGGAGGTAATCAAAAGACAGGAGTATTGCCATAGGCTGGGAGCCATGCCATGCAGTTATGACAGGGCTCTGCAACTCATGTCCATCATCAACTCCATCAGAGCATGGCAAAGCAAAGACTTGCCCTGAAATATTCAAGGTTTTGGGACAGTTAACACACTCAACAACTGACAGAAGCTTTAAATTTGTGCACTGTGCTATGATTTTAAGGCTAGGTTCCATGCTAACCTAACAAGACCTAGGGACTATTGTTTCAACAATACAAGCAGTCATGACAAAATGTACTGTCAAAGTACTACTGTCAACATTTGCAGAGTGTCTCAATACACACTCTCTGCAAATTTTAACAGTAACAAGACAAGCGAGAATTGAAACAGAGCACGATAATCAGTGTCTTTGACATCATCAATTATGAAGTTGGTAATTGTAATGGGAAGGAACAAACATAAGAACTCCACTACTACACAAAACCTTCACACAGCCTGCAATCTGGAAGAAAAATGAAATTTAAAAAAATATTCATTCAAATTAGGTACCCTAAGCCATTTCACACTGTTGCTGGTCGTTCTAAAGACGAAGAAGAGTTAGGAAAATTATAGCAAATATTTTTTAAAATTATAATAAAATTATTTCCTTATTTTTGACCAGTCATTTTCAACACTGAATCATTTTGTACATATACAGTACATGGTACAGTACTACAAAGCTTATTGTGAGAAACTCCTCTTTTGTAGGCCTCTCTGTGCCTCTGGCATGGATAAGCTAGAACTACAGGACTGCCTGGAGCATGGCCGTCTGGCAAAGGTAAGCTTCCACTTTTAGCACCTTTCAAAATCGTATAACGAACATACTAAAGATTTGGTCAAAGAGCAAGGACCTTGCACTGGCCCTCACTGGCTTCTCTTATTATTTATTGCATTATTTACCAGCCTAGTACTTTAAAGTGTATATTTATGAACTTTGACTGTTTGTGAAGTTACTCTTTATCTCTTGTCTCAAGTTTGGAAAGGTGCGTACTATCACAACCCGCTCCAACTCCATCAAGCAGGGTAAAGACCAGCATTTCCCGGTCATCATGAATGGCAAAGAGGACATTCTGTGGTGCACAGAGCTTGAGAGGTGAGCACTGATTTAGATCAAATTAACTTTATATTTTATTCCCAGACAGAATTCCTTTGTACATTACAGTCATGATCATTATATTTCTGTATTGGATAGTCAGTGACTTGAAACAAATTGCAATCTGAAAAATGCAATTTTAATAAATTAGTTCCCCTAAAAAAGTATAATTGATTGTAAAAGAGAAAACAAAAGCCTTTAAATTAATGAATTAATTATTTAGTGTAAATGTATACATATGTAATTCCATATGCAATTTTCAAAAATGTAAAAAACCAACAGCAAAAGTTACAGAGTTTTATACCATTAGATAAAACTGTTGCAAAATATGTTATTTTAATCTAGCTGTGGCAGCAGGAGTAATTCAGGGAACATTAAATTGGTAGCCTTTATCATTTATGTACTATCCATACATATATATATATATATATATATATATATATATATATAT
>JAQMYJ010000015.1:13836105-13847256 GCA_030014305.1 Clarias laeviceps
TTCTATTTTTTTTCTACTGGTCTTCATTCATAAATATTCAATAATTACCGATACCGAATGATATGAAACATTATATCATGATAATTTTTTTTGCTGTATCGCCCAGCCCTACTTTATACCACTCTTTACCACAAAAAGCCAAACGGCTCAGCTTTGCTTGATGTTTGTGACCATCTATCGTCCTCTTGACAACATTTCCAGAGCTGTATATTTATTACACATAAGTTGAAGTATTTCAGAGTTCTACAATAGAGAAATGTTCATATATGCACTCAGTCCTTGGTTGGGGCCTCTTTAGCATGGATTACAGCATCAGTGTGGCATGTCATGGAGGCAAACAGTTTGTGGCACCGCTGAAGCATTACTGAAGAACAGGTTGCTTTGATAGCAGCCTTCATCTTGCCTGTATTATTGGGTCTGGTCTTTATTTTCATCTCAAAAATATCTCATGCATTCTCTATGGAGTTTAGGTCGGGTGTGTTGGTTGGCCAATCAAGCATAGTAATATCATGGTCAGCAAACCAGTTAGTGGTAGTTTTGGTAATACTATGGATTCAACAGTTTGTAGCTCATTTCCTGAAGATGTCAGTGTGTGGTGACTCTTGGTTTACTCCAGCCTCACTCAACTCTTTGTGAAGCTTCCTCAAGTTCTTAAGGCTGTGGTCTTTCTGTTGCTTGTGCAGTTTTCTTTACCTCATTTTTTACCACCTTCCAGTCAACTTTACATAAATATACTTTGATACAGCACTCTGTATTGAAAGGACAACCAGTCCTTTCAATGATGGCCTTCTGTGACTTACCCTTTTTGTTGGTGATCGTCTTCTGGACAACTGTCAAGTCATCAGTCTTCCCCTGGATTATGGTTTTTGTACTGAACTAGGCTGTGTGATAATGATATTCGTACTGTGTAAATAGTAATTTAATCAAACTTGAAATTAGATTACAATATTTTGAAATACTATATTTTTTCATGAGCTGTAAGCATCGAAATTTAAAAAAGCCTTGAAATATTTTCTTTTAGGTGTAATGAATCTAGACTATCGTTATATGGCGTTTCATTTTATTATTTTTTTTATCCTGGGGCAAAACACTTTTCCATAACATTCAAATTTTGTAGATTTACTTGTATAAACTCAAAGTTTTGTGGATTTCTAACCAACCTTTGGTCTGGATCCCTCAATTACAGTGAAGGTAAACTGTAATGCTACAGCAGTAATAAAGACATTTAAAATAATTCTGTGCTTCTAACATTGTGGCAACAGTTTGGGTGAGCCACGTGTGTGTGATGGTCAGGCATTCACAAACAGTTTGCCATATAGTGTACAAATTGAATTAATTTAGTACTGCTATTTTTGTCTAGCGTGTGTTTAGAATTGAGTGTGATTTGTCTTTCATTACTCTACTTGTTGACTTAGTAGTGTAGTAAGCTTGCTGTTTAAGAATGTGAAGCTTCATTGTTTGTGATTGCCCTGATTTTTGACTTCAGAACTGTTTGGTTGTGTATGTTTGTTTTCCAGGTGCTGCCTACTGCCAGTTAATGGAGCTGATTAATCCTGGCTGTATTGACCTGCGAAATGTAAAGTTCAAAATAGAGGATGAAACGGATGTCTTAAACAATTACAAGCTGCTTGAAGGTGCCTTCACGAAGACGTCTATCAATAAAGTAAGTTTTAGAAATGCATGCCATACCCTTTAGATTACCCATTTGTGCAGCTTTTATTTCAGTATAGCTTGTGCTTCTGGTGGTGATTTAGCTGCACCATATATACTTTTTGTTCCCTTGCTGTGGTGATTTTGGAGACTATTACAGTTTACCTTGCATAAAAGCAGAAGAGGAAAGGATGCAGGACATGAAAGAAGCATTTGTTTCAGGTGATGGGTATTTTTCCAAGTGTTGATTTTATCTAGGTGAACTTTAACTGTTGAATTTTTAAGCCTAGGTCTTGCAAGCCAATAGATAACTGGAAGCTGGAACTGTGGGTTAGTAAATTAATAGAGAAGCTGCCAATTAGCAAACACCTTTTCCTTTTTAAATATACACACACTTCCTGGCCAACAAAAAAGTGCACACTAAGATTTAATTCAGTCACCTTTAGCTTTGATTACGGCACACAATGTGGTGGACAGTTCATGTGTGTAAATGATTTCTCATGCTCCCAAAGCCACACTTTCATGGTTTTAATCCTGGAATATGCCATGCCATCAGGGAAGAAAACCTCCAATGATGGGATAGCCTGGTTATTAAGTACAGTCAGGTCATCAGCTTACTTCATTTTATTGCCACATAACGTTGCCGAGCCTAGACCTGACCAACTGAAGCAACCCCAGATCATAACACTGCCTCCAGAGGCTTGTACAGTGGGCACTATGCATGATTGGTGCATCGCATCATGTGCTTCCCTGCTTAACCTGACACATCCATCACTCTGAAATAGGTTCAATCTGAACTCATCAGACCACATGGCCTTTTTTGCTTTGCTCCCGCTTCCAATCTGTATCCTCCCTATCAAACTGAAACCCTTTTTCTGATTAGCTTCATTAGACATGTTTAGTCCCAATCCTGTGAGTTCTCATCACATTGTGTGTGTATGGTAATGCTCTTAATTTCACTGTTAAACGTAGCTATGCTTTTCTACTGTTGATTTTTTTTTTATCGTACAACTTCATGTTTTTAAGTGATCCATGATTTTTTTTCCAACTACATTTCTTCTACACAGTTGATAGTTCAGCACTGTCCTAGGTATTGATAATGGCTTTCTTAAGCCAGTTCCAATCATTTCCAATTTCCTTAGTTCTAACCCAAACTTTGACCATTTTGAAATGGTGCCTTTTTGTCCAGGCAGTGTATGTTTATATGTATGTATGTATGTATGTATGTACACACACACACACACACACACACACACACACAATTGCTTTATGTAATCTTGTGTAGGTATCACAAAATTAGTCAATCTTTATAGCAAAAAAAAGGTCTGGCTGGATGTCATTAGATATTCCTATACAGTTAAACCTTGCATTGTGAGCATAATTTGTTCTGGAAACGTGCTTGTAATCGAAAGCACTCGTATTTCAAATAGTTGTAGTTAACATTAGGGCTGCAACTAACGATTATTTCAATAATCGATTAGTCTGTCGATTATTATTATTATTTTGATTAATCGGATGAAAAACAAAAAACGAGAAAATCATTCATTTCCAACCCTTTATTCAAAACAGAACTAAAATCTTTAGTGCACAAACATGTTGCACCTTGAGCTGTTATAATAATAATAAATTAAAATAAAAATGGACTACCACAAAAAACATAGACATGTATGCTTTACATCTGCCAAATATATACAGTGGAACCTTGGATTACGGGAATAATTCGTTCCGGAAGCGGTATTTCAAAACCAAATTAAATTTTTAAAAACACACTAACAGAATCACTGCTGTAAAGTAAAAATAAAACAAATTAACCTGCACTTTACCTTTGAAAAGAATCGCGACAGAGCAGTGTTTCTGTGTAAAGCAAAGAGAAAGAGTGTGTGTGTGTCTGTGAAAGTGAAAATAGGAGGGGTCTGTGTGTGGGGCACGGTCTCCAATGACGCGCACACACACACACACACACACACACACACACACTCCGAAGCCGATAATGTCTTAATCTCTCTCACGCGTCTATTTGACAGCAAGCGACACAGCTCATAAACGAGTCAGAACAACATTTTTAGGTACTGTTTATGTACAGCTCAAACAGAAATAAAATATTAATGATTCCGTTATTAATTGCTTTTATACATTCATGTTTTACATATTGTTTTATACAAAAAATAAAATAAATAAAAATGTTTGTTTAATCCAATGAACACAAAAATATGACATACTGGTCACCTCATCGTTGTTGTTTTTTTTTTTTTTTTTAATTAATCATATGTTCTTTTTTTTTTTCTTTTGTACCATTACACTGTAGTTCTTAGCTATTTCAGTGTGTCTACCCTGATTATTAAAGAACTTTAAACAGCCTATAGACTTTTTATGTATTTGGTTGCATGTCACTTGTGTAATTTCCTCAAACCAAAATTTAATGGTAACAATTAAATAAGACATCATAAATCAGACTTCAGTTATTGAAATTTTAAAATGGTGCTTGCGGGATTTAGTGGCACTCTGCGAGATGAATTGCGGACTTCCGCTGGGAAAAACGTGCATTCTTAATAGCCACATCTGTACACAAATGGAGGTACTCATACTGTCAAGAAGTGGTATCAGTGCAACCCTATTTATTATATATAAAATAGTTTCTATTTATGCTTTCATAGAAAGTGGAATGTTTGGAGTATTATGTTTGCAGGTCTAAACTAATCCATTCTAAATAATAATATTTTTCATAAATTCTTTTTTTTCCTACAGACACTGGAGATTGAAAAGTTGATCAGTGGCAAATTCACAGAGATGTTAAATCTGCTGAGGTGGTTTAAAGTGTTTTATGAACGCTCTTATGCAGGACATAGTTACGACCCTATAGTGGCTCGAGATGGACAAATTCTGGAACCCTATGTCCCTAGGCAACCAAGGGATCTCATGCAGCTGGACCATTGTGAGACTTTGTATTTCCTTTGGTACTATACAGTATCTCAGATTACATCTGGTTACATAACATCTGGTCATTTCTCATGCATTCTTTTTCTTTGCAGCAGCGGCGCCAGACAGGATTAGTGAAAATGCTGACTCAAAAGTAAAGAGAGAAGTTCCGGAGATGTTTTACTCTAACCAGGCTGTGCTTTCTTTCATCAGAAAATACTGTCCCTCTGCCTCAGCCAGCACAAATTCAACTATTACATGTAGCGATGCCAAGCAATTGCTGGGCAAAAGATACCCAAAAGACATTGTAGCTTTCTGTAACCAAGTCCCGTATTGCCTGTATTTGTACCATGAAGGAGAGAAAGGTCATGTGATCTTGATTGGGTATTTCGACCAAACTGCTGGAGAAAACAAAGTGAGGCTGCTTGATGTTATTGAGGAGATACATTCTTCCTTACTTAACTGTGTTTTAGAGATCCTTAAAAAGTTTGAGATACCTCTGGCTAACCTTGCAGTATTTTATTCCAATGCATCCAATCTATCAGAGCTGATTGTAGGCCTGAGGCCCTTGACTCCTGGCACTGTTTTTTTGTGTAGCCTTACTGGTGTTGCAGAACAAGCATGTCACAGTGGCATTGCAGCAATGGAGATGTCAGCACCGATCCAGGAACTGATCAAGGAAGTCCACCAGCACTTCCCCTCTCTACCAGACTTTCTAAAGGACCAGCTTACTAATATTCATGAATTCAAGCTCACCTCCTCTTTGACATCTGATTGTCACAGCATCAGGACAACAATTTACAAAATAGCCATAGCATGGTCGGACTTGGTACAATACTTCAATTCTCAAAATGACAACAGCAATTTAAATGGGCAAATATGTTGCCTCCTCAATGATAAGACATTAGAAATGAGTTTCTTGTTTTTGAGCCATGCTCTGCAGCCTCTCTGCAAATTTCAGGAGAGTTTGGACTGCGGTAAAGATGTGAGAGCATTGCTCCAAGATGCCTGTAATTTAGTTCATCTTTACACATCTAACTTCCTCACTCCCAAAGCTGTCGACCGCATCCTCAGGAAAGGTAACTTGAACTCACCAATGAAGGATATGATGGAGCATCTCCCTAGAGGCCAGGTAAAAGTTGGTGAAGAGGTGGTTGAATATCTTCTTCAAAATGATGCAGAGCTAACTGGCTCTGTAGACCTCTTTTACAAGAGTGCTATTTCATTCTACACAGCTACCAGTACCAGTATTATCGAGAGTTTACCTATGCCCGTTTCTGCTCTGAGAAACATGGCTGACCTCTTAAGTCCAGAAGGCAAGCTGAAAGTCACCTTGAAGTCCGTATCCGATTTAGGTACCCAGTTTGGTCTTTGTACGTGTGGAGATGACTCGAGCTTGTTAATTGATGAATTTCTCGAGTGTCAGTTTGCTGAGGAAGACGATATACTGGCCGCTTCGGCTGTACAGTCATTGGAGCAGTATTGGAAGGCGGAGCTGAGGATTATGGGAAAGAATTCTCTCTTTCGAAAGTTGATCCTAAGCATATTGGTTTTGCCCAAGACACTGAGAATGGAAAGGGTTTTTGAAAAAGTGAGTTACTAACGAGTTACTAATTTCTGTCTTTTTTTAGTTATCCATAGTAACTATTTGTGAAAGTGTTTAGCATGGTAGCTTTTGTGCACCTAGACCAGGGATAGCTGGTCTTGAACATTGAAAGAAATTGTATTTATCTACATGTTTTTGGTGATCTCAGGTGTTTGAGAATGTTGAAAGCAATGTGGAAGAGAGAAAAATGCACATTTCTGATGACAAAGACATAGATCATTGCGACGACGACGACGATGATGATATCACAGACACCAGTTCCTACAAAAGTGCCCCTTCACACCCTCTCAGCCCTGAGACACAGGAAAATTCAGTATCAGGTAGATATGTCCTCATATTCGCATTGTGTGTGAGACTGTGGCTCTAACCAGGATTGAGCAGTTTTTGAAGACGAATAAAAAAAGTTACATGCCTCATCATTTCTCCATTGCACTCATGCATATTTTGTTTAAAAAATAAAAAAAATTAATATACATAGCATAACCTTAAATTCTGTACTGATCATCTCAAGCCACTTGCTTTAAACTGAGACCTATTATGATTCTCAGATGTTATTGATCTGACTGAAGCCGAGGATGTTGTTTTTATGGAGACAAATGCCAGTCTCTCAAGGACAGACTTGAAGAGGAAAAGTGGAAGCCCAGGTTAATAACATAATTTTAGCAGATAATTTCTCACTAATTTGGTTGCACATGCATTGTGTTTTTAAAGTAAGCACAGTAAAATGTGCTTACTTTAAATAATTTGATATGTTATTTGATATGTCCACAGCGAAAAATATTTTGGAATCAATAGTTATTCATGATGATGATGATGATGATGACACAGATGATGATGTGTTATGGACTGAGACTTTATATCCAGAGGTACCCATTTTGTAACTTTACAAAATATGCAAAAGGAAGTGTGCTTATTGGTTTAAAATTACAAATTTAAATACATTAATATTTTACTATTTATTTTTCAGAAAATGAAAGACAATATTTCCTCAACATTTAATAAAGAAATTGACTATTCATACCAGGTAAGCCAGTAAAATCTAATTATTGTAAATCTTCATTGACATTTCCACAGGTCATAGTCTGACATGTTGAAATAACTTCTCAAATTGAACATTAGTGTATTAATAGTGTAATATACATACAATATAAATAAATAAATAAATACATTATTATTTATTAATAAGGTAATGCACTGTCTGCCTAAAAAATAAGTCGCCATTTCAGAAAGGTCAAATTATTGGATTGTGTCAACGGAGAAAACGACTAAGTAGGTTGCAGAAACTACTGGAAGGAGGTTAAGAATTGTCCAACATTTACATGTTTACTTGAGTAAAATTTCAGAAGTACTCGCTTTCAAATTCACTTGAGTATCAAAACTACTGAGCTTGTATTAGCTCACTGTAGCCTCTTTCTTAGAAATAATCTTTCTTGCTCTCTTTCTCTTCTTGCTTTCCGACTGTGAATGTGTCGTCACTGTCTACACCCAGCTCCTCTTCTGTTTTCAATCACCTGTAACGTTATTAAGTGTGTCAGAAAAGAAACGTAACTATACATAATGGTCAGCAGGTGTTGGATTTTTTGCTTCAGATGCTACAACCACTGTCGTTTTATCATGAAGCACCATGCAGAAATGTAGTCAAGTAAAAGGTGTATGATGTAGTCAAGTAAAAGTAAAACATAGATTCTAATAAAAATGCTCATGCAAAGTACAGATATGTCACATATTTGCTTATGAACAGGTAAAGTACATTTACTTAGTTACCTTCCTCCTCTAAACATTTGTGTGAACATAAGAAAACCATTTGTTATTGAGACTAATTGGAAAAGGCTCCAGTTTGCTAGGGAACATAAAGATTAGACTTTGGAGCAATGAAAAAAGGTCATGTGGTCTGATAAGTCCGGATGGAATAGATGCATCAGGGTAGGAAGAGAAGTGCATGAGCAATGCACCCATTATGCCTAGTGCCCACTGTACAAACCTCTGGAGGCAGTGTTATGATCTGAAGTTGCTTGAGTTCAGTTCTAGTCTCAGCAACATTGTGGCAATAAATTGAAGTCAATGACTACCTAAATGTATTGAATTCCTTATCTATCTATGTAATACTACCTATGTAGTTTCTTTTCATTCCTGAAGGTATGATAAAAATATTGAGGAGTTCATAATCCAGGACTCAAATTTTGAAAGAACGGTTCATGACATGTGATTTGGCCACCACGTTGCACATCATAGTCAAAGCTAAAGGAGGCCAAGCAAAAAGTATAGTGTGTGCATTTTTGTTGGCCAACCAATGTATTATATGTGTGAGATTTTGATAGCCTATCATTATCAGATTTAAGCGAAGATTGTAAAATCTCTCCATGGTCAGGCTTATATTGTATATGACTTTACTAATATTCAAATGACAAATGCAGTGCATCCTGTTACTTCGTGCCAGTTAAATGTAGTATTATTTCTGCATGCATTGCTTGGGTAGCTGTGGGGAAATTTGTCTTAATGTTGACTTGTGTCATAACTGCTTTTTATTTAATGTTCATTATTGAAATTTTGTCTATATAACACTTTGTGAACGAAACATCAAGGATCATCAAAATTTTTATTTCACCCTTCCTCGCAAAAGTGCTCCAGGAACAAATTTCAAGGAACACATATTCATTCCACACATTTTGTTAAGGTTTAGATCTGGGAAACCCCCTAAAACATTGATCACATGTTTTGTTGTTAAAAGTTTATACAGCACTTGGTTACTTCTTGTACAGCACGGGGTGTGTAAACACTTTCTATCCACTGTTGAGCCCACTACCTGAGGCTTTTCTTTTTTTTGTTGAGGTTCTGGGTAGAAACTGAGTACTGTTAACTACCAAACAAACCCTTGAGAAAACCCTTTTTTTTTTTTTAAATCGTACTATTCATTATATATTATACCATTTAGTAACTTTCCTTGTTACTGGAGTGGTACCATATTAAGAAGATTTAAGGTACAAAATTAGACCAAGATTAATGGGCATAATTACACCAAATGCACCTTTCAAGGTAAAAGGTTGGATGGTCCATACATAAGAATGAGAATGTACATGTATTTGCCCCCCAAGTGACAATAGAAGATAAAGTTTGGTACATGTTTGATGCCACAGAACACACTTCTCAAGAATCAATTGGGTAGTTGATCCCCAAATTTGACATATAATCCTAGCTTTAAAATGTAATTATTTTGAATTATTGATGCATGTACAATAGTTAAGGTTTTCCCAGAGGAAACTGAACGTAAAACTTTGAATCATTTTTTCTTTGGGTTTGTCCACACCTGTAGGATGGAAAACCTTTTGCAGCTGGGGAGATGGTATGGGGAATGGTGGGAGGCTTTGCCTTGTGCCCGGGCTTGGTGCAAAGATGGACTGGTGGGAAACGCAAAAAGTATATTCGAAAAGTGATGTGGTTTGGGGAAAGTACGGTCTCTGAGGTAAGATAACAAACAGTTGATTTGTCCTGGGATAGCTCTTTAAGTCATTCAGGATTGGCATGCCCTTTCCTTTCTTGCAGGTTCATGCAGATGATCTGCGGCCTTACTCTGCATTTGCACAGCACTTTTGCCCTAACTTGTTTGCTACAACGACAACATACAAGGACACCATTTTCCATTCTTTGAAGGTCAGATTCAGAATTGATGCTGAATTCATGCCAGCAGCTATGTTTCTTTATGTTTCTAGTGGACCTTCAGCCTATAGCACCGCACTTATAGTAATATTTGTGCCATTTGTTCCTGTGTGTCTCAGGTGGCTGCTAAGCGTGCTCAAGTTGTCTTTTCTCTTAACTCGGATTCAAAGGAAGATCTGCTTAAGGCAATGTTAGACTGGGCCTTTGGAGGCTTTAAACCATCTGGACCGAATGGACACAAACCACGATCAAGTGAAGATGGTATGAAACATTATTTAAAAACAAAAAAAAATAGCACTTCGACTTTTTAAAGCTGTTTCGTGGAAAACTTTAAAACATTAAATGTAATATGATCTGTTGTGTGCATTGTTTCCATTTTCAGATTGCTTTAAAACATTTAATAGCAACTTGCAAAAATGGGGTAAAAACATTGTCGGTGAGACTCAAGCGAAAAAGTTATACAAATTAAAAGAAGTGTCTGTGTGCTTGAAGAGACTGTCTTTGGACCTCCATAATGGCCACTTTGATTCAAGGGATGAAAATGTGAATGAAAAGCTTTCAGATGCAAAATCAAAACAGGCTTCCATACAGACAGAAAAGAAATTGTCTCAGAGCCAGCCAACTCCCAGAAGACACAAATATGTTTCGAAGAATAAGGATCAAATCAAAGACCAGACCTCAATTGTTCAGAGAAAGCAAGTCCACAACAGGTGTATGTATACTTTATTATTATTATTATTATTATTATTATTATTATGTACTAGAGTCTTTCAAGTCAAACCAGGACTTGTGGTGAAATTTGAAAGACAATGGTGTAAAATTGATTGACATTTACAGAACCCTTAAGCACAGTACAGTGATGAGACTCTTAGCTGCAGTAAAACATTCGTATGGTGCAAACTTTTTAAAGAATGCCATGCATCTGTGAATGACAGTTCCAACTGAGGTGGAACTGTTCCTGTGTTATCCTTAACAATTAACGTTTAACTTGTCACCAACTTACAGAAGAGACACATATGTCTGTGGAACTGTACACACAATCATTCATGGACATCACTTCCACATTACTGGAACTTGGCTGGGATTTACTGCCACATCCCCTGTACAGCCCTGACCTCGCCATTCGGAATGGTTTGAGCTATTAAAGGAGTTCCTATGAGGCTATTGGTCAAAACGTATATTAGGCAGTCCGATCAGGTCTCTGGTGTACTGAGGAAACTTGATGGTATCCAACCACTAGTGTTTTTTTATATATATACTGGTCCTTCTCAAAAAATTAGCATATTGTGATAAAGTTCATTATTTTCTGTAATGTACTGATAAAC
>JAQMYJ010000015.1:13851760-13865889 GCA_030014305.1 Clarias laeviceps
CTTGCGTGGAGCCCCAGATCGAGGGAGATTATCAGTGGTCTTGTATGTCTTCCATTTTCTAATAATTGCTCCCACAATTGATTTCTTCACACCATGCTGCTTACCTATTGCAGATTCAGTCTTCCCAGCCTGGTGCAGGTCTACAATATTGTTTCTGGTGTCCTTTGACAGCTCTTTGGTCTTGGCCATAGTGGAGTTTGGAGTGTGACTGTATGAGGTTGTGGACAGGTGTCTTTTATACTGATAACAGTAGCCAATACAGGTAACGAGTGGAGGACAGAGGAGCCTCTTAAAGAAGTCATTACAAGTTTGTGAGAGCCAGAAATCTTGCTTGTTTGTAGGTGACCAAATACTTATTTTCTACCATAACTTGCAATTAAATTCTTTAAACATCCTACAATGTGATTTTCTGGATTTTTCTTTTTCTTATTTTGTCTCTCATAGTTGAGGTATACATATGATGAAAATTACAGGCCTCTCTAATCTTTTTAAGTGGGAGAACTTGCACAATTGATGGCTGACTAAATACTTTTTTGCCCCACTGTATATTATAGCAAAAGATTTACGCTGATCACTGACTCACTTCAGGAGTACAACTGTTTGAAATTGTTAAACAGCGTGTCAGGAAACCATTTGGAGTTCATCTTCGCACTACGACTTTGTGCTTTCCTGAGGCAAATAGTGGAGTCCTGCAGAGATAAATTCTTAGCTGGGGTCACATCCTTCAGTAATCTAGAATTGACACAATACTTGAAAGCTTGTTATTGTTAATTAATTATATATTGTTAATTGCAACCATTTAAGATAATTCATGATAATCTGTGGTAATTTATTTTTACAGACACAGCTGAAATCCTTTGTAAATCACTTTCCTTTATCTTGTTTTCTGCTTTGCATTAAAACACTATATTATAAACTTTATTACCATTCATGTAATTGATTGATATTACCGTTAATTTTTATGTGTGTTCTGTGCACAGTGTAACCCGGTACTTGTCGATGCTGTGAAAGTGAGCCCAGCCCACAGAGCACGGTATTTCTGGGGGAATCTCCCAGGCATGAGCAGGTATATATTTAATAATGTAATATTTAACATAAAACTGCTTTATACTCTTCATGACAATATATGCATTTAATTTGAAAGCATTAAAGGAGCCAGTTTAATTGTAAGAAAAATTGTGGGTTCAGCATTAACCTGGCTCCTTTAAAACTAAACTTTATCTGTTGTATCTATAGCATAATAGTGATTATTGAGCACAGACAAAAAATTTTTTTTTACTGAAAACCTATTAAATAAAAGTTACACATAAAAGGTTAACAGCCTTAAAAGCTTCCTTTAGACTTTGAGTGATTTGTTTTTTCATACAGGGATACATTAATGACAATTATCCTCATACCACCATAGCTTAGATATGTTAAAAATTTTATTCCTTAAACTCTGAAGAAGAAACTTTTCTTTAAACTTGAAGCGCAATTGCTTGTTTCTGGATCCACTTTGTATTACAGTAATGGGCAAATAAACTGACATTGTATTGCTGTGAGGAAACTAACATCTTTTGAAAGGCAAAGGAGGATACTTTTCACTTTTATAAATTCCCCACATGACCTTACTGATGGCCTATTTTATTTTTTAGTTATATTTTATCTTTATTTGTCTGTTATAATTGTATGATTGTTATTGTTTTTGATATAAAAGCAAATAAATGAAGTGAAATAGATTTTAAACTACTGTCTTATTCATGTCTAGACCAATCATCGCTTCTCAAAATGACAAACTGACACTTCAAGAATGCCTTGAAGTTGGCCGCACTGCTAAGGTCTGACAAACTTCTGTTTCATTTTCTTAATCATATAGTACAAAATATTAAAATCAGTCAAATAATTAAACACATTTGTTCTTTTGTGGCAAGTTTGATATAATTTAGGTATAGTTTAGGTTTGGGATTGATTGAGCAAAACATGGGAGTGTCACTTCTACTATCATTCGCTAAAGCTGGACTGACTTTGGCTAATTAATCTCTTTTGCATGTGTGCAATTATTTTTAGTATGTTAAAGTGCGGACTATCACCACACGCACAAATTCCATTAAGCAGGGATCCAATGACCAGCATTTTCCCGTCGCCATGAATGGAAAGGATGACAGTTTATGGATCACAGAGCTGGAGAAGTTAGTCATTTTTTCCTATTCATCTGCATAATGTAATAAACAAAGGGTTCGCATAAATGTACGAGATTTTCTTTAAACTGGTCTTTTTCTAGAAAAGAATGATTTACATTAATATATTTCAAAGAGAAAAAAAACAAACAAGATTTTGGACCACAAGGTCAAATCAAAGTCACAATTTATTTTGGGTTTTCTGATATCAGTACAGTGTCAAAACTATGCATCTGCCAACAAAGATTATTAATTCAGTGGTACTGAAAGTCTTATTATTCTCCAAGCCCATGTCTGTTCTGTTGGATGTTATAATTAATTCCAGCTGGTTGCATCTCTGTGCCAACATGCTTGTTTCACAGCATTCACAGACTTGACCAACACACGGTGCAGTGGAAAGTACCGTGATCTGAGAAAGGGGATGGTAGAATTATAAAAATCAGGAGTGTTTCTTGGAGCCATTTTTAAAGAACTGCAATTTTCAAGATATAAGGTCTTGAAGAAGACCCAAAATGTCATCCTCAGCTGAGAGGAAATTTGTTTAATGATCAGAAACCACCAAGTCCATCAAGCTGCTGGAGAACTAGCATCACTTTCTATACTCAAGCAAGTCTTAAATCACCATGGGTTGAAAGGCTCACAAATTTGCAGCTCTACTAACTTAAATTTGCAACTGTAAACATGGACAAAGAATAACACTTGTGGATGTTACGCATGGTGATTATGCATGCTTTGAGGCTATTTTACTGTCAGTGGAACTTGTGCAAGCAACGCTGAGCAGGCCCATGTGCCATCCCCACCCTGCGCCATGCACCTCCCAGGCACACCAGAACGACACATGCCTTTAAAGGGGGCATCGTATGAACTCCGACTCTGAGGCATCCTTCACACACTATGACGACATAGGGCTGACGTCATAGTGCTTGGGCCCTAATAATCCTTAGGAAAACAATAGGGCCCTTCACACACTGTGACACATAGGGCTAATGTCATGGTGATTGGGCCCTAATGATTGAAACCTTGTCACATTTATGTATTACCCCAGCACAGTTGTTACGTTTACATGGTCAATATTTCTTCAGTCCGAATATAAATAATTCCAAATAGAGATTCTTAACTTTTTCTCAATTGACTAGTTTACATGGATTCTGATCCTTTAGGATGCTCCTAGCGTTTAATCTGCAAGGAATATAACAGAAGTATTTTTTTTCCAACTTTCCAAGTAGGGTAATGCTTTTCTATCTTTTCTGATAAATCCCTCCTTCTGCATTATAATAGGATACAAGGATTCAGTCTCATTGGTGAATGATTAGATGCTTTATTAAGTATAAAGATGGGCTAATCATTTCCCCTTCCTCTGCCAGAGCCAGTGGATGAAAGTAAACTGGTGACTGATGGTTAAGAGTCATTCTCGGAGTTAAATGATCAGGGAGGAAAGCAAACTTTTCCTCCCAGAATCTCAAGTCACCCAAGTGATAAGTCACCCAAGTGATAAGTCACCCAAGTGATAAGTCACCCAAGTGATAAGTCACTCGTGATGTGAAGCAAATATTGAAAGAAAGAATATGTAATTCTAACTACAAAGAAATGTACAGATCAGTTTTTTGCATGGCAAATATTTTCCTGTAGAATGGATAATTGAAGGTTTACACCACCCCTCTCATTCCAATAAAAAATTTATTCCGATCAAAGCGCATCGGGTCAAATTGTTCCGATCAAAGTGTTTACATTACATTAAGCACTTTTTTCTGATTGGGGTATTATTACCTCATTATTAGAGGAATAGTAGGGTCCATGTAAATGGACCCAATGACTCCAAATACACATTAAAGCTGGTTGTGAAATAGATAACACAGGCTAACTTTAAGCTTCTCAAGTCTCAATTTGTGGACAATTTGTGGACTTTGCTCAAAAATCAGGGTTGTGCCAAGGAAGCCAAATGAGTTCGGGTAAACACATTTAATTCTGCTAAGAATAGTGTTTAAATATCCAAGTTGCATTTTCAAATGGTTACTGATAAAAGCATCTGCTAAAGGTGAAACTTGCTATGGGACATTTTACCATTTATTAAGGAGACAAATGTTGTGGGCTTGCCAATTACAGTTTGAATTCAGTGGAAAAAGTAGTTCTTTCAGATAGAGGTTGGCAGTCCCATGGCTGCATGGGTGGGAAAGTAGGAAACGGAGCAAGTGAAGAGATTGCAGAACAGGTGTGATATGATCAAATTTCCTTGCTCTCAGCAGCATTCTAATAGCACTTTTTTGAGCTGTATTGGAGGGTCTTTGGCTAGAGAGCCAGCAAGAGAGAGTAGTTTTCGAGGTGAATAAACGAGGTTTTACAGTTGTGTTGGATATGGTTTATCAAATGAAAGATTACTGAGGAGGATAAAGGAATGCTAATGACAGAGAACATAACGTTGGTTATAAAGGAGTGACAGACTTGACGGGGTGTGCCAACTAGAAGAACTTGGATTAGATTTTTAACTGTTTAGCTGCAGAATTTTTTTTCCATCCAGGTCTGAATAGACACAAGGCACGAAGAAAGGGTTAAGGATCCGGGGATTGACAGGGAGCAGATTTAATATGTTTGGTTTTCATCCACTTAATAATTGTTGTTGTTGGTCTTTCGGCTGCTCCCGACAAGGAGTCGCCACAGCGGAATACCCAGTCTGCACTACAACTTGGCACAGGTTTTACACCGGATGCCCTTCCTGACGCAACCCTCCCATTTTTTTTTATCCGGGCTTGGGACCGGCACTGCATCCAGTGGCTGGGGTTTGGGCACTGACTGGGAATTGAACCCGCATGGCAGGCGAAACACCTACCACTGAGCCACCAGTGTCCTATATCCACTTAACAATTAAACTGTGTTTAATTTTGGACCTATGCTGGTGTCAAAACCCAAAATAAATTTAGATCTGTTCCCCAAGGAAAAGACCAGTTAAAAATATTATCACAAACACAATATTGCCATGGAATTCATGTTCATGACGAGCGCATGTAAACATGTAAAAAAAAATCACAGCTTTATGTATGTAAGTATATTGATATTTAATCCACGATTTCACCACTTTTCCTGTCAGGATTTTTGGATTTCCAAAGCATTACACAGATGTGAAGAACATGGGTCGCATAAACAGACAGAAGGTGTTGGGTAAATCATGGAGTGTCCCGGTGATCAGGCATCTCTTTGCTCCCCTAAAGGATTACTTTTCTTGTGAAGTCGTCCCTCTGAAGGGACTTTGATGATCTTCTCTATTTCTTAAACAGAGATTTCCTCTCAGAAATATTTCAAGTAACTTTGATTTAAGTTTTTTTTTTTAATCTTACTCTTCTATTAATTTTACTGAGTGTATGGTTAAATCATGATTGTCACAGATACAATTTTGGGTTTATCTACTGTAACAGATGATTTTTTAAAAATTGTTAGGGTTTTTATAATTGCCAACGGAAATGAACTGATGCACATTTTTAATAAAACCTAGGCTCTTGGTAGTTTTTATATTAATTTGATTGCTTTTACACACATTTAATATCCTAAAATTAATTCATGTCAGGTACATGATGGCGGAGTCACAAAATTGCCTTTAGGGCATAAATTACTCCTTTTAATTTTCCATGTCTTGGTGTACAGGTTTTAATGACAGACGGTCCAATTGGATTTATTGTAGGAGGTCATATGATGTCTTAGAATGTAGTACAGCACAATAAACCTTCACACATTCAAATTTCAAACGAGTCTTGGTTTTGTTTACTGAACAAATAGTGCCAAAAAAGGATGTCCGACTGTTTCTGGTACTAATATATAAAACGCATGTTAGTAAAGCATTTAATCTGTGGCACAATTGAGTCTGATTCAATAATTAATATACAATATATGGCTAAAGGTTTATGGACACCTAACTGTTCACAATCATATGTGCTTGTTGGGCATCCCATTATAGATGTAATCCTCTCTTTGCTTTCCTAATGTCCTCCATTCTTCTTTTTTCTTTTTTTCTTTTCAAGATTTGTGCTCATTCAGTCATAAGTGCATTAGTGATTTTAGTGAGTTTGGGCCTCTTACTTCTATGCACCCATTATCAATACTATTTAACTGTTGGAGGTTGGAGCCTGTCCCAGGGAACTTGCAGCAGAACCACTGCAGGCGGCCTGTGCAGAAGGCAGGGTACTCCCACACTATCGGCAGTTTGAAAGCGCCAACACCTGTCTTTGGATTGTGGGAGGAAATCCACCAAGCATTGGGAGAACATGCAAACTCCACACACACAAACTAGAGGGGAGATTCAAACCAACCTAGAGGTGCACCGAAACAATGCACTAAACCACTGTGCCACCCCTTAGTTCTAGTTAATGTTAATTAATGTTAAAGCATACAAAGACATAGTAGACCAATGGTTTTTAACCCTGCTCCTGGAGGACCCCATGCTCTTACCCCATACCCCAAGCATAGTGTTTTTTCCTGTTATCACATCTGCTTCATTTTGGAATGGACTGTTACTTAGTTGATTAGTTATATCTGGTGTGCTTGTAGTAGAGAACATTTAGATATGGACAGGTCCCTGGTTCTACACTGTCATCCTGCATGAAAACAGAAATATAACAAAATATGCCTCTCATTTTGAACTCGATGCATCAATATATTTTAGCAATATTTGTTTTATTGACATGTTCTACCATCATTAAACTGGTGTTGTATGATGATACCCCACTGCTTATAAAAGTACTGCTTAAGGCGTATTTGGTGATTTTCTAAGGGTGCATTGCAGACTTTTATTATGTAAAAAGGAAGTGGTTTTTGGGCGGCTACCGTAAAGATTTCCTGGACGTTGGTTTCTCTATTTCCTCTGTTTTATAGCTCGTCGCATAAACAGCTTTGGTAAGAGATAAAATAATTTATTCGTCTATTGACTATTCGGCTACTTAACAATGGTCAAATAATACTACATCTAATTACTGACTTTCTTCAGAATTTGAGACTTGTCAGTGTTTAGCGAATACGCTCCTGGCATCAGGCTAGCTTACAAGCTCAGTGCTGGTGGAAAATAACGTTACCCGTTTAAAGCTAAAATACATTAATAGTGATGATGGTAATTTTGAGGTAAAGTTGGTTATATAACGTTAACCATCACAATGACGTGATCGTGATAATCTGGCTAGCCTATAACTGTCTAGTAATTTTTTCTAACTTTAAAGGCTTGTTCACGCATTTAGCTGGTTTAGCATTTTTGGCCTGCGTCCTGACTTCCCGTAATGCTCTCCCTTAGCGTGCGTCAATTTATATAAAATGCCTACATATTTTGTGTTATTGCCTTCTTTATATTTTATTCTGATTAGAAATCAAATCAATCTAGCAGTGTAGCATATTTATTCATTTTATTGTATTATAAATCGTTGTTAGTTTTGTACCACATACGCGCGCGTGTGTGTGTGTGTGTATATATATATATATATATATATGCGCGCGCGCTTGTGTATGACATCAGAATATTCTGCTTTAAAATACGTGAATTTATGGGGCTGCAGAATTGAAGTGCGCATGCGCAGAAACCTTCACTAGGAAGTCTCAGCACTTCAACTAACCAAAGTCTGTTGTAAGGAGTGTGTCTGCATATATTTTTTTAGTTTACTAATGAAGCCTTAAAATGGTTTGCTGGCTGGTTACCTAAACAGTAGTATAATTCATTTCAGCTCTTGGGTCACCATCAACCCAGATTTCATCATGTAAATGCTGTGGCTTGCATAACCTGACAGGACAAGGGGAGGCACACAGGCAGGGTCAAGTCTTCTTAATTCATTAATAATGCAGTAGTCGTTTATATGTGTCTATCTATCTTTACACACAGACACCTTACTTGTGTAAATAATTGACTATTGATTAACATTGCATAATTAGAACATAATAATAATAATAATAATAAACCCAATGGACTAAGCCATGGTCCCCACAAAAGTGTGCTGTGGTACTATTGTAATGACACCTCATTTAGGTTTCGAGGTTTACCAACCAATAGTTTCAACAAAAGGTACGTTTTATAAAGCTTCATTTAAGAGCTTGTTGTACTGCCATCTAGTGGACAGATTTTGTGTAGCATAATGATCGTAAAATCGCAGTTAATATGGACGCGCGTCTGCATCTGTATGATGTTTAGAAGTCCACTGTGCAAGGAAAATGTTATCACAATCCCAGAATCAGTGAAAACCAAGAGAGAGCGATAGAGAGACGTTGACTATGTTCTAGCATTTTTTAACAGCAGTTACACTACGGGGAGAAATTACTTCCCAAAATAAGGGAACTCCTTCTCTTGCTCTGTGGCTCCATTCACATATAATCGCTGTTTTAAGTATTGAGCTACTCGGTACACTGTGTGCTGACTGGAGGGAGAAGTGAGACGTCCATGTGAATGGAGCGCAGAATGAGCCAGTCACGTGATTCTGGCAAACGGTTGTCATTGGTCACATGACTCTCAGGGAAGCGTGAGACACGTGTCTCGAGGCGAGGCTATATTTGTAAACGCCCCTTTTGCTTGACACAAGCTTTGGAGCTTCGGTGTCATAACATCACTACTATGTGGAAGACGTTTAAAAAGCCGAATTGGTGATGGGAGTCGTTAACCGTTCAGCAATCTGTCTTGGTTTGAGTAAATGTTTGACCGTTTAATAGTCGCACAGTACAAGTCTGTCAATCAAAACAAATCAAAATTGAGATAAGTGCGTTACCATAAGTCTTGGTCGTTATAAGTTTTCCTGCTCTGCACACTGACCATGACGTTTGTCACCCAGAAAATGTGTACAATGTTAGTCAACAGTGCCAAATTCTGCAACCCATCTTCTGTGCAAAAATGCATTTCCAAGTTCAGGCTCTTATGAAGCTTCTGCAGTCCCACTGATCTAAATCGAGTTGGTATTTTTCAAAGTTACAATGTATTTAGTACCAATGAGACATTCTTCTTTCCTGTTTAGGCATTTGGCCATGCAGTTACTTCGAAATTTGCCGTACGGCTAGTTCTGGTTAGCCATACACGTGTTGTGGGCATATGCAGTCATTGGCATTATACACGCGCATTTCCGCTACATAGCAGTTGGATTGGTGTGCAGAAAAAAAATACACAAAAAATATATGATATGGCAGGTTTTAGAGAATTTTTTTAATGATTAAAATTGATTGCCGTTTTTCAGAATCAACGGCTATTATCAATCATCAATAGTGGGAATCATTCAAATATCGAAACTAGGATTACAAATTTCACACATTTTTCTTAGCTGGTGGTCCAACATGTTAATCAATAGTCAATTAATATATATTATATAATATTATTAATTCTAGCCAGGTACACATTTCCTTCTCAGTATAAGTTTTCTTTAAATGACCATTGACTCAGTGACCATAGTTAGAAACTTAATACAACACTATTGTGTTATTGGTGTCATTATTGTCATTATTGGTGGTAATATCAACACTGACCTCAACATATTAATTTTCTCTTTTTTTTTTATTACGCAAAATGGGTAAAATCTAATTTTACTGCGCACAGAGCATTCATTTTCTCAGCCTCTCTCTCCAACACACAACCACAAGGACCTTCCTGTGAATAGCCCCGCCCTTCCTTGCACACACACTGTTTGTGCATGTGAAATGCTTGTGTACATCAGTTCATGCCGAAAGTGTTTTTGAACAACAATCAGTTTTGTGAAAGAGCTCGACATTAAAATGAAGTTGTCAGAACTGGCTGTGTAGGCTGTCTCAATCTGGTAAGCATTGATGTGCAACACACTCGGCTAACATCAATGAATAAAAGTCTATAAAAGCCAGAATCGAATTGTAAACCTTCATATTATCAGACAGCTGCTTTAGATTGTAAACCTTTAATTGTATCCCGTTGAGCTTTTGATGTAAACTAAAGCTACATTCAAACCATATCTACAGTTACATGAGGGTCTCAGTTTAAGTCACCAGCAGCTAACTGAATACCTTACTGTTAAATTTAGCGAATAACCTCGTAAGTTGTTTAGCAAATGTTTATTTGCTGAACATTACCTGCTAAAACTCCAGTCATAGCGGCATCCTTAATATCGGAGGAGGGGGAGATTTTGAGGAAAGTTTTGTAACGTTAGGCGAACTTGAATGATGAGAGGAAGATGGAAGATTTAGAAGGTTTGTTCCTCTTGCATTCAAACACTGAGCAACTTCCTGCTCTTGAAATTATTTCATGCACGTTCAGGTGTCTTGTTAATTTTATAGCGTTGTTGTATGGAAAATGATGTCCTTTTTGTATAGGTTGCATAGAGGATGGAAAAATATAGAACCACACTTTTGATCTCGCAGACATTTTTACACCTGTTATACGATGCACACTGTAGTCAAGCCTCTCAAAATACAACACACAACTGGCTTTCTGACAATGATTAAACTTACTCTTTAGCTATCGAAATTTGGTACTGAATGACTGGGCACTTTTCGAACCTCAGTGTTATCAAAACAAGTGGGTCAGTGCCATAAAACTATCAAAGTTCTGTATCCAGTCCTACATGTGGTAGTGTGTGATCTGTGCCTAGTGTACTCTGTTATGATCAGATTTTAAAATGCGGCTATGAAAATATCAAGGGGAACATCTTTAATACTGAGTACTGGTAATGACAGCTGTCCAGGTGAGTGTTTTGGGGGTGGCGGGGTGGGGGGGGCAGTAGGGGGTTAAGTATTCTGACTGCCTTAGAGCAAAAACTGTTTTAATCTTCTGGTGGTGACACAGATGCTCTCGCACCTTCTTCAAGATATCAGGAGGATAAAGAGCTATTGAGAGGGGTGGGATTCGTCACCGGAAGAAGCGTTTAGTGTACGGTGCAACAATGGTGGGTAAAGAGACCCCAGGGATCTTTCAACTGGTCTCACAATACACTGTGAGGTCTTGTGATCAGAGACCACAGTGAGTCAGCTGGTCAGCACACCCTCTATTGTCCCTTTGTAGAAGGTTTTGAGGATGAAAAACAGTAGGAATGTAGGGAAGAAAGAGGTTTTGTCTTTATATGTATCACGAGAAGTCAGACATAAAGGCAATAATAGACCCCCCTCAAGCTTGCACGTCCCTTTATGTTTTATAAATAAACAGAAATTACAACTTCAGCATTTAGCTTTTACAGCAGGCGTGGTGTTTACCACAACAGCTTCGGCATCTAGTGTGAGCTGTACCACGTGTCGGAAATACTGTGCATACCGATGTTTTCAAAACAATAAGGGCGAGTGAGCTGAGTATTGTAAATGTGGGCTGTCGCTTCATCACTCACCCAAAGCAACACTCTGCTCACGGTTCCCAGTGCACTGCCCTTTCTTAGGCAATTAACTGAGCTACCTGTGTCACAGCTGTGGTGATCTAACCAAATTTATGAATTGTTTTGACCAGTCATAACATAGAAGGCAGCATTTTAGGGATAAGGTTTTTTTGTTTTGTTTTGTTTTTAAATAAATCTTACTGCATCTGTTAATGCTAGAATGAGCCTATTGCTGCCTATCTTAGCTGATCCTTCAGTTAATTTCTCTTAAAGCTCTAGAGCTTTAGGACTAATTATATGCAAGGGGTATGTCTGCCCTACTTCGTATAAGATGTTAGCAGTGCTGCATAATTAATCTCACTCACTCATTTTCTATACCACTTTATCCTCTATACATGGTCATGGGAGGCCTATCCCCTCACAGGGTGCCAATCCATCACACACATTAACACACTACACGCAATTTGGGAACGCCAATTAGCCTAATCTGCATATCTTTGGACTGTTGGAGGAAACCGGAGTACTTGGAGGAAACCTATAAAACACTGAGAGAGCATGCAAACTCCATGCACACACATCCCGAGGCAGGAATTGAACCCTGACCCCGGAGGTGCAAGGCAACAATCACTAAGTCACCGCGCTGCCTCCAATTAATCACACAGAAATCAAAATTTCAAAATGAACCAGTGCAATTTTCTAATCGCAAAAAGTTACAATATATTTTAGATAATGAGATGCATAGTCAGTAATTCATGTGGAGTTTTGCCTCCATTATACTAAACATGACCTAAGGACTTAAGGAAAACGTCTAGTCAAAAGCCTCTTTCATCAGTGCATTGTTTGTTTTAAACTAATGGTGTGTGTGTGGTTTTAGTGACCAGGAAATGGCAAGTTGGTGTTTTTTTGAATATTAATATAAATAAGTAATATGAAGCACTTGCAGACACCATGTCGAATGAGAAACTGTCAAAGAGAAGAAAACCACAGATTCTGTCACAGTTTATTTAGCAAAGGACATGGTGGCCATGTTGTGAAAGAGGGATTTCAGGAACTATAAGACACATGAAACCGGAAATGGGCTGCCTTCATGTACATAATTTTACTACTGGTATTTGCTTTTAACGGCACTAAAAGCAGTTGCATGTGGGAAACTTGTTTCCTGTATCATGTGTTTATTAATTTCTGCATAGTCATTCCAAAGGCACCAGGAATTGATGGTTTCCCAGCAGAGCTCCTAAAACTAGTATCAACTGCGGTACTAACACTCAATTCATCTAGAAAACGTCTGTGGCCAAAGAAGTGGAAAAGGCCAGTGTTTATCCCAATACCAAAAAAGGTGCCCTGAAAGACTACTTTAATTGTTGCAATACCTCCTTTATACCACATGCTAGTAAGATCCTTCTGAAGATCATTCATCAATCCTGAGTACAGTCATTGGTGGAGAAATGCCAAATGTACATGCTGATTTTCGGAAAGGAAGGGGCACTAAACGTCACATTGCCAACCTCCGATGCCTCATGGTGAAGACATGAGAATATCAGAAAAAACATATAGACATCGTCGATTATAGGAACTCCTTCAATTATATTTAACCTGAAAAACTGTTGTTCCGTCTCCTAGAAACGAGAACACCTGCTCATCATGTCCAGCTCATGAGATCGCTTTATGTGGATCAGGAACTCACACTGAGAACGTAGTATTGTGATACGGCATGAATTAAACTCAGGAAAGTGAACAAGACAGGGCTCCAGTCAAAAGAAATACCAGAAGACAGCAAATTTGAAGTGAAAATTACAGTTAGGAATATCAGCAGTCTTAGATTTCCTGACAATACCACCCTACAGGCTGAAGGCAGAGACGGTCTGGAGCAACTCATCCTGAAAGTGAGGATGAGGGATTGTGCCTAAACGTCAAGAAAAAACAAAGATAATGACTTCAGAGAGTGTAAAATGCAGCATAAAATTCCACAATGAAGAAATAGAGACAGTGTAAGACTTTATATTCCTTTGGTCCAAGATTGAGTAAATTATGTACAGCTGAAATTAAGAGCCGGCTTGCCATCGGACAGAATGCAATGGTGAGCATGAATGTCATCTGGAAAAGTTGGAAATGGATATCAGCACTGCAACTAAAATCTGGCTAGTCAGCATAATGGTCTTAGTAGTCTATGGTTGCAAGACTTGGACAATCAAGAGGACAGACAAAAGCCTTTGAAGTGTGGTGCTGGGAGAGACTGTTGCGCATCCTGACAGCGGAAATCACCAACGAGGATGTCTTAATGCGTATCAAGCCAAAACACCTTGCTGGAGGCCAAGAACACCAAGCAGAAATTATCCTATTTTGACTGTCATGTGCAACAACTCACTCAAGAATGTTTACTGGAAGTAGAAGAAAAGGTTGCCCAAGAACTGGCTGGCTTGATACAAGCAAATCAGATACCAACATGAACTAAAATAAACTAGAAGAAGCAGTGATCATCAGGACTGTATGGAGGGAAATGATTCATAGACTGACTGAAAATCGATCTTAATTGAACAGATGATCGTTTATTTGCTTTTAGTCTGTATAAATAAGTTTAAATATTCCATGGTACATGATGTGTGTAAATCACAATTGCAACATTCCAAATTTACTCAGCAAAAAAAGAAACGTCCTCTGACTTTCAACTGTTTTTACTTTCAGTAAACTTAATGTGTAAATATTTGTA
>JAQMYJ010000015.1:13890730-13901709 GCA_030014305.1 Clarias laeviceps
CCCTCGGTTAATTATAATTAACCATGGTCAACAGAATTCTGTGAAGGAAGGAAGCATAAGACAAATGGGATAAAACGGAGATTTTTATTTTAAATATTTAGTGCATAAATGAACTCAGTTTTAAGAAGTTGTTTATTCGGAATTGTAAATCCTTTTTTAATAAATAGGAAATATTAATATTTTAAGTTACTTTAGGGATTTTTTCTGAGCTGTAAGCTATAATTATCGACAAAAAAAGATTTAAAAAAGGACATATTTTACTGTATGTCTAATAAATCTGGTATATACAGGGATTGGACAATGAAACTGAAACACCTGGTTTTAGACCACAATAAATCATTAGTATGGTATAGGACCTTCTTTTGCAGCCAATACAGTCCTTTTGCGCTCATTAAACAAATTATACATTAAACACATTCTCTTTCTTTCTTTATTTTTTTTAGGTGGAATTACTTATATACACCATATATGGCACATATTTCAAATTCATACATGTCTATATGATATGTTTGCATATGGGTAGTACACAGTAGTGTTGCAGTTAAATATTCCTGTTTAAAAGCAAAAGTGATTTAAGTGTGAGTGAGGGAAGGAGTGTGTGCGTGTGTGTGTGCATGTGTGTGTGTTTAAGTGGGTAAAAGACATGATATATAGCTGCTTTACTTTGCAGCAGTGGCATAAATTGCTTGAAATGAAATACAGTTCTCTGTTCTGTTCTCCATTTGAATATTTGCAAAACCACAGAACTGCAGCGCCTCCATGTAGGCTTCAGGTCTCCAGTTCTGTCCAGACAAGACTTTCTTAGATGCAAATAAACTGACACGATCCAGTCTGAGGGTTGTCACCATGAGTGCACCTGATGGAGTAAAACAATGAGGAATGTTATTATACAATATCATGACAAAAACATCAGCTAAAAATATTACAATACATTACCAAGCTAAGATAAAATGAAAGATGCTTCATTTGAATGTTTCCATACTTTACCTGGTTTCATCACTCGATGTATCTCTGAGGCTGCTGCCTTCAGGTCAGGCCAGTAGTAGTAGCAATTGCAGTGGAACACTTTATCTACACTGCTTTCTTTGAATGGCATTGCTGCTATATTACAGTTGTACAGATCCACCTTCCCACGGGCAATGTGCTCCTGCATCCTCTCTTTCGCCATGTGGTGCATGTATGTGGAGTAATCCACCCCTAGCAGCTTTCCTCCAGAACCTGTAAGTTGCTGGACAGCTTGTTGCAAACCCAGGCCTGGACCATGGCCCAGCTCCAACACCGTCTCATCAGGCTGGATATTACACAGCTTCACGGCATTCTCCTCCAAGATCTGGTTATGCCACTTCAGGAACTTGGTAACAAGCCACCCGGAGAGGGACTGAGTGGGTCGCCCCAGCTGTTGGCCCAGTTTTCTGGATAGCATTCTGCAAACTGTATGGTCAGAATGAAATTTTATGTTTTAGCTACAGAATTTCCAGATAATATAAGTATGTTTATAATAGATTGAGAGTATTACATTTAGTCAGTGTTTCTCAGTGAAGAAACAAAACAAAAGCTTCTATCAAGTAAATTAATACCACACTTTATAAAATGTCCTTTTTTAAATCTTCCCAACATCCACTGAAGTTTCCTGTCTAATTGGGAGAATTTACAAAATCATGGAATATATATATATTACTGTGTCCATGCTACTGTGTCCAAGGATCTGGGGAAAAGATATGAAAACAATATAGTTCCCATACGGGCCATCTGAACTAGACCCATGCGTCAAATTATTAGACAACTTTTAGAAACAGCAAGAATTTTTAAAATGGCAAAGAACTTCAAATGTATCCAAAATGAAAAAAAAAAAATCTATAGCATGTATCTAAAAAAAATGATTTCACAAATTATATTCTCATTCATTGAAATGAACACGAAAGCCCTGTTAGCATTGTCACATGCAGTGGTGTGATGTGGGGAAAAACTTTGAGAAGCCAAATGATCTACACAAAACTTGCTCTTATGCTCAAAACTTGCTTCTACACATATCTGCACATGCCAGTAATTGCATTTACTGACACACACGCACAATTTTCAACATTTAATTTATCAAACTCCCCTTCCAAATACATAACCAGATGCCTAATGTGCAGCAAAGATTCAATACTAAATAAAAGTAGCATTCGTTAAAAACTCAATCAGGAAACATTTAATTTACATTTGTATCAAAACAAACAGTAGGCTACACATATTAATCTCTCGACTTATAAACCTCATTATATATAGCTGAAAACTTCTTCCCATATTTTTTAATTTCTGTGCTCAAACAGATGCAATAAAAATGACCACTGCAGTAAACTACTGTATGTAGCACACCCAGACAAGCTAGGCATAATACGCAATATAAGAATATAATAAATATAAGAATATAAGAAATCACTGCCATCAAAAAAAAAAAGCAAAAAAAGCTGATTTTTAGCACTACCAGCTAACCACTCATGCAAACATCATGTTCCTCACTGAAAGTTTGAGGCAAAATAGCAATTTTCAACATGAATGACCATGCAAATTATAAAGTAGCAAATGCAAAACATTAAAAAAAAAAGAGCAAAATAAGATGACAAATGTATTTAAGAGTCAAAGTCTAATCATATCATATTTGCATTTCAACACTAAATCTGTTTTCTTCAACAATGATTAAATATCCTTAGTTTTTGTGGCAGGTACTTACCAGGTCAGGTTCCAGCAGTAGCAGCCCGTTGGTGACGTGGCTTGAAAGAGGCTGATCAGTAGTCCAACACCTTAACCAACAAACTACCCCTGCCCCACTGGAACAACAATGACAAAAATGACAGAAACAATGGATATACCTCCAGGGTTGGGAGTATCTGTCGCCTGATGTGCACGTAGACAGACACTTTCACTTGTAAGATATTTGTAAAAATTGTATATAGCATGTATGTATTAAAAATAAATTAGTAAATATTATGTGCTTACTTAAGTTTTGTAGTAAAAAAAACAACAACTATTATTATTATTATTGCAGACAACCGATTTTGTGAAAAGAGAAATGAAATTACACCCTATGTTATGTACAGCTTCAACAAAGTGTCCTTGAATAGATCACTAAGATGGTTCACGATTGCATAATAAATCTGGTCCTTGCCTGGTGATAAAACCGTATTTTTCCTGCTGAGAGCCCTAGTCATTACTGTCTTTGTAAATGGAATATTTAGTAGATCATCAATGTCTGCATTATGGTGTTTATAGCTTCCCTTCCTTTCAGTCCCTTCTCATTAATCAGAAAGAGCATTGGAAAGCATTGGAAAACTTTTTGTAACTCAGTGGGAAGAGACACAGAGATTAGTAAGATATAGGGAGTGATTAAAAGAATGAATGGGATCAAGAGGGAATATGGGTGCCCAGTTTTAACTGACAGTGAAACAACAACAGTGACGGATAAAAATAAAGCAGAAATGAAGGCAAAAGCCTTTGCAAAAATTCACACCTCAAATGTGTGAGAGATTTTATTGCTTTATCACATACCTTTGTCCACTGTAGGATTACAAATTTATAAAATGTTTAATCTAGCTTCCAACATAAGGGCATATAAACTGAAAGAGTTATGTACATTGGGTTTTACATTTTGAGGTAAAGATGGTGACATTCTAAGAAGATCAAGTCTGGTAGCCCAGGTGTCTGAGACATTAACCTTTTGTTTTTATGTACTTCCTGACTACTGGGTAGTGTCCTAAGGTAAATGTGAACGCTAATCTCAAGGCCAGGCTGTGCCTTTGTCTCTATGATAATGTGAAGGTCTGGGCGATACCGTCAGGCTGATTATATTAGCACGTATGCATTTGAAAGGCACTGTTATGCTGATGAGATCAGGGCTGGGGAACTTCCGTTACCAGGCTTATTCCTGTATTACACTATGCTTTATTTAGATTGTCTCCACCTCTTTGTATCCTTCCCCCTTGAAAAGTATAAACTCTCCAGAGCTGAGTTTTAGTCAGACTTGGATGACTACAGCGACGAACGGCGAGTTCTCAATAAAGAGTAACTTCTGCTTGAAAGATATCTCAACGTCTCCTGGTCTCTGCTTCGACAAAGGAAAAAGTTTCCAACACCACCATGGCATAATCATCGTTATCTTCTTATCTTGTTTCTTTTGAATAAACTGAGATAAAATCTGGCCTCTATGCACTGTAAAAACTCCAAATAGATAAATGTTGAATGAATTAATATTGTATTGTTGGCCCAACTTTACACAGTGGTATTCAGATTCACATGTTGAGAAACAAACTTGTGTTGCCATAGAATCTTTTTTGTCTGACACATTGAGAAAAAAATTGTTATTCTTTGCTAGTTTTTAAAAAATGTTTATGATATCGTAATATAAAAAATCCATAAGATATTGATAAACATCTGGTGTTATCCAGGCATTTCATTGAGCTTTAAACAAAATAGAACCTGTATTCTGTTTTATCACTGTTTTAACTTTTTTGGAGGAATGAAGTTTTTTAAATTTATAACATAAATGTTTAATTAATATTTCTGTTTTGTTGGTGTATTGTTGGGCCAACTTTTTTTTCATAGTAAAATCACTTGAACCAACTACATCAATGGGCTACAATGGGAGACAACTTACCTTTTTGAGTAGATAAAAAGTTGGGCTAAGTCGATCCTAGAGAAATAATTGAGCCCACAACCAATACTACTTGACCATGTATCACTTGAATATTTGATTTTTTTTTTTTTATATTGAATAATTTGAAGTTGAGTCAGCTTAGATTTTGAACTTAGTACATGTTGTGTCAACTAAACAACAATGTGAAGTATTTTGTTTGGCCAGCAAATTTCTCAAAATCAAATTCAAATTTTATTTGTCTCATACACAGTCATACACAGTACGATATGCAGTGAAATGCTTAGACAACTGCTCGTGATCTTAAAATAGTTGAATAAACTTAAAAAATCTGTGCAACTTGTTACTTAACCTTGGATTACAAGCATAATTCGTTCCGGAAGAATAATTAACAGAAAATATAAAATAAAAATTAAAAAATTAACCTCCACTTTACCTTTAAAAAAAAGTAACAATAAATCCTGACAGATAAGTGTTTCCGTTTGTGCGCCAGTTTGTGTCATCTCTCTAATGACACTCGATTGAGCGACAAACTAACGGAATCACTGCTGTAAAGTAAAAATAAAACAAATTAACCTGCACTTTACCTTTGAAAAGAATCACGACAGAGCAGTGTTTCTGTGTAGAGCAGAGAGAAAGTGTGTGTGTGTGTCTGTGTGTGTCTGTGAAGGCGAAAGTAAGAGAGGTCTATGTGTGTGTGTGTGTATTTGTGTGGCACGGTGTCCAATGACGCGCGCCCACACAGACACAAAGAGCAGGCTGATACAGAGAGAGAAAATGGATCTTTAACCTCTCTAATAAGACTTGCTTTTGCTTTACACGCACGCTGTACACACACGCATACAGACACAAAATAAAATGGTAATAGTAAAGTGTTATAATAAACAGTACACTCGTGCACGGATGTTGATTGTACCAGTGAGAGACGCGCACTAAGACCCAGCAGGGGAGACGATTACCCACAATTCCGCGGCGCAAGAAAGAGAAAAACCGTTGGCTCAGTTGTGATTACGTGACGCTCGGAGTCAAAACAAGAAGCGCATACGTGATACATGGTACTCGGTACTCGTAAACCAAGACTTTATAACTTTTTTATAAAATGTATTAAAAAACTTTGCTCGTCTTGCGGAACAGTTGCAAACCACGTTACTCGCAATCTGAGGTTTCACTGTTTCACTGGCAAGAAGAAGGCCATTGTTGAAAGAATGCCATAAGACCTGTTTGTGACAAGCAATGTGGAACTTGGACAAAAACGGCCCAGATTTGTGGAGTGCACTACTAATAATTGTGCTGTGGACAGATTCGCCCACCTGAGCTGTGGATCTCTGCAGCTCCTCCATGGGCCTCGTCGCTGCTTCTCTAATTAATGCTCTCCTTGCCTGGCCAGTTTAGGTGGACGGCCATGTCTTGGTATGTTTGCAGTTGTGCCATATGCTTTCCAAAAAAAAAAAATTTTTACA
Organism: Clarias laeviceps; assembly: GCA_030014305.1. Lineage (NCBI taxonomy): Eukaryota > Metazoa > Chordata > Actinopteri > Siluriformes > Clariidae > Clarias > Clarias laeviceps. The sequence continues at coordinate 13,896,821 of JAQMYJ010000015.1, forward strand.
TTTTCTTTCCACTTCGCAATTATGTGCCACTTTGTGTTGGTGTATCACATAAAATCCCAATAAAATCCATTCGTGTTTGTGGCTGTAACATGATAAAATGTGGAAAAGTTCAAGGGGTATGTAAACTTTTGAAAGGCACTGTAGGGTCTCACTGGGTGGCTCGTACATCATACATTTAACTTTCTCTTGTGAATTCAACTCTTGAAATTCCAGAAGCAGCGATAAGCTCACCTCTCACCCCATTTATGTTCTTAGAAACCTCTTTACTCTATTCACCTCACCTACCTGATAATCAGTTTGAGTTTTTCAAAATTTTCGTTTATTTGGTATCCCAGTTATCACTCCGACCGACTCACTTTATTTCCTCCAATAACGTGTTCTTTCACATAAAGGTTTCTTACAAATGTCTTCAATATGCATTGGTTTGTTTCTCTGTTCTTCTGTGTACTATCAATAAGCTTCCATCCTTGAAAATTCTGGCCATTTCCACATCTCACATTCTTTTCACTATCCTTAGATAGTGTTATAGGGCTAAGGCTGATATGTTCATCTTCCTTTCAGAATTTAATGATTATTTAAACTCTTCCATCGCAACCTTTCTATGAATAACCTTTCTGCTTCCATCCAAGCTCCAAGCAGTTTTCCCTTTTGCAACTCCTCTTCCTCTATCGTGTGCAATCAATAGACTCCATGTCTCCCTATTGTCTTCTTCCTGGCTCTACATTCTGATGCAGTCACCAACCAGTTTATGCCACACTGCCGATTCAAGTTCTAACATTTCCAACATTTTCGGCTCTTGTCGTGTTGCTCATGAAAACTTTGGTGAGACAGGTGTGGCTAGTGTGTCAAATTCCACCCATACCTGCGATTGCTAGAGCTTCTCATGATCTGAAAAACTGCTTTTATCCTTCTTCAACTTCCCTGACCTGAATTCAACTCATTCAAATGGATGATGAAGTTCTCTATAGCTTCTCTAATATCCTAGCTATTATAAAAAATTAAATTCCCTGTAGTGTCTTCAGAGACATCCTGTATGCATCCTGGTTGCCTGGGTGTAGAACTAGGTGGGCCAATGGATGTATGTAAGTCTTAATGTTTATTTTGACTTAAGCTGATTAGACATACACATTCACTGACATTCAACTTGGCAACTTATTAAGAGCACAGCATCGAGGAATATTGTATTATGATAATGCAAAGCACACAATTTATATGTGCTAAATATTCAGTTCTGTTTTATGTAAACATAAAAATGATATAGTGCAATCTTATTGCACTTTCTTTATACATAAAACAGGCATAATTTTTTCGCATAAAAATATGAATGTATAAACATACTGTGTAGGGTTTAGCTAAACATCCCCATATGGCCAGTACTGTAGTAGTTCTCTTGGCTTTGTTAAAGGATATCACCAAGTGAGAATGATGACTTTTTGATTATGCTAGCTGAAGGAGTTTTGGTAAAAGACTTACAGTGAAAACATTTTCCACTGAACTACTAAACTGTGAACAGAAGCACTGTAAACCCTTCAAATTGTCATAGTGTTCAAGATATGGCAGTTATCCCTTAAGAAAAGCTTTCTAAGAAAATGTGTTGAACCCATGTAAAAGATGGCAGTGCATGACATATGGGTTAACATAAGCCTCTTACTGATTTGAAGTAACAAAGACTGTAAATCATGGTGCAATTATAGTATAGCATAGTTTGAAAATGCTCTGGATTTAGATAGTTGTACTGTCATTCGGAGAGATTGCAAGGACACCTAGTCGCACTTTCACACATTTGCGCATGGAATATACACGGCTTGAGATAACACCATTTTTTGGTCCATATTGACAAAATTATGAGCCAAATAATGTAAAGAGAATGGTTTCCTAATTCTAATGATCCAAAATTTAAATTTTACATCAAAATATTTTTATAATATGGACTGTATGTAATTGGGGCCCAAGCACTATAGGGTGCGCAGGACCCTCTTGTTTTCCTAAGGATTTCTTTTCCAACCTTTTGGGCTTTTTGGGGTCTTAACATGCTCAAAAACTCATGTAAATGAGATTTTGCTGCATAGCTCATACACACTTGCACGTATGCACATGAAACTCATTTAGAGCTCATTGAGCCGAACAACTTTCGCACTGCATGTCCTGGGCTCAACTCAACAGGAAGTCAGTTATTTTGGGTAGTTCACAAAAATGCACCTGATGGATTTTGTTATACTTCTTGTAGGGAATTTATACGATCACCACCAAACACAAACACACTCATATCACACACATACACACACATCACAAATGTTAACACTAACACACGCATGCACGCAGAAACACACACACACACACATACACACACACGAACAAGTCACGTCTCACACACAGGATGCTTGGGCCCGTCATCGTTGCTTGTAACTATATTTATAATTGTTTTCAAAACAATAAAAATATAATAAAATAAAATAAAATATAAATAAATTTGTGGGCAATGAGTCTTAAACAAATTATTTGTAAGAAATTGTAAAATGACCCAATTTTGCCCTCTGAACAAATGTGTTAATTAAGAGGTGTGTCATAGAATCCTGACCGCTCACATCAACAGGTTGGATGTCTGACTGGACTGGGACTTTCCAGATGGTTGATGCAACCCCCAACTCATTTCATCATCCCATCCAAAACTGATATCTCATTACTCATATAAACAGCTTCACCCTTTCTGGAAAGTTCTCAGATACGCATTTCTGCATTATGGAGATCCACTCCTATATCCTGATATATTAAAATTTGCCTACAATAACAATTTTATAGCAAACTAAATATGGGATTGTTTAGCTTATTTCTACAATATTTTACAAATTTTAGAATAATTTTTTTTCTTGTTCAATTGGCAGATAATTTTGCAAATTTTAGAATAAGCCAAATAAATAATTATTTGTCAATAGAACAAGAAATGCATACTTTTCTAGATTTCTAGAAATAAGTTTAATAATTTTATATTTGGTTTACTGCAATCTTATAGAAAGAAATATTAGGTAAATTTGACTAGATTCAATATATTTTGTTCTTGATAAAATGTCATTTGTTTTGCAATGTGCTGCCTCCTGTAAGGCATGTTGTGAATTGCTTGGTGTTAGGCATCACCACTATGGAAAGTGCACAGTATATAATTTTATTAGTTTTTTTTTCACCCTTTTGGACTTTTTGGGGGTCTTTGGTTGGAATCTGCTGCCATTCGGATGCCTGAGAGTCAGGGGCCCTCACAAGAGAGTTTGCTGCATAGCTCATACACACTTTCACGTAGGCACACGAAACTCAATACACATTTAGAGCTCATTGATCCGAACAACTTTCGCACTGCACGTCCTGGGCTAAACCTAACAGGAGGCCAGTTATTTTGGGTCGTTTGCAAAAATGCACCCAATGGATTTTGATATACTCCTCCTAGGGAATTTATACGATCGTCACCAAACCGGGCCGATGTGATCTAAAGACATTGAGGATGTAAAATTGCAGAGACTTTTGATATCTCAAACAGGTCAGTCGTAATAATGTCTTAAACTTACGCTGAAAAATTATTAAAAACTTACTGTGTGGCATATATTGAGTGACATTATATTCAGTGAAACGTTCAGTGACATCACATTGAGTAACATCATAGTGTGATGCTTATTTTCCAGCATCTGCAGCCTATTGTAAACATGTACAAATGTTAACACACACACATGCACACCCACAGACACTAACAAGTCACATGTCTCACACACACACATCACACACATACTAACACATACATCACAAATGTTAACACACAGACTCACACACCACACACACAAACATGCACAAACACATTTACTCATCACACACAGACTGACACATCCACATGTCACACACACACACACACACACACACACACACACACCTCGCTCTCACACACACTAACCCTCACACACACACATTAACCGCACTCAAGTATTTAGGGCTCAAACTGACATTAGCCCTGTATAGTGTGTCACGTGTGCAAGTTGTGCGGTGCAACTGGGTGGCAATGGCTTTTGCGAGGTCTTAACACACTCAAATAACACACAGGTTGTGCGGTGCGCCCGGGTTGGCGATGGCACAGGGTGTTTGGGCCCGTCATTGTTGCTTGCATCTACATTTTTATGGGAAACCTTTACCAGCCTTCACGACAGGAGGATTTAATATAGATTAAATTTCATTTTGCACAGCCAGGTGAGGTTGACCATATGCTGTTACAATGCAAGCCATACAGCAATAATAAAAAATCTGGACATAATAGGACATCTGCAATCTACATCATTCTTCACTGCAAACAAACCTTGAAACTATTTCTGTAGTCAAAATCAGTGGGTTTAGAAAGTTGCTTAGAGTGTTGCTGCTAAACGCTGGGTTCTCTACAGAGAAATGACATGCAGTAGGGAAAGCTGGAAAGCAGATAACCAAATTTCCTTAATAACAGACAGCTGGACTTTTCAGGCTACTCTGAGCTATTTCCCAATAATAGAGCAGATTATGAGGATAAACTAGGAGATGGCTAACTATACCTGGCAAACTTGCCCTCTGTTTAAATCGCAAACGTGCGTTTACTTTGCAGAAGTTCTTAAACTGGCTAAATCCTAATGAAGGTTGGACAGGACAAATCCCAATATGGCTGTGGTGACAGACAACTCGAGAGATATACCGACATTTCTGTGTAATGTGGGTATTACAACCATATGCAACACCACTTATGAGTGATATTTCGCGCAACAGGCAGCTGCAAATTGAAACTGAAGCTGATGATTAAAGGTAAAAATTAGAAGTTGTCATGCACACTCAATCGGCGACCGGCACTAGGACCCGGAAGTAATGCGGTCGCAAACCAGGAAGTATAAGAGGAG